>OZ007591.1:409873773-410380975 GCA_963931845.1 Maratus michaelseni | reverse complement strand
AGGGGGGCGGAAGACAAACGTTTTAAAAGTAAAGACGCAGGCAACAGTTTAGGAAGAAGGCGCGCAATTCAGGAAAATAAATCTATCTAAGAACTATGGGTTAAACACGTATTTCAGCGATTTTTAACCCCCCCCCCCCTGTCCTAGAAGGTTTTAAAGTGGGAATCGATTGTTTTAGATGAATTCTAAGTAAACGCAGCAGCAGTTTCGCTAGAAGCGCGAAATTCAGTAAAACAAATCTATTAAAAAAATGGTAAAACACGTATTTCAGCGACTTTTGAAATTCTCCTCACCCCCCCCCCCCCCCCCGAACAGGTTAAAGGCGGAAACAAAAGTTTTAAATGACTTCGCAAAAAGTCAGCAAGTTTTAGGAAGAAGCGCTCAATTCAGGAAAAGGAATCTTCTAAAAGAATGGTTAAACACGTATTTCAGCGATTTTTGAACTCCCCCCCCCAGAAGGTTTTAAAGTGGGAATCGAACATTTTAGATGAATTCGAGTAACTCAGCAGCAGATTTAGGTAGAAACGTGAAATTCAGGAAAAAAAATTCTATTAAAAAAAATGGTTAACCACGTATGTCAGCGACTTTGAAAATCCCCCCCCCCCCCCCCCCCCGAAGGAGTTAAAGGCGGAAACAAACGTTTTAAATAAAACGCAGCAACAGTTTTAGGAAGAAGCGCGCAATTCAGGAAAAGAAATCTACTAAAAAAATGGTTAAACACGTATTTCAGCGATTTTTACCCCCCCTTCCTGTCCTAGAAGGTTTTTAAGTGGAATCGAATGTTTTAGATGAATTCGAAGTAACGCAGCAGCAGTTTTCGCTAGAAGCGCGAAATTCAGTAAAACAAATCTATTAAAAAAATGGTAAAACACGTATTTCAGCGACTTTTGAAAATTCTGCTCACCCCCCCCCCCGAACAGGTTAAAGGCGGAAACAAAAGTTTTAAATGAATTCGCAAAAACTCAGCAAGTTTTAGGAAGAAGCGCTCAATTGGAAAAGGAATCTTCTAAAAGAATGGTTAAACACGTATTTCAGCGATTTTTGAACACCCCCCCCCCCCCCCCAGAAGGTTTTAAAGTGGGAATCGAACATTTTAGATAAATTCGAAGTTACTCAGCAGCAGTTTTAGGTAGAATTGCGAAATTCAGGAAAGGAAATTTATTAAAAATTGGTTAAACAAGTATTTCAGCGATTTTAGAAAATTCCCACCCGAAGTTCGTTAAAATGGGTGGGGGGGGGGGGTAGTCGAGCGTTTTTATGTGTTTTCACCATATCTAAGCAGCAGTTTTAGGTTGTAGCAAAATGTTCAGGAAAACAAATCTACTAAAAAATGGTTAACCCTTTGAGGGGCGGTGGTATATATTATATACCACCTAATTTTAATTCGATTCAAACCAGAAACTTTTAATTAAATTTTACTTTTTTAACTTTGACGAGAAAAAGTTGAAAAATTGCTTATTCTTATTTTGAACTAAATTCTTTCCTAAATTCCGGTGGGAATTCAACGTTACAGAAGCACAAGTGCTTGCCCCTGAAAGGGTTAAACACGCATTTCTGCAATTCTTGAAAATTCCCACCTCAAGTAGGTTAAAGGGAGGGTCGAGTGATTCAGGTGATTTCGCTATATCTCCGCAGCAGTTTTAGGTAGGTGTGCGAAATTCAGGAAAACAAATCTACTAAAAAATGGTTAAACACGTATTTCAGCGATTGTAAATATTCATAAACTAAGGTGTTAAGTTTGTGTGTGTGGGGGGGGGGGGTCGAACGTGTTAAGTGATTTTGCTATATTTCAGTCATAGTTGTAGGTACGAGCGCGAAATTCATAAAAAGAAATGTATTAAAAAATGGTTAAACCCGTATTTGAACGATTTTTGAAAATTCCCACCCGAAGGAGGTTAAAGGAGGGTGTAACGTTTGAGGTGATTTCGCCATATCTCAGCAGCACTTTTAGATAGAAGCACGAAATTCCGAAAAACAAAACTTATGAAAATATGGTAAAACACACACACACATATATATATATTGCAGCTATTTTTAAAAATTCCCCCCAAAGGGTGTTAAACAGGGAGTAGTCGAAGGTTTTAGGTTATTTTGCCATATCTCAGCATCAGTTTTCGGTTGTAGCAAGTAATTCTGGAAAACAAATCTACTAAAAATATGGTTAAACACATAGATTCAGCAATTGTAGAAATTCATAGACTAAAGCGTTAATTGGGGAAGGGGGAGTCGAATTTTTTGGGTGATTTTGCCAAATCTCAGCAGCAGTTTTAGGTAGAATCGCAAAATTCAGGAACAGCAATCTACTAAAAAATGATTAAAAACGTATTTTCAGCAATTTTAGAAATTTACTCCCTAAGGCAGTTAAATGGGGGTGGGGGTGGTGGGGTCAAACATTTAGATAACAGGTATTTCAGCGATTTTTGAAAATTCCCTCCAAAGGGTGTTAAAGAGGGAGGAGTCGAATGTTTTAGGTAATTTCACCATATCTCAGCAGCAGTTTTAGGTTGTATGTTAGGTACAAGCTCGAAATTCATGAAAAGAAATCTATAAAAAATTGGTTAAACACGTATTTCAACAATTTTTGAAAATTCCCACCTGAAGGAGGTTAAAGGAGTGTGTAACGTTTGAGGTGATTTTGCCATATCTCAGCAGCAGTTTTAGGTAGAAGCGCGAAATTCAGGAAAACAAATCTACTAAAAAAATGGTAAAACATGAATTTCAGCGATTTTAGAAATTCATACACAAAGGGTTAAATGGGGGGGGGGGTCGAATGTTTTAGGTGCGTTCGCCATATCTCAGCAGTAGTTTTATGTTGGACCTCAAAATTCAGGAAAACAAATCTGCTAAAAAAATGGTTAAACACGAATTTCAGCGATTGTAGATATTCATACACTATGGGGTTAAATGGAGGGGGGGTGCGGGTTCGAATGTTTTAGATCATTTCGCCATATCTCAGCAGCAGTTTTAGGTAGAAGCGCAAATTCATGAGAAGAAAATGTACTAAAAAATGATTAAATACGAATTTTCAGCAATTTTAGAAATTAATCGTTTTAAGAGATTTCGCCAAATCTCAGCAGCAGTTTTGGTAGGAGCGCGAAATTCGGGAAAACAAATCTACAAAAAATATGGTAAAAAACGTATTTCTGCTACTTTTAAAAATTCCACCCGTAGGGTGTTAAAAGGAGGCTGGCAGTCGATCGTTTTATGTGATTTCACCATATCTCAGCGTCAGTTTTCGGTTGTAGTAAGTAATTCAGAAAAACAAATCTACTAAAAATATAGTTAAACACGTATTTCAGCAATTGTAGAAATTCATAGGCTGAAGCATTAATTGGGAGAGGGGGGGGGGGTGTCGAATTTTTTAGGTAATTTCACTGGTCATTAGGTCATTAAGGAAATCAAATCTAATCTCTATAATAAAACCGTAAGTCATGTGACTGTCATCAACAATTCCGGAATGCCCGCTTCACGTTTTCATATGCCAGGCGGCCATTTTTATTCAAAATTATATTTTCGAATAAAACTTAATAAATGTTACATTTTTAGAAAGATCGTTCAAAATAAATTAATATTTGAGAGATGACTTACGTTCAATTATGTATATATTCTTCATAACTTCAGTTGAAATTAGCCTCGCAATTCAAATTCTCTATCCATGAAAGTAAACAAAAAAAAAAAAAAAAAGATTCATTCGTCGTGAAGGTTTAAAATATTAAACCATTAAACCACGGAGATAATCGTTCGTAAAGTAAGTTTTCCGTGAAAGATTTTTTGGAGCGCTGCCTGGTGTCAAAAACATAATTCGTACCAGTGACACAATCAAAGTTTACCATAATTATGTGCTATACAACTCACCTTCATTCTTTATCTTTTCTTAGCTGAATGTAAACAAATACAACTCCTGTAATGATATTTAATGAATCAAATTTCGAAACAAATTGTCAGTTAATTTGGTATTTATGTATTATACGTGCAAGGAAGAGAGACCACTGAAAATGATTGTTAATCACCAATCATAGAATCATGTCTGAATCTCGGAAATTGTGAGTCGCCGTTTTCTTTCAGTTATGCAAATTTTCTGGAGCTGGTCGATCGATACTGTGAAGTATATAAGCAGCGAATTTTCATTTCAGAACAGAGCTCAGGGGAGCTAGAGCAGACTTAGCTTGGGAGATTTAATATTGAGACTTAGATAGATTTAGATTTAGCCTTGAGACCTCGCATCGAGTCTCGAGATTAATAATTGGCCTTAGCCATTATTAATTGACCATTATTAATGAACAATCGCTTTCAAAACAGTAATTTAATATACATTTACAAAATACATAACATCATTAAGTACTTTTGTGTTATTTGGGCGCAAATCTCGCCAATAGCATATTTAAAATCGCCAATACCACCTTTTATTTTTCGCGTGTGCTAATTAGAAACGATACTTTGATTTTGAAATCAAATGTTCTGATGGAACAGCTGTCGTAGACGCACCGGGGCACTATATTAACTATAGAGTTGCAATATAGAGAGAAAAAACGGATTGCTGTAATTAGAATTATAGGCGGTAATGTTGGCGTGGCGTATTTACAAGTTACGGATCTTAATAGTCAGTAGACATTAAGCAGAAATGCCAAAGTAAGGGAATTATGCAGTTATGAAAACTCCTGAACTATATCAAAATAGGAGAGCAGAGAAAAACAGAGTCGAACAGAAATCGGCATCTAGAAGGAAGTTCGTGAATTTTAATGAGATTCTACGCCACGGGTCAAAAGTGCTGACAGCAAATATGGTTTAAAAGAAATGTGATTATCAAAACTGGCTTCCAAAAGTTCAATGTTTCACCAAACCATACTCGAAAATTACGTGTTATAATATGCACCCCGATTATGTCACATTATTCAAGACGTTTTAAATGAGAATAATGATAGATTTTCTAATCTCCCGTAATCAAGTCTACAGCCAAAGGTAGCGAGAAACAAACAAACAAACAAAAAAATATTGGCAACAATATGGTTCAGTGTAAATGTGGATATCATTAAAGACTTTCACAAAATAGACTTCAATGCACCAAATCGTATTAACTAAAATACGCCATTTGGCAATGGATCCAATTACGGAAAACTACTTAATATGTTTAAGAATCTCCTCATTAGCAAACATATTGCAACTGATAAGCAAACGGATATGAATGTTTTTGATTTGTCTATTAGAATATTCCGGTTTGGCGAAGGATTACGGAAAAAAATAAATTATGAATAAAAGTAACGTGTTATAGTGCTTTTAACATACATTTAAGGGAGACCAAACTGGTCGCCAGTGGCGGCTAGTAAAAGAATATTTAAACACGTATTTCAGCAATTCTTGAAAATTCCCCCCTCAAGTTAGGTTAAAAGTAGGGTCGAGTGATTTCATAGAAGAAGGAAATACCTTTAACTACCTTGGGGTGGGAATTTTCAAAATATTTTCTTACTAGCTGCTACCCGTGACTTCGTTCACGCAACATAAATATAAGAATAAATACATTTATTAAGCAAAATATTTCACTCCCGATAATTATAAACGTTAATAATTAACTATTTATCACATTTCATAGGAGACAATACGGTATTTTTTGTTGTAGGGACCTTGACATAACTCAGTCTTAAAAAGTGAAATTTTGTGCCAAATAATCGCGAAAATGAAATTGCAACCAATGCAAAATGGAGGGTTAAATAAAATCGTGGAAATAGACGAATTGGGTAAAAACAAATGTCAATTTTACCTGATAAATAATTTTACTTTTAACGCCTTTGTGAAACGTTTTAACAGCCATCCTTCAAAAAAACATTAATTGGAAATAGTATATGCTCTTTCTTTAAATTCAATTCTGCCTCGTTGGTTTAACGTATAGCTGAAACAAATCTTGTTTTCAAAATGACGGTCTGTTGACAGGCAATTTTTGTTCTCCAGAATAAATTGATTCATGAAGTTTGAATATGTGAAAATATGTTTTTATTTTTCGGATAATTTACTGATATCAAAATTTTGTTATCACCATCTATTCAAAATGAAAATAAATTCTGTTTTTCCGTTTTAATGAGAAAGTGGTGTAAAATATATACTGATCTGTTTTATTTCTCCTTTTCTATACACAAATATGGAATAATTTACTTTCAGTTTTTAGAAAAACTTCGTTAAAATAAAAAAAAAAATCTTGGCATCTAATTTAATTTTTTTAATTCTGAGAATTTGTGTGACATCCTTGGATCAATGATAACCGATATTAAGTAAATCGCGTTGCGTTCGATAGTCAAGAATTGTTTCGAAATACAAACACACGGTCAGATTTTAATATAATAGATACGTATGATGTGATTTTTAGCAGAAAACTATCATCTGTGTATAACGGATACTCATGCTTAATAATCAATATAGATAAAAAAAAATTTTTAATTTTTCGTTATAAATATGGCGTGAAACTCATCTACTTTCTATACTAACTGATCCTTGTATTATTAATGTAAGGAGTTGATTCACACTCATTTTAAAACTTAAAGGAAAATTCCCGTTTTATTACAAATATGACGTTTCTTTTTCCCCAGATAAATCTCTTTTTAATGACATAATTCTTGTTAATTTTCTTTTCCGGGCAATTAATTTCAATACTGGCATAGGGGAAATTATGTTACTTTAACGAAATAATATTAAATCTTTAGGTTTTACTAACAAAAATGGAACTATCGAGTTATTTCTTTTAGTTTTAAGAATGAAAAAAACTGTTTCTCGCTATCCATGACATCATTTTCGACATGGATAATTTTGCGGAAAATATTATTGACATTTGCTAGCCATTTTCTATTGAAACTTCTTTTTACTTTAAAAAAAAATAAATTAAAAAATACGGCAAAGTTATATCAGCCGTGCGCAGCAGACGGTAAAACGCTAAGTATTGTTACCATACAAAAGAAAAAGATAAGTGAAGAAAAAAACCCAAGATCGTTTTATTTCACCAATCAAAGCATATCCGCTTTATTTTAGATGTAACACGTCATATTCGCCTGTTTCCTATGGTTACGCATATTGAAACCTTATATTACTATCAAAAACTAAAAAAAGTACATTTTATTTCTAATAATAATATTTAATCTTCTTTTTAACTCTTTAATTTTTTTATTTCATTTTCATTTTTCACGTGAAAATTTTTCAATTGAAACTAAATTGTTGAGTAAAAAATATTATTCCGGGTTTTGATTAAGTTTTGGTAACGATAAAGTATTAGCAACGGTAAAGTAAATTTAACCATTTTAAAATATTATACGAAAAAAAATGTCGATTTATTCTCTATGAAAATAACGAAATTTTGAATTATTAAGAAAAATATTTGAATAAAATAAACAAAAACCATCCTATATTCATTTGAGGGTTATAATTAACCTAAATGCAAAGATACAGGATTATCAAATGTTCCATTTTGACGCTGGCTTCAGCCTAACATTTGCACACAATGAGATTTATAATATTATTAGGATTGCTTGCTTAGGTTATAAGCAGCAATTTACTGTCCAGATTTAGTGATCCTGACTCTAGTCGTTTCAGCTGGGCGTTGATCAGTCAGATAGCCAGGCTTTTCTCTCTATAAATAATAGTATAGATAGATAAGATAAATCTATTATAATATTATAGAGAAGTAACAACGTCCAGCATTATTGGACTTCAAGTCCCTGTTTCAATTTCTCCATGGCCAGAATAATTTCTTCAACCGTCTCTCCAACTCACTTGGATTTTCACAAAGCATTTTTTTTTTTTTTTTTTTTTTTTCGATAATTTTGTCAATGATTTCTCATCATCTCCTTTTCACTCTTCAGCTAGGAAATTACTTTTGTAACTTTATATATGTATATATATACCGGGTAGTTATAATATAAGTATCCCTATTTGGAGCTGTCTGTAGCTTGAAGGAATAACAGGAATGAAACCAAAATCGGTGCACTTACTATTCGAGAAGGGGGAAGAAGAATGGAACAAAAAAAAAATAATTGCAATAATTGCCAACAGATGGCGCTTTTGAATGTGAAATGTAATGTGTAATATTGTGTACCGTGGAGGTGTCACAAACCTCAATGACTTTACTGCATATCGTAACATGTACGAAACATCACTCCTGATGCATTACATTTCGCAGTTGAGCACGTTGTGCACAGCCTGGATTGTGTCCTCCAGCAGAATGACCATGTGGAACCTGAACATGATCGCGGCCCCGCCATACAAAAGAGTAGCCACGTTCACTGTGACATTTTTCCAATAAATTAGGTGTGTCATTCGGTCACAACAACCAACAAAAACTGTGAAATTATGAATAAAATTAAAATAACTAATTGAAAACAAAACAGACCCCCCAAACAAACTGAACATAGATACCAAAAACATAGTAATAAAAAAAAAAAAAAAAAAAAAAAAAAAAAAAAAAAAAGCAGAAATGGAATAATGAAAATTTGTGGAATTTAGACAGAATCTTCAGGCCCCAAAATGCCTAAATTTCCACAAATAAAATGTGTGGTTTCATCTTCATATTAGCCATAAAATAGCAAAAGAATATGATTTTTGGACAACCACACCCAGAATGTAGAGGGGAAAAAATAGAAACATGAAATTACCCCATTTGAAATCAAAATCGAAACTTGAGTCAGCATGTATTACAAGAATTGGAGTTTTAAACATATGTTGCCAAAATAAAAAGGGAAAAAAAGTTTAAAAAAAAAATGATGGACCATGGATCAAGGAACAACATGTAATGCATAGCCAAGCACATACCCCAATATATAAAACCAGCACCCTCTATAGAAAAATTAAAATTGAACTCCACCATAAATTCAAAAGAATAAATCAATGAGGTGCTGCCATCAATTACTAAATATATACAATTATATAATAATTAATTACATTATTGGATGATGTTTTAAAACAAATACTATCTTAAGACAGATAATTGAACAAAATTATGTTAATAAATTTATTGTATTAGAAAAATAAATAAAAGATGTATTAAAAAAAATTTAAATAAAAATAAAAAGTAAAAAATAAACGAAACTTATGATACTTGATTAATATATCACATAAATATAAGTATATATATATATATACATCACATTACTTCTTTTGATGTTTTTATTCATTACCTCCCCCCACACACACACTTTCATTTTAGCTACACTTTTCCGCATGCCCTCCTCTATGATTGGTGTTTTCCTTTCAGCTAGCGCCATCTCTCGCATTCTTTGTAAGTTCCCTTCTTTACCCTTGTGTTCATTTGTGACCTTATTCCCTTACGGATACGTGTTTACTTTAGCTGATGACGGGCTGTGATAAATTTTCAATCCGAAACGTGTCTTGTGTGTTGTTTTGTTCTTATGGTGATTGGCACGGTAGAAAGTGTATTTATTGGCAGTTTGTCGGTGCTGTTTCAACCAACTTTTAGGTGGATTTTGTAAGAAATACCACCTATTACATTCTCCCCTATGTTGGAATTTTTGAAAAATTTTTGCAGATCTGCGCCGATCATGACTCCCAGAACCCAAAAACCGCCCCAGTTCAAAACTTTATTTATCTATCTATCTATGTATGTATGTCACTTTTTTATGGACACGATAACGTCAATAATTCTGCACAAATCTCTTCCAAACTGATACATGAAATCAAGGGGCATAAAATCTCGGTCAAGTTCGTGAATGGGCAAAATCGAGCCAAGGGGGAGGAAATGGGGGGGGGGGGGGCTTTTTGTGAAAACAGAAAAAAAAACATAACTTCTTAATTGTGATACGTATCGAATTCGTTTAAAGTTATTATTAGTTCTAAGAAAAGGGCCGAAAATTTATGCATGACAGATTTTTTATATCATTAAAAATGGTCCCAAGGGGAGGAAAAAAAGGTGGGGGGGGGGTTAGAAGAAAAAAATTCATAACTTCGTCAATTCAGAAGACATCAAATCCGCTTAAATTTATTATAAATCCTTTTAATAATATCTAAAACTTTTATATTGACAAGTTTTTTTTTTATAGAACTAACCCTTGTAGCAAAAAAAAAAAAAAAAAAAAAAAAAAAAAAAATTAATCTCTGCTGGCTCGCTTGCAAACAAGTTAGACATCGAAGTGGGCGGTCCCAACTGCGACATCATGGCTAAAAGGTCATTTTTCCGCAATTCCCAACAAACAGGCACTCCACGATCTGCATCTTCGAAATCTACCTGTGCCTATACGCCGAGCCGTCAGGGATTTTTTTTTTTTTAGTATATTAATCAGTTTTTCTTAACCTGAACTATAGATTTTTTGGATGCTATTAATTATTAATCTTCTAAAATAAAATCGTAAGTCATGTGACTGTCATCAACAGTTCCGGGATGGCCGTTTCACTTTTTCATATGCCAGGCGGCCATTTTTATTCAAAATTATTTTTTCGAATAAAACTACATAAAAGTTAGATTTTAAGAAAGATCGTTCAAAATAAATTAATATTTGAGAGATGACTTACGTTCAATTATGTATATATTCTGCAATAACTTCAGTCGAAATTGGGTTCACATTTCAAATTCTCTATTCATGAAA
The DNA here is from genome assembly GCA_963931845.1 of Maratus michaelseni. Lineage (NCBI taxonomy): Eukaryota > Metazoa > Arthropoda > Arachnida > Araneae > Salticidae > Maratus > Maratus michaelseni. Next base: position 410,370,404 of record OZ007591.1, on the reverse strand, counting down.
GTAAACAAACAAAAAAAAAGATTGATTCGTCGTGAACATTTAAAATATTAAATCATGGAGGTAATGATTCGCAAAGCAAGTTCTCCGCGAATGAATTTTTGGACCGCTGCCTCGCGTCAAAAAAAAAAAATTCGCACCAGTGAGACAATCAAAGTTTACCATAATTATGTGCTATAAAACTCAACTTCCTTACGGACCTTTTCTTGACGTAAATTGAACTCATGTAATAATATTTAATGAATCAAATTTTTAGCATTTTTAAAATCGCTAATACAGCTTTTATTTATCGCGTGTACAAATTAGAAACGATACTTTGATTTTGAAATCAAATATTTTGATTTATGATATTATTTCTTATTTATTTATTTAATTTCTATTTAAATGAAAAGTGTGAAGTATTTTAAATTTATGTAATATAAGCATTTTAGATTAAAGTTAAATATTTTAAATGAAATGAGTGACAGGTTTATAATTTAAAATTAAATTAATGTAGTATGAATGATGGTGATGGGAACAATATTTGGCGATTTATCATCTGCTCCCGGCTAACAAAAATACTCATAATTAAAAAAGGAAATAAAAATATATAAATGATAGTTTGATGTAAATAGATATTGATATACATATCAAAAATAATTTATAGAACTGAAAAAAATAAAAGTAAATAAACAACAATTTTCATAAAAAAAAATTTCGCCAAATTGGCGGGGGGAAAAATCGCGCCAACGTGCGTATGTGACACCTGTGCCCAAAAAATATGTGAAATGCTACAATGATCGCAAAAGTTCATGATTTGTCTATTAAAATCTTCTGATTTGGCGAAGGATTAAGGGAAAATTAAATTATGAATAAATGTAACGTGTTGCAATGTTTAACATACATTTAAGGGAGACCAAACTGGTCGCCAGTGGCGGCTAGTTATCAAATAAACATTTTCAGCTGCGTAATATAATTTATACATCCAAGAGTAACAAAATAACATTAATGTTAATATTAATGTTAATATTAATGTTATAATTACAATGTTTGTCTGAAAAACATGGTAGGTGAACATGAAACTATTTGCTTGAGAATGGATAGCATCCGAAAGACCTATAGTCCCTGCTGAAAAAAACTGATTAGCACATTCTGAAAACTCTTCGGAAATGTTTCCGAAAAATAGTGGCAGCAAAAGAAACTTAGTTTTTATAAATGCTTCTTTATGTTTAAAAAATATATTGGTTTCTGATGTTTTTTAAAGATATAAAAGAACGCTTTTCGGAATTGTGGATAATTCGGTAGAAGTTATTGTTTATTTTTGTTCGGTGTTATATTATCCTCGATTAAGAGTCTTTTTTTTTACCAGTGTAGTTTTTGAAATATTAAAATAACAGAAAATGACATACATTTAATACTTATTTAAAGAATATGAAAATTTAGAAGATATATATTAAGCTGCGTTGTTAAAAGCTTCACTAATATTTAAGAAACTCTCTAATTGTATATAAGTAAAATGTAGATATATTTCTACGTATACATCCCATTTGTGTAGGATGAATTATAATTGCAGTTTATATTATACTCATATTTCTAAGTATGTGTTACTTATCTATATGTTTCTTTTCAGGTTTGGGTCTCGGAAGGAGAAGGATGTCGTCGATGAAGATCAGGTGCAGGAGAATGGGAAACCAGATAAGTATGTGGTCATGGTGAGAAGACAATTGGCTGTCGACAGGTATAAAAAGTTTTGATATTTTTCGTTATTTTCTTTATCGATGAATTTCTATAGAGTGTTTTGATAACTGTCTGGTAAGTCATTTATGTGTCTTAAAGTGTTTTTTATATCAAGATATGCACGCTTTAAAATTTAAAATACGCTTTGATTGCTAATTCGATAAAAAATTATATTCATATTAGAGATGGGAAATATAGTTACTTTTGGTTGCTATGTATGCTGGCAACGGACGTTTTAGTTAAAATGGCGTTATGCTATAGATGTTCTTTTCTATTTAGATGAATCTACGCCATTAACATCAATTTGCGTGGAAAAAATTCAATTTTTATGCAACAAAAACTTGCCTAGTTATGATAATTTGAATTTCGTGATTTTTCAGAGTTTTTTTACATTAAAAATACGTTTTGCAGTTTTAATGACTGAAAATGCCAAAAGTTCATAAAATTCTAAGTATCATAACTCGGTAAGTTTTAACCATAGAAGAATAAATTTTTACTGTTTTAGTTGTTAGAACATTGAGAAACATTTTCTAAATAAAACTTATAAGACGAATAAAATTCGTATAAAATTTTCGATTAACTATTTAAAATAAATTGATTTTCATAATGATGAAGAACAACATTTGAGACATTTTTGCAATTGGAATTATCTCTAAAACTAACAGTTTAGGAATCAGCTATTGGTGAACCTTATCTAAAAATAAAACACATTTAAAAAAATATTTGTTCGATAATGAAATAGGATAGCAATATTTTACTGCAATACAAATGAATTAGGAATAAAAATTAATATATTCTCAAAGATTTTTTGTGTTTTAAAGATGCGAGCAACTCTCTGTTATTCGAAGCAATGCGAGACGCGAAGGATTGTAGGATTGCATCTTTCAGTAAACTTTTAGGTAGATTTCGTAAGAAATATTACCTATTACATTCTACCCTATGTTGAAATTTCCGAAAAATTTTTGCAGATCTAAACCGATCATGACTTCCAAAACCCAAAACTACCCCCAATTCAAAACTTTATCTATCTATCTATCTATCTATGTCACTTTTTTTATGGACACGATAACTTGAAAAATTCTGCATAAATCTCTTTCAAACTGATACATAAAATCAAGGGGCATAAAATCTCGGTCAAGTTCGTTCATGGGCAAAATCGAACCAAGGGGGGGGGGGGGGACATTTTGTGAAAACGAAAAAATCACCATAACTTTTTAATTATGATACGTATTGAATCCGTTTAAAGTTATTATTACTTCTAGGAAAAGGGCCGAAAATTTATGTGACAAGGAATTGATAAATATTGAACTTAATGATAAATAAGTGTTAAAAGCTAACGAGGTAACAAATGTCTGATTTCTACACTGTAAAAAATGACCATTGTTTCTTATTTTATGAAAATGTACTATAACCACGAACGAAAATATAATATAATCTTCTAAGTTATCCGAAATTCCGAATAACGTGTTCCATTGTCTTTTGAATCTCCAGAAACCAATATATTTCCAAAATTTAAAGAATTATTTATAAAAACAAAGTATTTTTCGCTGCCCGTATTATTTAGAAACGTTTCCGAAGTGTTTTTTATAGTGTATTAATTAGTGTCCTCAGCCTAGAATATCTGTTTTTCGAATGTCACCCATTCTAAAGTAAACGTTTTCAGCCGCATAAGTTAATTTATACATGAAAGAGTAAAGAAATAATCTTAATTTTAATGTTATTGTTAACGCTGTTAATTTTGCATGTTTGTCTGTTAAACATATTTTTTGAGCATGAAAATGTTTACTTGAGAATGGATAGCATTCAAAAAACAGGTATTCCAGACTGAGGACGCTCATTAATACACTATAAAAACCCTTCGGAAACGTTTCTGAAAAATACGGGCAGCGAAAAATACTTTGTTTTTATAAATAATTCTTTAAATTTTGAAAATGTATTGGTTTCTGGGGATTCAAAAGACAATGGAACACGCTATTCAGAATTTTGAATAACTCAGAAGATTATATTATATTTTCGTTCGTGGTTATAGTATATTTTCATAAAATAAGAAACATTGGTCATTTTTTACAGTGTATAATTCCCGTAGGCGAATATTTGCTGTAAATATTTGTGAATGCTATTAGCAATACAGTCAAACCTCGTTAACATGAACACGCTTAACGTGAATTACTTTTAACATGAATTGTTTTCATAGTCCCCTATAAAAACGAGTACAAAGATTTGTTACTGATAACATGAATTACTGTTAACATGAACAAAATTTTGATTCCCCTTGAGGTTCATGTTAACGAGGTTTGACTGTAGTGTAAAAAAGTGAAAATGTTAACCATACGAAAAGACTCGTTCAGGGTTCGTACGCATCACTCAATTCAAGGGATTTTAAATGTTTTAGTACCAGAAATTTCGTAAAGTACGGGTCGCTGTAATGAAAATAGAATTTATTTTCATTATATAACCCAAATATTACTTTATAAAAAATTCTGGTAAAAGGTCCTTGAAAGTCCTTGAAGCGTACGAACCCTGTCGTTTTAATCACTACTTGATTTTTGACATTCTCATTTAGGATGGTAACAAATGATAAAAGTTTGTAAAAAAAAAAAAAAACCTCTAGTTAGGACATTGATTGAAAACGTCTCAGAAATTTTGCTGTGAAGCATTTTTGGATACACGGTTTAATTTTAGCTTAAGAATTTAAAAATTGAAATTGTCCTTCAATTTCAAAAATTTTTGAACTGTACCTTTACACACCATTTCAAGTGAAGAAAAACTGGAAAGAAAACTCGTGCATCGGTTATAGATTACGAAACATTTAAATCAAACACTGATTTTAATTTGTTTATTTTAATTTTACACATTAGGTTGTCTCCCGCTTAAAGACCCAATAAAAATATTATTAATACTTTTAAAATATTAAATACAAATTTTTATTTTTATACAATTTGTAGTATTTTGATGAAAGAATGAAGGAAAAATTGTCATGTTTCAGATCTGTTTTTTCTCTAGTATTAACGGATTCTATATAAATAATAATAAAACTTCAATTGAAAATAATTTAAATTAAATAATTACAGTTAGAAAAATTAAGTTATTTATAGTTTAAACATTATTAGTAATAGCTATGTCTTACGTTCAAAAAATAAATGCTCTACTCAATGAAACCTTGACTATCTTTATCAAGAATCTTTTAATTTATAATAATAAATAAATATTAAATGCAATTTCATTGATTTATTTTCCTACAACTATTCAAATAATTTTTCTTGAAATCCTTAGTATCTGCGATATCTGATTTTTCTATCAATGCTCTAAATTTGAAATTATGTTCTCTTCTGATTAAATTGAAAATGGCAAAAGAAAATCTTTTATATCGATTTTTCTTTAATGATTTGACATTTGATTTTAGCAGTTGAGTCTTTACCCCTTCTTTGGACAAGTACTGTGTATTGTCATTTGACACATCTCCTCCGAAACTGACAGGTTTTCGAAACAAGCGACCGTAAAATAAGCATAAAAATACTTTTTACCAGCTTTTTAGACCGCAATAAAAGAAACCGAAGTACGGCAACGCACTGTTTGCTTGAACAGTGCGTAGACTTAACGTGCGGCACTTTTGTGGTTTTCGCATTCGTAGACACCGATGAAAAATATTCGAATTCGCGTACGCGAATATCAAAAATAAAGTAGTGATGAATACGAGCATTTTCGTACGCGAATATTTTCACTTTTTTACACTATTGCTAATAGCATTCACAAATATTTACAGCAAATATTCGCCTACGGGAATTATATAAATCAGACATTTGTTACTTCGTTAGCTTTTAACACTTATTCAATTCCTACTATTAGCTCACACTCTCTATATATTTATATATCTTGTTAAAATTTTCAATCGTCAATAAAATACTTTTTATTCATCCACTCAAGTTCAAACACATTTTTTTTTAAACTTGTAAATGGATGACACTGGATGTTAATACAGTTCTTTCAAATATTAATTAATTAATTTAATTTAATTAATTAATTTTAGTTTTATATGGGAGAAAAAAAATTCTCCCATTGTTTTCATAAATAAAATGAAAGATTTTCTCAAATTAGTGATGCCACAAAAATAAATACCGCAACGATGATTATAAAAAAATGTTCAATAAAGATAACGTGGGAAATTAATGCTGCATTGGTTTATTTTACATATTTATGATTAAAAAGTAGGAATTGACTTAATTTTTTTTTATATATATTACTTGTTTATCAATAAGTTCAATATTTATCAATACCTTGTTACTTTTTTTCCGGTTACTTTTTTCCGATTACTTTTTTTCCGCTTTTGTTTACTCTGTTGCTTTTTTTCCTGTTACTTTTTTTTCCGATTATTTTTTTTCCTCTTTTGTTTATTCTGTTGCTTTTTTTCCTGTTACTTTTTTTTCCGGTTACTTTTTTTCCGGTTACCGTAATCAGTAGCACGCAGGTATGTGTGCCTTCTGACTTTGTTATGCTTATTTATATGTTTTATGTTTTTATTTGCTTTCAAAGGTTCATGTTTGACTCCGCATCATTCGACCACCGAGTGGAGGCTGCATTCATGCGCATGAAGAAGTCGGAGGCTGTTCGCCAGGATGCTCTGGAGTGGTTTCGGCAGTTGCAAGTGGAGCGAGAGATGGTGTGGAGGAAGTTGCTGCGTGAGAAGGCCATCAACCTGTCCAGCGCCATGCCGTACCTGATCAAGCTCAACCAAGCGGAACCTGCTTGGAGGAGTATGGATGAGGCATCGAGGGACGCAGTCTACGAGTGGCAGAGGAGGGTCAACTTCGTCATCCTGGAAATGTTCATTCTTCGACACAAGGCGTAAGCATTATTATTTGCTTATTTACTTATTTATTTATTGCTAGTATTGACGGTTATCACAATGATTAAAAATAAAGAAATATTGATTAAAGAAATAGCAACTTTTATAATAAAAGGGATAAATTAAAAAATGGTAAATTTGCAATGAGGTAATAAAATACAATTTTAAGATCAGATTAACTCTTACTTAATTTTACTGGATTCTATTCTTCTGGCAGGTCAACTAAATTTAAGATATTCTTGATATTTTCGAGATGTTTTAGAAAATTGCTATATATTCCTACTGTTATTTAATTAGAAATAAATACGTATTTCTAAAAAAAAAAAAAAAAAAAAAAAAAAAAAAAAAAAAAAAACTTACATATATCTATATATATTAGAATTTCCAATCTTAAAATCATTTTAACCCTAATGTGCATAGCGTAGCCAATTGGCAACACTTTCTATTTAACTTTTAATAAATAAATAAAGTTCTTCGCACCCATTTATATTTATATAGAAATATTAACCCTGTAAAAATAACATAAATATGCTACTAAATAAAGTTAAAAATCTATCTTAAAATTTCTGGTGTCGAATTCTTTATCTACGTATAAAAAGACACAATTCTAAAAGAAAAATTCATGCACTGTAGAGTTAATCAAATATAATTGCACAAATCAAATTTTGATAATTTTTCTGTTTGTAATTGGGAATGAATAATAAATAATTTCTTGTTTTCCATACGCTAAATCTTTGAAGACACTAAATAATAATTTTAAAAAATGTGTCTTAGGCATCAAGAAAAGCCTCCGTTTTATAGTAAAAATATAGTTTCAGTTCAGAATTTTCTCAACTCCGAAATAGTTTCTTTCTGACACGTTCACGAAGATTTTTTTTTTCTTTTTAACTGCAAAAATTTGGCAGCTGTAATCATTTAGAAAGTGAGAGATCGAATATCGTTTTACATTTTTCTCTAAGGGCAAGTGATGTTTTTGAAAATGTGGTCAAAGTAGCTTTTAAGCCAATTTTTGGGACGCAACAGCCCTAGAAAGTTCGTCATGAGACAATAATCGATCGCAACACAAGATATAACACATTTATCGATACATTACAAACTTTCTTGCATTCAAAATCACTTCAACAGTCATGCCGGCGAATTTCATTCTTTTACATATAAACATAACAGTCAGAAAATTTTGGAACGTTGAAAAAATAAAATGTTTCGTGAGAACGTTCTTTAGGGATGTTGTTCCAAAAAACATTTATTTCCGGTTGAAGGCAATTTAAGCAATCCCTCATGGGAGAGCTTGTTTTTGTTTTTATTTTAAAAAATGTGTTTATATTAAAAAAAAAAAAAAAAAAAAGGCATAACAATACATTGTAAAAATACAAAAGTTTCTTAATCTGCAAGGATATGATACAACCACACATGAAAATATACAATAACCTCTTACAAGTTACCCCATCATTCCGAAAAGCATTCTGTATCATTAGATACCTCTAAAACCAATATATTTTCGAGATTTAAAGAAACATTTATCGAAACAACATTTCTTTTGCTGCCACTGGTTTTCAGAAACATTTCAGTGTCGTTTTTGTAACGTATCAATCACTTTTCTCAAACCGGAATATCGGGATTTAGAGTGCTATTTATTTTCAATTAAACATAATTTATACGTATAAAAGTAACAAAATATAGTATTAATTCTTTAATGCTTATAATTTAATTAATAATGTATATTATAAGCATTATTATTAATAAATTTAATAATAATGCTTATAATATGCACTTATGATGCTTGTGTTGAAAAAACGTTTCTTGAACATGAAAATATTTATTTGAGAGCAGAGTAGATAGAAACCGAAAAACTGATTAATACGTTCTAAAAATTAGTTGACCACGTTTCCGAAAATGAGTGGCAGCAAATAGAACTTTGTTTTGATAAATGTCTCTTTAAATCTCGAAAATCTGCTGGTTTAAATATAAAGATTAAAGAACGTTTTTCGGAATTATTAATAACTCAAAAGAGGTTATTATATATTTCATTTCGTGGTTATATTGTATTTTCCTAGATGAAATACCATGTCTTTTTTTTTTTAATCTTTTATTTACAATGTAAGTTTTTGTAATTTTCGAATAATCTTCTAAAAATTTCGATTTTATGACTGACAGAGTCAATTTCTATTTGTTGTAATTTATCCACACGGTAATCACAGTAATGTTTTAGAATAAATTGTTTTTGATAATGTTTTATTTATTTATTTATTTATTTATTTTCAGGTTGTCGTTCAAGCAGAAGATGAAGAACATGCTGGTCAGGAAGAAGTGACTCTCCTGATCGTCCTTTGATATGTATTGTGTATGCTCCTTCTGTAGGGGTTATGAAGAAATAATTATCTGTTGAATGGGGTTGGTTGGATGGGTGAAGGGGGTGGCGTTTACCTAGTATTTAAGTATGTAGTTTGTAAGTGTAGTTCTTAAGTTATAATGCAATGAAACTTCTCTAAACTAAACTGGCACACCACTAAGAACGGGATTTAATTAAGCAATTAAAAAATAATGGTTGTTTTCGCTTTTATTTAAATTTAAATTTTGTTAAATGGGTTAAGATCAAACTAAAATTTTATTTTCAGATCCTTTTTAATTGAAAATTAACCAATTTATATCATGTTAAAAGTTTTATTTTGGTTTCGAAATTAATATATATATATATTTTTTAATTATTTCGTACAACGGGATATTTTTGCAACAGGAGTTTGTGCATCTTTGGTGAAGTTTAGTTTATCGAAGTTTCATTGTATTATTGTAAAATTGGAAATTATTCTGGCCTTTATTTATGTATATATGACTAAATTCTATTTAATGTACTTCTGTTTCCCAAAATGTATCCAATATTTCGGCCTTAAAATCAAAATTTTCCATACAATAACAATAGTAACAATAGCAATAGTAATTAATAGTCAATAGTAATAAATATCCAATAGTAAAAAATAGTCAATAGTAAAAAATAGTCAATAGTAATAAATATGCAATAGTAAAAAATATCCAATAGTAAAAAATAGTCAATAGTAAAAAATAGTCAATAGTAAAAAATTGTCAATAGTAAAAAGTAGTCAATAGTAAAAAATAGTCAATAGTAATAAATATCCAATAGTAAAAAATAGTCAATAGTAAAAAGTAGTCAATAGTAAAAAATAGTCAATAGTAAAAAGTAGTCAATAGTAAAAAATAGTCAATAGTAAAAAGTAGTCAATAGTAAAAAATAGTCAATAGTAATAAATATCCAATAGTAAAAAAATAGTCAATAGTAAAAAGTAGTCAATAGTAAAAAATAGTCAATAGTAAAAAATAGTCAATAGTAAAAAATAGTCAATAGTAAAAAATAGTCAATAGTAATAAATATCCAATAGTAAAAAAATAGTCAATAGTAAAAAGTAGTCAATAGTAAAAAATAGTCAATAGTAAAAAATAGTCAATAGTAAAAAATAGTCAATAGTTTAAAATAGTTAGGTAGTCTCTCTCTCTTTCTATAACACACACACACTACACAAACACACACCCACACAAAGAGAGGGAGAGAGATTCACTTCGGGGTTTTTTTTTATGCAGGAGAATAATGATGGCAGCTGTAGAGTTAAATGATCATAAGTGCAGGTTCAGGGCAGAAAAAAAAATATCTGCTTCAAAAAATAAGGCTTCTTGCGATGAATGGAGAGGTACGGGTCAGTTTTAAGGGGCGGAGGAGACTGACAATTGAACAGCATAAAAAACGGAGAGGTTCGGGCCAGTTTATGGGGTGGAGGAGACTGGCAATTAAAAATTAATAAATTTCATCATTTTCTAAAGCAAAACATATTCAACTCACAAAGTTCATCTTGGGAACTACTGCTTAATCAATTTTCAAAGATTGGCTTTGACACGAGGGTAAAGTGATACTAAAATTTAGTATTATGCATAGAATTCAGTCTTTTATACAAAATTTAGTCATATATACAGAAAGGCCAGAATATTTTTTTATTTCAATCGAAATGCGAGTGGGTAAAATGTTCTATATATTACCCACATTTCTTCTTTTTAAGGGGCTACTCAGACGAAAACACCCGCTCGCTAATGTTAATCCTATGGAGGAAATTTTTGAAAAAATCTCTTTCGCATTTCAATATTTTTAAATGATTTTTTTTTTTTTTTTTGCATTGGATAGCTGAGGTCAATCTTTATGCGCGCTCCTTTCTACTTTTTCGATTTTGATTACAAGTTTTTTTTTATTAAGATACTTTCACTTTCGAAACCGGTTTTGAAAATGAAAGTATCCTCAAAAAAAAAAAAAAAAAAAAAAACTGCAACAAAAATCGAAAAAGTAGAAAAGAGCGTGCATAGAGATTGACCTCAGCTATCGAATGCAAAAAAATCCTTTAAAGATATTGAAATGCGAACTAGATATCTTAAAAGATTTCCTCCATAGGATTAACATTAGCGAGCGGGTGTTTTCGTTTGAGTGAAGTAGCCCCTTAAGGTACCTCAAAAGGAAAAAATCGAAACCCTTATAGTCTCGCTTTGGAAATCCCGACTGTGGAAAATCACATATTAAATGGACATAGCATTAAAAATGAAAGATTTTCGGATATTTTCCTTTACATGTGCTATAAGATATTAATTTGTGCCAAATTTCAAGGTTCTTGATCAATCGGAAGTATACTGTAGGTTTTACCCTCAAAACTTATAGCTACTTCCGGTTGACCTAGAATCTTGAAATTTGACACAAAGGAAGGTTTTATAGCACATGTAAAAGGTAAAAAATCTGAAAATCTTTAATTTATATCTATGTCGATGTATTACATGGCAAACTTATGAATTTCCATAGTTGGTGCTAACGCCAGAATAACGCATTTCGACGGAATTTGTTTTACTATAGCACAATGGTACGGAACCTACAGGGGCGATTTCTACTCGCACTTCCCTTTTTTATGTATATAAATATAACTTTTCCCTGTCTACTCCGCGAGATTCTGATATGCTTCAAAAAATTCAGGATATGGAAGTATTATACGAAGGTTGGTCAAATATAAAGAATATCAATGGAATATCAATAGAAATTTGTTACACTTGTTATGGTGCTTATATCGTTTACGGTCTGAAAGTTTGTATTGCATCGTTATATTCCCTATACATTCATTTATTTAGTCGTCAGCTTTATCGAAAAACACAAAATACCTAGTGCAATTGCACAAAGTATAATTATAAAACTTTCAACAAGTAAAAATATCAAACCTATTGAAATAGGGCAAAGATTAATTTTAGAATTCGGAAATGACACTCTATCGAGATCTCAAGTATGTAAATAGCACAAATTGTTTAAAAAACGCCGTGGAAAAGGTGAAGGAAGGTGATACAGTATGGATCACCGCACAAAAAGTGAAACTGCTCCACCGAAACAAAACTGACAATGTTCTAAATAATAATTTTTTGGGATCAAAGTGGTATTTTGTATGTCAATTTTCTTCACGAATGACGTACATATAATGCAGCATAAGAATGTTAATTTTTAGAGAAGTTGCTGCAGATCGGTTCTAAAAACGTCCCATTCCTATCCGAATGGTCATCTTCTACAGGAACAATGCAATATCTCACATAATCCACAGGTTGTAGTGAAACAAAAATTTCATTGTAAATCACTCGATCTCAATTCTTATTAGTCGGAATTTATCATCTTCTGTCTAATATGGGATCCCCTTGAATTGGCGTTAGAAGGAGCAGGATTTTCATCTGATAAAAAGGTGAAAAAATGTGCCGTATGATTCATACGTGTCCTACTTCTTTTTATTATACAAGAATAAACAAAAAGTCGTTGAAGAAAGTGTGTAGATGTTAAAAAAAACTATCTAGAAAAGTAACATTGGTATAATTTTAATAAGTAATATTTAGAAAGTAATCTGTTGAAAAAGTTCTCCTTTATATTTGATCCATCTTCGTATTTTTAAGATTTTGCGTAGGGAAAGGGGATATAATAGATAAATGTTGAAAATTGGGTGTCATAAAAGTGTGTGCGTCGTTGTGTTATTGTTGTTTATCAAATGTGTTATCTTTAAATTAAAGTCTAATTAATGCTTAAAGTGATAAAAAAAAAATAACCCGAAATGTTTAAAAATACTTTTTAATGTAGATTACATATGTTTCGTTCGCTCTATCGGCGACATCTTCAGAATCTAAATGATAAATAAGTTAGTCTCGCATATTTTTGAAAAATGGTAAACATAAAACCACGAGATTGCATGTCCAAGGCAAGCAGGGGCTTAAATTGGTCAAACTGGAAAACGTACCTGCTTGCCTTGGACACATGCGACCTCGTCGTTTTATGTTTACTATTTTTCAAAAATATGCGAAAATAACTTATTGTTGATAATGTTGTTAACTTAATGTTGATAGTGTGTACACATATTTGTGGTGTACACATACATACTTGTGGTGTACACATACTTGTATGTACAATGCATACATACTTGTGGTGTACACATACTTGTATGTACAATGCATACATACTTGTGGTGTACACATACTTGTATGTACAATGCATACATACTTGTGGTGTACACATACATACTTGTGGTGTACACATACTTGTGTACACCAACACCATTATTTGTACACTTTCTTGTGTACACCATTATTTATTTCCATTCCCTAATGAATAAGAGCCAAGTGTCAAGATATTGAATACCACAATTTTCTAATTACTTCGCATAATTTAATCGCAAAATTCTGCGATTTAACAAAGTGCATATTACTATTCGAAATAGTGGTATACAAAATCCATAACTATTCGCTTGTGCGCACCAATATTTGTACACTTAGTTGTGTACGCCATTATTTGTACACTTTTTTGTGTACACCATTATTAATTTTCATTCCCTAATGAATAGGAGCCAAGTTTCAACATATCGAATATCACAATTTTCTAATAGTAATCTTCGCATAATTTAATCACAAAATTCTATGATTTAACAAAGTGCATATTACTATTAGAAATAGTGGTATACAAAATCCATTATTATTCGCTTGAGTGCACCAATATTTGTACACATACTTGTGTACAACATTATTTACACACTTTTTTGTGTACACCATTATTTATTTCCATTCCTTAATGAATAGGAGCCAAGTGTCTAGATATTGAACACCACAATTTTCTAATAGTAATCTTCACATAATTTAATCGCAAAATTCTACGATTTAACAAAGTGCATTTGAAATAGTCGTATACAAAATCCATAATTATTCGCTTGTGTGCACCACTATTTGTACACATTCTTGTGTACACCATTATTTATAAACTTACTTGCGTACATCATTACCTGTACACTTGTGTACATCATTATTTGTACACTTACTTGTGTACAACATTGGATGTTACAAATTTAAATATGCATGTTACAAATGCATAATGTTCGAAAATATTATTACATATGCCTATGTTAAAGAATTTTTTTAATAACATTGTACTACATGCTAATTATATTGTACTTAAAATTAATGCTGATTTATAAAACCTTAATTTATTTTCCTATAAATTTAGAAATGTATGTCGTGGAAAATACACCGCGCGAAAAATTTCAATGTGTTTATTTGCTCGAGTATTTAAAGTTAATATGCAGACGTAAATGACTATTTTGTCAAACACATAATAAAATATGATTAATTTATTTTTCCGTATCACTACATCACAATCACTGCAAAAATAGCATAAGTTCAAAGCTTATTTTAGTTTAGTTTTTTTTAATTTTAATTCTTATAAAATAAATAATTGATTACTGACTTGCATATTTAAATATTTTAGGAATATAGTGAGCACAGAAAAAAGGTATTAAAATTACTAATATCTGTACGGTGATTTAAAACTGGAGGAACAAATTTCTAGGAGGGGTGGGGTGCACCTAGACGACTTGGAATCACACAGGGCCGAAAATGAAATTCTAATGAGAGAGAGAGGGGGAGGGGGGTGTTGTTAGGGGCTGAATCATCGTGATCTAGAATATACGTGTAAAGAGTATAAGCTTAAATTAAGTAATGACTTTCCTCATAATGAAGTTCCCCGAAGTTTTCTGCCTACGTACCTGATTCTTACCATCTACAGTTTTGCACGTTTGAGGGTTCCAGGTAGAGCTCTGGCGAAAAACGCCCTCACGCAGATAACCAGATCCCCAAACGTGCGCAAAACTGTTAGTTTTTCAAATTTGGGGCGCTGGTTATCTGCGTGAGGACGTTTTTCGCCAGAGCTCAACTTGGAACCCTCAAAGTACCAGTTTTTCACGTTTGGGGGCGCTGGTTATCTGCGTGAGTGCGTTTTTCGCCTGAGCTCTACTTGGAACCCTCAAACGTGCAAAACTGTAGATGGTTAGAATCAGGTACGTAGGCAGAAAACTTCGGGGAAGTTCATTATCAAGGAAAGCAGTGATGCAAGCGCTGCGCCAGTAATAGAATTTACCACCTTGAAAGATTATTCTGAAGCTTAATAAGACGAAGCATATGTTTAAAATTTAGTGGTGAGAATTGGCCATTTGTGGTGCATTCCTGAGAAAGTCGTGATTTAATTTAAGCTTATACTCTTTACACGTATATTTTCGATCACGATGATTCAGACCCTAACAACAGCCCCCTCTCTCGTTAGAATTGCAATTCCGACCCCTGCTTTGTTATGTGATTTCGAGTCATCTAGGTGTACCCCCAACCCAACCCTCCTAGAAGTTTGTTCCTTCCGTTTAGAAGCATCGTGTATGTAGCACAGTTTTCATTGATCCCTGAAAAATAATAAATATTGGACTATGTAAGATTTTGAAACCCCGGATTTAGTGTCATCTGAGTTTTATGTGTAATATAAACACATATTATGTGCAATATATATTATGTATATAATATATTATGTGCAATATAATACATATTATGTGCAACACACAACAACAACACACGTAATATTTTATGTGTATATTTTATGTGTATTTTATGTGTATTTTATGTTTTATGTGTAATATAAACACATATTATGTGCAATATATATTATGTATATAATATATATACATAATATATTATGTGCAACACACAACAACAACAACACATATTTTGTGCAATATAAACACAGTGCAATATTAACAATATTAACATGTGCAATATTAACAAACTATTGTTCCATCATTCGGTGCAGTTAGGATAAATATATACAACTAATTTTACAGTATTGGTATTAAAACAGTCAAAGTGATCCAATTTTCATCTGATTGTCTGTTTCATAAATGTGCATCCCAATTCGTAGGAAGCAGCTATGTGCAATGCTTCTTTTATTCAATGCTGCAAAGCCGATTGAAAATTCAGGTTATTATGAAGGGTATTTAATAAAGATGTATATGAGTGGGTAATTGGAAAAGAAAATTAGATACTCACTTTTGAGAAAATAATTCGTTTAATGAATCAATCTTCCAAATACAAATTTTTTGGCAGGCTTTATATGCAGCCCGTGAAAGAGAAATTCTATGAAAAATATATAATAGTTATGCTCATTCATTGCCTTTCAATTGTGTAGAATTCAAAGAATAGTAACTTCTTCAGAGTACTTCTCCCCTTGCTTTGATTTACAGGAAGACCAATGTCCATCATTTAAGAGAAAATATTTTGAAAAAAGTATAAGGCGTTTCTTGGTGTTTCTACTTTATTATTTTTCTTATAATGGAACACACTCTGTACACGCTAGAAAATAAATGCGTAAATTTGTCTATATGCGTAAAGTGTCGTGTAAATTGCGAAATACACGCCTGCACTGCAAAAAAAGTGTTGATTTTACAGTATAAAACTGGCATCCCAACTGCCAGTATTATACCGCATGCGCGGTAGCGTTTTACTGCTTATTTTACTGTTTATTACTGTTAATTTTACGGTATAACACTGGCAGCTGAGATGCCAGTATTATACTGTAAAATCAACACCTTTTTTTTTTTTTTTTTGCAGTGTGGTATGTCAATTTCAAAATACACATTGTCTTGTGTATTTTGATGAAAACCTTTTTAAACAGCTGAAATGTGTAAAAAGTTATCAGATAGCTCTGAAATACACAGTTTAATGTGTAAATTGCAAATGAGTACACATATTTCTGTGTAATATACAAAAACGACGGAGTTTTGTGTACGTAGCTTAACCTTATATTTTGGGGTGTAAATTGTGAACTAAATGATTTTATAGTCGCAAAACAAAATTGCATAAAGAACAAACTCATATGCTTGGTGTGTTTATTCTCTTTGTTTAAAACCAAAAAACAGTGAACTCACAATTTACACACAAGAAACAGGATCGTCTTAAATTATAATTACTGCATGCCATCTTTCTATTAGAGTTGTTTTGGAGTCCTAAAATCGTATAGTCACAATTTATGCACAGAACGTATGTAATCTGAATAAATGCACTGTAAAAAAATCGTTAAAATACGGAAATTATACTGACAATCATGACGCCAGTACTGTTTCCGTATTTTATCGGATTTTTTTCCCTATGAATTTGAATCTTAACTTTCCAAAGTTAGATTTACATAAAGAGGTGAAATTCTTTGTTTAATCCAATCTACGATAAGCAAGCAATATTTACCCGAAACTGGATACGAACTAGAGAACTGGAACTTTCAGAGCACTACATTGACCATTCAGCTAAGATTACACAAACTACGTTTTCAGGTATCATTATTTATTGAGTGCAGATGAGTACACATAATCTGTGTAACATTCTGTTCTTACACTTATTTCTGTGTAATGTTTATACATATTTCTGCGTAACGTTCTTACACATATTTCTGTGTAATATTCTATTCTTAAACGTATTTCTGTGTAATATACTTACATAGTGTGTGTTACACTGTGTAATATTCTGTTTTTATACATGTATGAAATACATGTAGAAACTTGAAATTTGGAATATAGATTGTATTCAGGATACAAAAAAATAAAAAATAAAAAAAATCCAGAAAATTCGAAAAATTAAAAGAAAAATGGAAAAATTTAAATAATTTGATATTTTAGCCTTAGAAACATAAAATTCGGCGTAAAGGTAGTATTTGGAATTCAGTATAAGAAAAGATTAAAAACACAATAAAAATCGAAAATAAAATTAAAAAATCGAAAAACATCGAAAATTTGAAAATAATACCATTTTGTAGCGCTAGAAACTTGAAATTTGGAATATAGGTTGTATTCAGGATACAAAAAAAGAACAAATTAAAAAAATCCAGAAAATTCGAAAAAAAATTCACAAATTCGAAAAGCAATTGAAAAAATGAAAATAATTTGATCTTTTAACCTTAGAAACTTAAAATTCGGCGTAAAAGTAGTGTTTGGAATTCAGAATAAGAAAAAATTAAAAACACAGTAAAAACCGAAAATAAAATTAAAAAATCGAAAAACATCTAAAATTTGAAAATAATTCGATTTTGTAGAACTAGAAACTTGAAATAGGTAGTACTTAGGATAGAAAAAAAAATAAAAAATCCAGAAAATTCGAAAAAACAAATTCGAAAATTCGAAAAAATTGAAAAAAGATTGATTTGTTGGAATTTTCCTGAATTTTTTAATTTTTCCTGGAGGCACGGCAATGTCTCCGCCAGGTCGAGAGAGCACAGCCGTAAGCATCCTTTTCTTGAAGCAACTCAGGGCACTTTTGACCTCCCCATATCTTTGAGCTGGTGTATCCCAAAAACCTGAAACTTCGTTTATATAGAGTTTGTGGCAAATAAGACCAAAATTTAAAATTTCAGATTTCTGTCTTTTCTAGTGCAAACGATATATGAACTGAAAGTTTTGATTTTTTGGCACTCACTCACGCGTCATCAAAAAGATTAGGTAGATCCCATAGGCCTAGAAACTTGAAATTTGGAATAAAAGTAGTGTTTAGGATACAAAGAAAGAAAAAATTATAAAATCCAGAAAATTCATAAAAAAAAAGCATTCGAAATTCAACAAATCCAAACAAAATTGAAAATTGAAAATAATACGATCTTGTAGTCTTAGAAACTTAAAATTTGGTGTAAAGGTAGTGTTTAGAATTCAGACAAAAAACATAAAAAACACAAATCGAAATAAAATCAAAAAATCGAAAAAAATCAAAAATTTGAAAATAATACGATTTTGTTGCGCTAGAAACTTGGAATTCGGAATAAAGGTAGTATTTAGGATACAAAATAAGAAAAAATTAAAAAAATCCGAAAAATTCAAAAATTCAAAAACTTCGAAAAAATTGAAAAAATTAATATAATGTGATCATTTTCATCACATTAGACACTGTTTATATATAAAAACAAACACGGAAGTCATTCTACTTATTCTTAAAATAGAAAATGATTTTCATTCTTATTCAAAGAGGGGCCAGGGACGTTGAAACATTTTTTTTTTTTAATCAGGTGATAATTTTGATGATTCTGACATGTTAAAATATTGGATTACTTAAATTTCAAGCATCGACAGTAATAAATGAAGAAATTGGTCATTTCTAAAATATAAATTCTCACAGAAGCACTAAAATATAGTGAAACAGGGGCTAAGTTGTCTTAAAGAAGAAATTAATTGCTAGAAATTTTGAGATATAAAAATGCATAAAGTTTCATAAAATACGTACGTACTACAAATTGCACAGATAGAAACTGAAATAAGCCGACATTTTTTATGGTTGTTTTAACCCTTTAGCGGGCGGTGGTCACAAAAAAGGACACCTAATTTTAATTCCAAAACTGACAAACGGCACCAAAAATATTTAATTAAAATTTTCCTTTTATAAAGTAAGGGAAAATCAGCAAGTTATTCTTTTCTAAGGAAATCGTTTGTAAAATCTGGTGTAAGGCCATTATTTCATTATTTTACAAACAGATTTATTCCGCGCCGGAAAGGGTTAAAGTGCAGATAACTGTAATATTTCAGAGTGTAGCATGTAACACTGACATTAAAACTTTGTTGCTCTTAGTATCTCTAAATCTAAGCAATTTTTCGAAATTGTACAATTTGATAATGGAATTTGAATAGTAATAATTATTTCATATTATCTTTAAAATTTAGCAACAGCTCTTTAACTCTTTTAGAAGTTAACCAGATATTCAGTTATTTTCCTGATATGGTGTAAAACGTCTTTTGCCTCTCGGGGATTCAATATTTGTTTAATTAATAATAATTTTAAGTTATGCTTTGAAAACATCGCGTTGGAAAAGCTGACCAAAAAGTGCACGATAGTATGCTGTCATAGCATACAGCATATAAAAAGACACAAAAGAATGGAGAAAAAGAATTCTTTAGACGGTTTATATAACGGTATCAAAATTTTAAAAAAATAGTTTCACTAAGCAAACTCTTTTTTAGGCAAAAATGTATTCTACAATTTTTTTGAAAACTTTTAGAGATTTGTAGGATGTAAAAATCTAGATTTTAGTAAATTTTACTGAAAGTAATGCTTCAAGTTAAAAAAAAAAAATTGATTAGACATGCATGTAAGTTGTGCGGAATGCACGGAGAAGGAAATTTTTTGGATCTATAATGTAAAAAAAATAAGTAACACATAAAAATTTAAAGAAAATAAGATTTTTTGCAAAGTCAGCTCCTTATATATATATATTGTTGTCGTCTCTAGCTGCTTCATACAATTAGTGATTTGACGATCGCCCGACATCTAAAGAAACATGAACAGCAGGAATGAATTCAGTTGGTACTATATATGTCTGGAATTTATGAATGCGTATTAAACTTTTCAATTATTTTGAATGTGATTTGTGCAGCTAGGTTGGTCAGCTTTTCCTCCCCCATCGATGATGGCTTCACCTTGTCGCGGTGGTGGGGCTTACGGTCTCAGCCTGATACTGCTATTGAAAATTATCTTTTTTTTCTCGAAACACTTAAACCAGTCAAGCAAGTGAAAAGGCATGCAAATAGACATGCACTTTCTCAAGAATCCTCAGTTACTTGAAACATTTTGTTTGGCTAGTTAACAGTATCAGGGTGGAACTCAACCAAGAAAGCCTCAGAAATTGACATATTATTTTTCAACAATTTAAAATTGTCAAAAATCAAAGAAACTTGGAATTATAAGAGATAAAAAATTATCAATAATGAGTAACAAGTTCCAGATAATAAATATAATAAATGAAAATAACTTTACATTTCGTTCGCTTAGGAAATGTAAAATTCACAAATTAAATGTCATATTACCTAAGAATTTGTTTACCTTTAGAAAAAGGTTGGTTATTGGGAAAGTTCAAATTGTGTACGTACTATAAGGAAAGGGCATGTTTATAAACAAACAGTTCCATCAACCAATCTGCCACTTCATTTTTGTCGTAGCTATCATTGCAGGAATCGTCTTGGCGACGTAGGCCAATCATATTATAGACCAGTTTAACGTAGACCAATCAAATTTCCCCATTTCATGTGCACAGTAGGAGTCATAAAAAACAGACAGGCTTTTCTTTCTAACCAACCGTAATTGAACCAAGAATGACGTCAGCTGCCATTTCCTTATAACTTAAGCTATATTATAAAGCCATAACATGTCCGTGAATAACGTTGTTGGCGTCATATTAACAGTGGCAACGACTTGAACAATAAAGTTTGCTGTTACTGCATATTTTTAAACTTTTGAACATTGCACAATTTAATTTTTACACTGTCGAATAAGGGAAAAAATGTCCTTTCAAATGGAATTTGTTTGACAACAGTCTCCCAATTTAGTGCTTATATGTTTTTAAAATAAATTTTAAGCATGATTTTATTTTAAAATACATCTCTATTGCGTGTAGCCCTGTTACGAAATATTAATCCATTTGCATTTAAACCAATATAAATAATTCAGCATTTATTTGTAGCTAAAATACTATAAAGAAATAAAAACTTGATCATTACATAAATTAAAAAATAATATAATAAAAAAAAAAACCCACAAATTTAACAGATACGTAATCGAACTTAAAAGCTGAAATAATCAGAATCTTAAAGACTGCTGTAAATAGTAAAATTCTTTGACAAATTCTTCAGCTATTAACCCCTGGCATATGTCTAAAGCGAAATAGTATCGCTTCTAAGAAATTCCAAAACTTTATTTGAAAATATAATTGATATTTCGCATATAAAATTATTGTTGGCGTTGCTCGTGGGCAATCTATAAAAATATATGTTAAATGTATAAAAACTATTAGCGCTTTCAAAAAAAAATGTTTTTCGCCTTTGTTCTGTACAACTTGCATTATGTTCTGCAACGCGGGAAACCCGGGTAGAGTTTCCTGGTTGTTTAAAAATAATTATTTTTAATTTTTATATCATAAATCCGGCTGTTTTCCACTGTGACCTGCGTGAAACTATAATTTCCGGATGGTAATCTGCACACTATTTAGTCGCAGAAATTCTGAGCTAAATAAGACAAAAATGACTCTTCTGAAATAGTGATTCAACATGGGCCGCAATTTTGAACTACACTGGCAAAAAAAAAAAAAAAAAAAAAAAAATCGATCTTTTAAAAATTTTTTTAGTTATTTTCATTGATCCTTGCAATTACTAAAAAAAATTTGTATTCTTTCTCAGTTATAAGAAAATCTGTAAGAATTACTAGAAAGCAGCTAGCAACGATTCCGGTTTATAATACCGGTTACTAAAAAATTCAGTGAAATACAAATTTACTAAAAAAAAATATAGTAACGTCAGGAATTTTTTTTACAGTGAACTGTGGTAAATTATCTAACGTTTTGTTTGCGTGTTCGTCTCAGTTTTGTTCAAATTTCATCTAAAAAATATCTATTAAATGAAAATAACACTTCCAAAATTAAAATTTTACTATTTGTTGTGTGCATCATTTTAGAAACGATATTTCTGCTATTTCCTTCTTTTGTCAGAATAGCCAGCTGTTAATTCAGCTTGCTTACTAGGATTGGTCAGAGCTTGGGAACGTTATAGCCTCTTTTATTTCCTGACGAGGGAAATAGAAGCCAGGACCTACAACAATATTTGTATTTCAAACCACTGCAAGATTTCTGATTAGAAACGACATTTATCAACCAATAGCCGCTGTTTTAATTAACTAAAGATGATGGTATGGCGGACCCTTTAGATTGCACCACGTAAAATACGGCTTGTAAAAAAAGTTCTTCCAAAACTAAATCGTGATTAACTATAATTTGTTGTTTATGATATTTGTCTAATTGCTTGCGTTTGTCCAATGCCACGGTAGATCATGAGGCAAAATGAATACAGCTTACTGAAAACAGTTTGCATTATTTGATCGTAAATGCATTTTTGCTCAAGTGTTAGCATAAGAATATCTTATTGCACTTACGACAAAAGATTATCCGTGTTGTAATTTTGTTCACGACGCTATATAAAGTTGCAAAACATTAAAAAAAGGAAAAAACACGAATTAAAAAACAAAACTTTTTTTTAACTAACGAAATATATCAGAAAAGTGCCCCCGGTATGCAATGTGTGGGGAGGGGTACGGAAGGTGAATTAGTGAAGTGATAATATGAAAGAGTGGTCAAAGGGCTTTCTAATGATATATCACATGATGAGTGTCGGAAAAAAATAAAAAAGTGATCCCCAAGGGGAAATTTTGGGGAAGGGGGAATCGATGTTCATAATATAAAAGAGTGGTCCAAAGGTTTTCTAAAGATATATCATATGATGGGTGTTGGAATTTTTTTTAAGTGCCCTCCCCCCCGGAGTGCCAAGTTGGGGTAGGGGGGAATAGCATGTACAGTGAACTCTCACTTATGCGCCAGCCCAAGGGACCAACAGAAAAAAGCACATAAGTGAGAGAGACGCATAAATGAAAAAGGGTCTAATCAAATTCTAAAACGCAGCATAAATTGCAATGAGAGCATGCATAAGAATGTTTCTAAAGATTACATGTTGATATTTATATTGATTTGGTAATTACTGTAACTATACAAAAAAAAGTTTAAAAAAAAATTATAATACATAATAAAACAGAAAGTGTAACATACCTAATAATAATTTATTTCTTTTCAAAATAATCCATAATACATGTTTGTTTTTGTATTTGTAAAAGAGTTTTTTCAAGTTCCTCCAAATAAGAAAAGGGGGTTTCAGCAGCTGAATTAAATATTGCAAATAGTATCCAAAGCTTCTAACGCTTTCGTATGTTTTGCATCATCATCTCCATCTCCATCACCATCAGCCATTTCATTAGTCTCTTCAATATCTGTAATCTTCAATATCTGTAATCTTCAATATCTGTGTAATGTCTTCAATATCTCTTAATTCGGTTCTTACTAAATTATCATCCATATCAACAAATTCATTAAAACAAACAAGTCCATCCGATAAAATCCGGCTTTTTAAAAACAATTCCTTATGGTATAATCACCGATATTTCTCCATGCAGCACATATCATATTTATAGCATCAAGAATTGAAATTTTTACATTGGCTGCAGCTGAATTGCCTGTTTCTAATTCGGCAAGATATCGACGAATCAAAGTTTTCCTATAATGCCCTTTTAAGCAACGGATTACACTTAAATCTAAAGGCTGTAGCTTACTCATACAGTTTGCGGGAAAAAAACACTACTTTTATAGGATTAAAATTTGGCAGATCTCGTGGATGAGCAGGACATTGATCCATAAATAAGAGAACTTCTCTTTTTTTCTTTTTCCATTGTCAAATTTATGAAGAAAATCTAAAAAAATGTTTGACGTCATCCATGCTGCACAATTGTTAAAGTACTCACATGGAAGCTGCTTTATGTTTTTAAAACAGCGAGGTTTTATTCATTTCCCAATGATTAAAGGGGGTTGTTTTTCGGATCCATCTGTATTACAGCATAACAAAACAGTTAATCCTTCTTTACTGCTTTTTCCACTGTGACAGGGTTCCCCTTTAATTGCCAATGTTTTTAGGCATCATCTTGAAAAACAAGCCAGTCTCATCCCAATTAAAAATGTCTTTAGGTTTTTATCCTTTCATTAAAGATGGTAAGCCCTCTTTCCATTGCTCTACAGTTTTTTCGTCAACACTAGCACTTTCTTCAGATAGAGTACGACAACTATTTCGGACAACACAGTTTAATGTGTAAATTGCAAATGAGTACACATATTTCTGTGTAATATACAAAAACGACGGAGTTTTGGGATACATTGCTTAACCTTAATATTTTGGGGTGTAAATTGTGAACTAAATGGTTTGTCGGAAAACAAAATTACACAAAGAACAAACTCATATGCTTGGTGTGTTTATTCTCTTTGTTTAAAAGACCACAAAACAGTGAACCCACCATTTACACACAAGAAACAGGATCGTCTTAAATTATATTTACTGCATGTCATCTTTCTATTAGAGTTATTTTAGAGTCCTAAAATCGTATAGTCACAATTTATGCACAGAACGTATGCAATCTGAATAAATGCACTGTAAAAAAAAAATTGTTAAAACACGGAAATTATACTGACAATCATGACGCCAGTACTATATTTTCGTATTTTATCGGATTTTTTTCCCCTGTGAATTTCAATCATACCTTTCCAAAGTTAGATTTACATAAAGAGGTGAAATTCTTTGTTTAATTCAATCTACAATAAGCAAACAATATTTACCCGGGACTGGATGCTAAGATTACACAAACTACGTTTTCAGGTATCGTTATTTATTGAGTGCAGATGAGTACACATAATCTGTGTAACATTCTGTTCTTACACTTATTTCTGCGTTATGTTTATACATATTTCTGCGTAACGTTCTGACATATATTTCTGTCAAATATTCTATTCTTAAACGTATTTCTGTGTAATATACTTACATAGTGTGTGTTACACTGTGTAATATTCTGTTTTTATACATGTATGTGCAATATTCTTACACATATTTCTGTGTAATATTGCATATATAACTGTGTAATTTTCTTATACACATTTCTGTGTAATATTCTGTTCGTACACATATAGCTGTGTAATTTTTTACACATATTCTGTGTAATTTTCTGTTCTGACACATGTAGCTGTGTAATTTTCTTACACATATTTCTGTGTAATATTCTGTTCTTACACATATAGCTGTGTAATTTTCTTACACATATTTCTGTGTAATATTCTGTTATTACACATAGCTGTGTAATTTTCTTACACATATTCTGTGTAATTTTCTGTTCTTACACATATATTTGTGTAATATTCTATTCTTTACACATATTCTGTGTAATTTTCTGTTCTGACACATGTAGCTGTGTAATTTTCTTACACATATTTCTGTGTAATATTCTGTTCTTACACGTATAGCTGTGTAATTTTCTTACACATATTTCTGTGTAATATTCTGTTATTACACATAGCTGTGTAATTTTCTTACACATATTCTGTGTAATTTTCTGTTCTTACACATATAGTTGTGTAATTTTCTTACACATATTCTGTGTAATTTTCTGTTCTTACACATATAGTTGTGTAATTTTCTTACACATATATTTGTGTAATATTCTATTCTTTACACATATAGCTGTGTAATTTTCTTACACATGTTTGTGTAAGAATCTTTTCTTACACAAATTTCTGTGTAATATGCAAAATACACAGATTTTTGTGTACTATTCAAAATGTGCAAATTTATGATAAAACGTTGATTTTGTAAATCCATACAATTTTCTGTATTTACACGCTTGTCTGAGTTTCTGAAATGATAACAAATTACAGTCTTTTATGAGCAGATAAAATAAACTTTTACGTCAAGAGTGTAAATTTTATGACAAAATTGTTATTTTGCAACTTTATATATACATCACTTATGTAACAGTGACTAATTTGCATATATATTTTTCGGAGTGTAATAGTCCAGTGATATCATGCGATGATGAAATGCATTACGCATTAACTTTGGTATAACGGCGTCGGCAAGATATCTGTTAAAATGAAGTTAATATGTCATTTAAGCTGAAGTTTATTTAATTTTCTTCAAGATAATTTTTTTTCTTTATTTCAGAACGCAGTTTTTGCTGAAATCATATTCTAGTAAATATACCAAAATTATGTATTACATTTCGTAATGCTTGTGAAATTTTCTATGCTATATTATGCACAGCACAGTTACCCACCTCAGCAACGTAACTGTGTGTGATTCAATTTGATTTCTGTGTACATATTTTTCTGCGAATAAATTTAATATTTTCATTAAACGCATTTCCGTATTATTATTATTATTTTTTAAATACCTTCTACTTTTTGACACTAGTTTTCTCGCATAGATTTTAGAATATATTTTTAGATAGGAAAAATAATTTATCCATTACTAATAAATACGGGGATGATAACTATAGATCAGTTTCAACCACGTGATCAGCAGCCCACCAAGTGTTATTCAACCAATCATAATCGTGGATTTGTATCCTGTATTACGAGCCAACCAATCACAATCCACCGTCTTTGGCGGGCAAACAAAAAACAAATCTAGTTGCTAAGGTGGTTGCTAGAGTTTGACGTTAGCTGAAACTGATGTATAGTCCTCAAACGATCAATTGGGAGATGACCTTGAATGAGTTCGCGGTGCTAGGAGGGAAGAAAGTCGCTAACAGACACTCATTGTGCAAGAAAGGCCCTATTTAACAAGAAACTATATTCTGCTAGTTCAGTGACAGTTTTAGGAGGTCAGTAACACCGTACGTACAGTCAGCCACATCTTGAAATGTGAAGTGTTCAGCCCAGTCTATTTTGTACACGGTTGGTGGTCAATTCTAGTGCTTGCAGTATCCCATTTCAGACATTTTTTTGTAAGTTTGTCGAAACTTTCGCTCTAATATCGTCTATAATGTTAAAGACAAACGAAAATCAGAATTCAGCTTGGCGTGAGACAGTCTATATTTTCAACTTAATCTGTGGATTCCAACGTCCATTTTTATAGTGAAATTTTATTGCCTTGGTTCGTTAAGAGGCTACTTCACTCAGACGAAAACACCCGCTCGGTAATGTTAATCCTATGGAGGAAATATTTTAAGATATCTCGATCGCATTTCAATATTTTTAAATGTTTTTTTTTTCCATTAGATAGCTGAGGTCAATCTCTATGCGCGCTCCTTTATACTTTTTCGATTTCGATTACAAGTTTTTTAAATTAAGATACTTTCACTTTCGGAACCGGTTCCGAAAGTGAAAGTATCCTCAATAAAACTCTGCAACAAAAATCGAAAAAGTACAAAAAAGCGTGCATAGAGATCGACCTCAGCTATCCAATGGAAAAAAAAAAAACATTTAAAAATATTGAAATGCGATCGAGATATCTTAAAATATTTCCTCCATAGGATTAACATTACCGAGCGGGTGTTTTTGTCTGAGTGAAGTAACCTCTTACAGTCCTGCATCAGGCCGGGTAACCTCATTTTACCGGAACCCAACCTGACTCGGCTTGACGCTAATTTATTTCATTACGGGTCAAGATTACTTTAAATGTTTCACGTTTGAGTCGGTTAAGGGATAGGTTTTGACTCTGTCGGGTCCGGTTTCGGGTTGACCCGATTTTTCAAAAGAAAGTTCTGGATATTTTTAAAATAAATAAATAAATAAATAAATATATATATATATATATATATATATATATATATATATATATATATATATATATTAATATTATATATGTATATATGTGTTCATTTTTATACATTAAAAAATTGATATTAGAGATATAATTGTAGACTATTTTTCCATAATTGTCTTAAAATATGGCTTAGTTTTCTTTCATTTTGCGTTTGGGTTTCAGAGGTTCGGATTCGGTTTGCAGTGTGTGAGGTTTTGGTTCGTGTTTGATATTTCGAGTTCGGGTTGAAGCTTACTGGGTTTCGGTCGAGTTTCGGTTTGACGAATTTTTATTTATTTATTTATTTATTTATTTATTATTATTATTATTTTGGTCGGGTTGATTTTAAGCAGACTTTTGGGTTCTGGCAAGGGTACAACCCGGCCCGTGCAGAACTCTAGTTTGTATTATCACGTTTCCTAGTTCGTGACCACAGTAGCTGAACCTCCTGACTAAATAAATATTTCATATTCATTCGCATTCAAATATCTATAGTACTTACTCCCCCATGACAACTTGTCCGATGAGCTAAGCAAATTTAGACTAATTTATTGATTAATTAGGGAGACTACCTATACTGGCCACTAGCCGAATCTAGTTTTTAATTAAATGTAGTATTTCTTATTTCATTTGTATTTGTTAGCATGTTTCATTTCCCGTTGCATCGCAAACTCTTTCAAAGTCATCGGCCAAGTTATCTTGGCGGATGAGGAGGAGGACTAAAGTTATTCTCATCTGAAGCGAAATTATGTTTTGTTTTGTTTTTTTAAGGTAGGATATGGCAGCAGAAACAAAAATCATAAAAACAACGAAAACGACTATTTCTTCACTTTCTGAAATGAATAGCATTTTATCGATGGAAACTACAGGGTGTTTCACTACCAGACCGACAAACTTGCAGCAGGTGTAGAGGGCACCAGAGACGACTCGGAATCACATAGGAATGCAGGGTCGAAAATGCCGTAGTTGCGAGCTATGGTTCAAAGAAGCAGAGAAAAAGAACAGAAACAGCAACACATTAATTGGACAGAAAACATTTTATTGAAAGGTTGTACTACAAAAGGTGTTCGAAATTACTACCAGAAGTCGCCGGGCAGGCTTGACAGCGGTGTCGCATTAATTCACTTACATTCTGGACAATTCCTGGTGTGTCGCGTATCCTGCCGGCAGCTACAGATATTCAAGCGGCGAGGCAGGATACGCGACACACCAGAAATCTTAGGGTAGTGAAACACCCTGTATATTATTGGCAGATTTTGTAATAGCGCTACGGAGCTGAGATTAATAAGTACTTCATTTAAGAAAAGTCCTTCCGGCCTGTACCGGGAGGAAAAGGTAGCTTCCCTATTCCTTGTTTTTAAGAATTCAGCTAATTTTACTAAAACACACGAAAGTGAAGTGCGTGAAAACCGATTATAGAAGATTATCAGTTTTCGTCTATAATGGGTTTAATCAGAAATTTCAAAAAATTAGTCAGTTATCGCCAAGTTGGCTTTATTTATGATGACTAGATTTGGAGATATTGTCAGATTTGCCGATAATTTGACGCTGGCGAATATGACTGTGAAGTTTTAAGCTAATGGGAGCAGCAACAATGAATACAACAACTAAAGTAAATTTGCTTGAAACCATGTTTCTTAAAGCTCCTAAATGAAACCTAATAATGTAAAAATCAGCCTTCGTAGAATTTTCTCCCTTATTACTTACCCATCATACGTAGTATAGGGTGAAGAAATTGCAAAACGAAATTAATTGTTTGTTCTTCGAATCAGGATCTTTTTCATACTAAATTTTCACTGTCACTTATTTTTTAATAATAAATTCTCGTTGCTTTTACACTTCAATAAAAGTTCAGATAGATAAAACTAACAAATTTATTATTGTTACCAAGCAAAAAGCCTGGTTCAGAGAAACTCGGATATACTGCCAAGAACTCGGTTCAAAAATTACATCACATCTAAATCAGAATTAAAAAGTGAAAAACAGTAAAAGAAAGGGTTACAATAATTATTATTGGCGACGCCTAATCTCGCCAATCAAAACAACAGAAAGGGGGTTTTTACACACTGCCCCCGGATGAACAATACTATTGTTCATCATTCAAGTTAAATTTCTAAAAAATTTCAAACTACATTGATAAGATAAAAAATAGAACATACTTACAATAAGGAGATTACACAAAATCACGGTTTTCATATGAGAAAATACTGAAACTAAAATATACAAAATAATGGGATTAGAAAACGATAATGATAAGAAAATAAAAATAAAATGTTCATGATAATGTTCATTTTTAGTCCATAATATCTAGTTCCAGTTTGTAAATCAATTGGACTGGTCTTCTTATCACACCGGAAACAGTCTGAATGACACATCATCTAATTTTTGAATCTCTTCCTAAAAAGAGTTCTGTTATTCGTCCACACTTCCACATGTGCTTTGGAGTTTTATCCTCATTAATCAACACAATATCTCCAACTTCGAATTCAGTTGGAGTTTTGACAGGAACTGTAAAATTGGCAGAACGAAGTTCTAGCAAATATTCCTGTCTCCAACATTTCCAAAAATGGTTTAAAACATGATCTCGATATCTTAAAATTTTAGTCAGTGTTATTTTATTCGATTTAGTTTCTGAAACGCAATGAAGATCTGGTAGAGAATTTAGTCGCTTGCCGATCAAAAAATAAGAAGGTGTAAGTGGAAGCGGTTCACTGTTTTCTTCATAGACATACGTCAATGGGCGACCATTAATCACAGCCTCAATTTCGGTCAAAGTGGTTTGAATTTCTTCAAATGAGAGACAAGACCGACCAAGAACTTTCTTCAATGGAGTTTTTACCGAACGAACCATTCGTTCCCAAAATCCCCCCCCCCCCCCGCCAACTGGTACTTGGAACAATAAATTTCCAAACGATATTATTTTTATTAAAATATCGTAAAACTTCAGCCTTTGATATTCGGCTCCAAACTTCTCTAAGTAAATTATCTGTTTTAATAAAAGTTTTCGCATTGTCACTATACATAGTTTTACAAATTCCTCTTCGTGATATAAATCGTTTAAATGCTAAAAGGAAGGTTTCAGTAGATAAATTCGTACATAATTCGAGATGTACGGCTCTAATGACTGCGCACGTGAAAAGAACGATGTAAGCCTTTTCTTGGCCAGTTTTAGCTTTGACATAAATAGGACCTGCAAAATCCACAGCACAGGTCTGGAAGGGGGGAGATTCTATTACACGATCTTTTGGTAAAGGTGCAATTTCCTGCTTTCCAGGAGAAGCTTTAAATTTTGTACATATGAGGCATTTTTTCAGTACGGATTTTATCAATTTTCGTGTTCTGATTATAAAATATTTTTTCGTAGATGAGCTAATGTAGTTGCCATTCCATAATGGAAAACCTTTTCATGGGCATTCTGAAGCAACAGTTTTGTGAAAGTACTGCCATCTGGAAGTATAAAAGGATGTTTTTTCCTTTGAGAAAATTCTGAAAATTGTAATCTGCCAGATACAATCAGTAAATCATTCTCATCTAATTTTGGATTCAGATTATACAATGCTGAATCTTTATCGATGGGCTTTCCCTTTTTCAAAAAATCAATTTCACGATCAAAGACAGATAATTGAGTTTGTTTTATCCAATAAATTTCTGCTTTTTCAATTTCTGGAGCTGTCAGCTCACCTGAAATTTTAGTTTTACTTTTGTTGATATTGTTCAGAAATCTTAAGATCCATGCTGTGATGTTAAGTAATTTTGAAATATTACTAAAATTTTCTAATTTTAACAATGATTCTGGAGGTACAACACTTACTGTACAAGATATTTGGTCAGAACTCAACTTCGATGATTTTCTTTCATTCAAAGTGCTTTGATTTAAAATGTTTACGTTAAATGGTACCTTTTCAGGTTTTGGCCAACTGTCCTTTGGTAATGATAACCATTCTGGACCATAGTACCATAATTTATTTTTAGTGAGGTTATGTAAATTCTCGCCTCTAGTAAGAAGATCACTCGGGTTGTCCTTACCCGGAATATACTTCCAAAATTTCGGATCAGTCAAAGACTGTACCTACAACCCTGTTACCCACAAAGGGCTTCCAATTCTTGGCTGATCCTTTTATCCAGTATAACGTAATAGTGGAATCTGACCAGATATGCATTTCCAAATTTTGAAAATTAAATACATTTTTTAAATATTTAGACATCCTAGCAGTTATTAATGCCCCCATTAATTCAAGACGAGGGATTGTCAAACACTTAATAGGGGAAACTCTACATTTTGCCCAAATAAGACTGGTCATAATTTCATTATTACTTGTGATATATCGAAAATAAGCTACAGCCCCATAAGCCTTATGGCTGGCATCGGAAAAAATGTGAATTTCAATTGGGTCCGAAAATTCTAAGCCCTGCGGAAAATATTTGCGGGGAACCTCAAATTTATCTAAATGATCGATTTCTGAACACCAATTTTCCCATTCAATTTTTAAATCATCAGGGAATTTTTCATCCCATTCCAAACCCCTTTTGCATGTTTCCTGTAGCAAACTTTTCATACGAATAGAAAATATGAATCCAATCGGATCAAAGATTTTTAACATGGCTTTAAGAACAACGCGTTTCGTTGGATTAAATTTCCAATCTTCAGGAAAGGATTGTACGTCAAAACGTAAAATATCCCAATTGGTATCCCACAATAATCCCAAAATCTTCAAAGAATTATTCGAATTTTCTTCTGAGTCACATAATTTATTTTCTTCCCATATTTTTCTAAGTTTAACAAAATTAGTATTGAATTTTCGCAAATTCATACCAGCTTCCCTAAAAATATCCGAAGCGGTTGATGATAGATAAAAAGCGTCTTCATCAGATTTTGACCCCGTTATTAAATTATCTACGTACAAAGATGAATTCAAGATCTTAATGACTTCAGGATGATCAATATATTTCCGAATATGATATCTATTCGTTGCAGCCAAAATAAAGGGACTGCAAGTTACCCCAAAAGCAGCACGAGTAAATCTCAAAAAAGTTGAGTTATCATTTTCGTCACCAAACCACAAAAATTTTAAATAATCCAGATCCTCTTCTGATATCCTAATTTGCAAAAAGGCTTTTTCTAAATCAGCGCAATATGCAATATTATATTTTCTAAAATTCATTATAACATCAAGTATGTTCGGATTAATATTAGGACCAGGGTATAAACAGTCATTTAAAGAATTTAAATGCTTTTCTTTAGAAGAAGCATCGAAAACCATCCTCACTTTGGTAGTTAATTTATCCTCTCTTAAAACTGGTCTATGAGGCATAAAATACCCGTTCTCAATTATTCTATCAAGGCAGTCTTCTACAATTCCGGTAGTTTTTTGTTCCAATACAATAGCCTTATATTTTTTACATAAGTCCTTATCCTTTTCGAGTTTACGATTTAATTCGTTAAAACGATTCCTTGCTATTATAAAATTATTATCTACTCTAGTTTTCTCATCCTTCCAGAATAAACCCGTTTCGTACCTATTATTTACAAATTTTAAATTATTCTCAAATTTATTCACAATTTCCTTATCCATATCTGAAATATTTTCATTTGATTGCGTAATACCCAAAGATTCCATTTCCCATAAAAATTTCAAATCCTCTCTCTCTAGATTTACAACAGACATATTTAAAGCACATACAGATTTGATAAAAATAATCCGCTCCAATTAATATATTTATTTGAGAATCGCATGGCACAGCAAGATTCGCCAGCTTATAGGGCGCCAATTTGTCTGTTATCTGTTTTTTGAGAAGTGGGGGATGAATCGTTGCATTAGAAATTACGTCTGTTACTAAAGCGGAACTATTTTTTTCGTACTCTCGAAACATTCGTTCTGATAAAAGGTATATAAAATTTTTCGAAATTGTTTATTTTAAGGAGTGAATATAAAAGACAAAAAAAAAAAAAAAAACCTAAATTTTGCATAAAGAATGAAGTCGGTCGGATAATGAGTGGCCGAGATATTTGTAATTATATTTGCCACACTCTTCGATTTTTCATGACCCTGTATTGCATTCAAATTTCAATTCAAAGATATGTTTTAGTTGGAATTAAAACTTTAATCCGACGCAGTAAACCGTTAATTAATAGGACTATCAGTTTTGGAGTTATAAGGATGTTCCTTTTACGCAATTCAGTAATAGAACATTTAAAGTTTATGACGTCATCAAGCCACGATTTTATTCGAATTGCAATGCATTTTATAAATAGTTTACACATGTTTTATTTTCCTATTGTATATTATGCATATCCATGATGGGTAAGTATTACGGTGGCCCCCAACGACTAGTTTTTAATCTGTTGTCTTGTTTCAAAATGCCCGCCACCCTTCATTTCAAACTGCTATATCTCAACCATATTTTAAGATAGAGGCAAAACAAAAAATGCTCCGGAGTCCTTGTATTAAAGCCGAACAATTAACGGTAAAAACTTTTTTATACCTTTTGAATTTGAAATCTTTAAGTGGCTATCATTTTGAAACAAGATGCCTGATGTAGCTAGCAAACGAACTCGGTAGCAGAGACTTGGGAAAGTTGATCCCTAGGTCTAAAACCAGGGGGGAAAATGCAATGATGTCTCTGAAACCGGCAAAATAAAGTGATTCCTTATCAACAGATCTGACAGCAGAATTTCATTTACCAATTTTTAGGGTTTCGTTCATCTCACGAAACCCTATTACTCCCTCTCCGTTGTCTGTCTGTCACAGAGCCATTCTCAAAAACTATGTAACTTACATAGATTTATACACTAAGTTGAAACTTAGTGTATAAATCTGAATAGCAGCTGTGAAGAGCTCAGAATATTAAAATTTGAAAAATTCGTATTATTTTAATAAATAGAGATAAAAAAACCAAAATTCTAACAGCCTTTTCCTATTAAATTGAAACATTTTTCGTTATAGCCGATGCCAAACATTAAAAATCCACGATGAAATTCTTTCTACAATAATTAATTTTCTATCACACGATTTCCACGTGAAAAATGAAATAAAAAGTTTCACCAATCATGACGTCATAGTGGTAATAAAACTATAAGATTTCTCAATAATACAAGGAGTATGTGTAATGTACACAAAGCCGATTAATATCACGTCATTAGAGAATTAAAAAGAAAATCTGACGTCATATCGGAAGTTTAACGGATTTTTCAAATGTTTCAGAATAATGTATCAATATGAATAATAGAGAATAGTAAATATATGATATAAATGCTGGATGATTCCACCATGAAACATTTCTACATTAAAGACGTGAGTATAAAACATCACAAATTTACTGAATGGTTTGTATACATATACACCATTCAGTAAATTTGTGATGTTTTATACTCACGTCTTTAATGTAGTAAATATACGAGTTTGAGAAACGTATTGAATCACGATAAAAACCCGATTACGGAAATATTCGCATATTTTAACATTTTGAAGGTGTACAACATGTTAATTTTGAATTTTTTTTTAAATATAGCATTTAGTCCACATGACAGATATTATTATGACAGAATATAATAGCGGGCTTCGCTCGCTATCGAGCTGGTTTAGATATTCGAAAAGACAAGAAAAATAGACCGATAAATTTTTACTTTATAAAAAACATGACTTTTTTTTTTGGTTGCTAAATGAAATTTATTTGGATTTATTAAAGAAAGGATAAAGTGTTTTGAAAGGATTATTAAACGAAACCCTTAGAGCGATCTTTGATCACACTTACCACACTTGTTATTTTTGTTGTATGAAAGGAATATTTGATTTCTTACAATCAAACTTCTTTTTCAGTAGGTAGTTTATGTTTCTTATTTTTTGCTAAATATAACTAAATTACTTAAGTTGATTGATATAATTTACTAACATTCCTTACTGCTTAAATGTCGTTATTTAAATCCAATACAGTTTCTTTACTTTTGATTTAACAATTATTTTTCCAACACATGTACATTAGAGACACATGATATGATCAAGTCTCCCCATAGTTAAGCTAAATTAATGCTAAATTTTACTAACCCCTACTCCTAATTGTGAGTTTCAAGTCACATTTAGACAAAACAATATGGTTATCTTGATTTTGGATGGTTGACAAAGATAGAAAATTACCATATGGTTGCACATGATGGTGAGCAAGCACATGGTGACTGTGTAATGTTTGTTTTGTTGTTACTTTTGGATTATTTTTAAGTCAGAAACCTATTTATAAATTAGAAACGTATAATTCCATTTAATATGTGTTACGTAACCAAGTCTTAAACACCCTATGTCCATATAGGTATTGAGCTAAAATTTTAATTTGGGCAATAGAGGGTTCATTTTATTGCAGAGATTAAGAACTCTGTGTTTATCTTTACTTTTTACCGTCATGCCACGTATTTATAAATCTAAAGACGTGTTCAACCCAGAAAAATCATCAATGTTGCAGAATTGCAGGCAACAGTGAAGGCTGTAATAGGTGGATCCAGTTTTAAAAGTGCAGCAAAATCCATTCATATTAATGTGATGACTTTAAAACGTTATGTGAGAAAACAAAAATCTCAAAGTGACATTTCTTATGAATCAAATTATAAGCACTCCCAAATATTTTCAGTTAACGATGATTTTTTATGTGTATATTTAAAAACATCAAGTAAATTAGACAATGGACTTACTCCTATACACACTAATCATCCTGCTCAAATAATAACAATTTGTCGAATTGCTGAATTGAACGGCATTACCTATCCTAAAGTCATGGTGCCAACTAACATAATAAATGGATTTAAAATCACTGGCATACATCCCTTAAACAGGAATATTTTTTTAAAGATGATTTTTTATCATATTTCGTCACAGATCAACCATTAACCCGAACAAGCATTAATACAATTACAGTTAAATCAAACATAGTGACTCCAGAAGACATACAAGCCTTCCCTAAAGTTTAATTACCCAAAACGGGAAAATAAAGGATCTTCAAAAATTTTGATAAGCACACCAACTAAAAGACAGATTGGAGAAGAATTACAAGATCGCCAACTGAACAAAAAACATAAATCAAGAAAAACTCATTTCATCTCAAGAAAGAAAAGTAAAAACACTAAAAATGAAAGCCCCGAATCTTCAGAAAGTTCATGATTCAACCAAGCCAGATACACTTGATGACCATTCTGATGAAATCATCAGAGATCCACAAAATTTGTCAATTGATGAAAGTGACTTTGTCATTGTGTGATTTCTAGGAAAGAAGAAAATTAGTCATTTCAAAAACTTGTAAAGAAGATTTTATCATCTGAATGCAAAATCAATTTTCAAGAAAAAGAGGACTTAATTCCGACCAACTTAATTATCCAGAAAATGTTGATATTAGTGTTGTGGGCAATGACGAACATTGTCAAAAAAGTACCTAAACCAGTCATGCTTGGTGGAAGTCTTCAAACTGAAACAATATTAACATTTACGTTTGACTTTTAAAGCTTTAAAAAGTTTTTTGATCATTAATTTTCGCAATAATAATCATTCATATGAAAAACAGTGACTTTTACCAAATGTAGAATTTTTTGTGTGTTTTTCTCCCTTTTTTACATGTTAGTCAACAATAAATTTGATTTCTACAACTTCATTTGAATCATTTCAATGCATCTATTTCAAGGATCAAGTCTCCCTTGGAAAGGGATCAAGTCTTCCTGTAATTGGGGAGACTTGATCCTTTTTTTCTTTTTTGGAAAATAATTTATATTTATTTTAAAAATGGTTTTTCAAAAATTAAAAAATTACTACAATATTAAAGACACCTGAGCCTTTAATTATAACTGGAAACATTTTTTTAAAAATTGTTTTTTTCCAAAATAAAAATAAAAAACTGAAAAAGGGATCAAGTTTTCCAAGTCTTCCCTACACATGGTCAGTCACATCTAAATCGGTTCATAAATAGGAGTGCTACAGCATTGCATAAAAAGGGGGATATAAATATAAACCAAATGTCTCACAATATTAAGACTGGAGATGGTTTTGGGGTGTCATGATCGGTGAAAATATACCAACCAAAATTTTCCGGAATTGCTTCCCTCCGAACGGCGCAATAGGTAGTAGTATATTATTTTTTGCAATGGAATCTCCCTAAAAATAAATTTGCACACTATAGTGCCTTAATAAAACCTGTGGATGTGGCAGATTTTCAATAATTTCAACTGAAAATAAAAAAAGAAGTCAAGATTCAAAATCAACATAAGCGATCAGAAGATTAAAATGGTGGCGTGATGAGTTCTACATTTCTGGATAACAACGCTTTGACTGCTGTATTTAAAAAATAATAACGATTAATCTGTCGCTCCTTATTTTATGCCTTGATGTATTTTAAAGAGTTTTTGAAAAAATCAAATGCTTTTCTTGAATGCCGTTTCTAATAATCAAGTTTTGATTTCTATTTATTATTGAAATATATTTTGTGTTGGCAATCTGTTATTGTATAATTCTTGAAGGAGTATTGAAAAAATGAATATGAAATGAATATCCCATCAAATGAAACCCATTTTACATAAAGAGCAGCTTAAGCTTCTGGCTTTCAAGAAAGAATTATTGATAGAATTTATAGGAGGGATCTTATAGCGTATATTTGTAAATATAGAGGACATGATAGAAATATTGCATCATAAAAATAAATATACACTTCAAAAAAAAAGTCTTGATTTTACACTATAATACTGGCACCCCAGCTGCCAGTATTATACCGTAAAATTAACAGTAATAAACAGTAAAATAAGTAGTAATACGCTACCTCGCAGTGTATTACTGCTTATTTTACTGTTTATTACTGTTAATTTTACGGTATAATACTGGCAGCTGGGGTGCTGCTAGTATTATAGTGAAATATCAACACTTTTTTTTTTGCAGTGTAGGAATACGCCTCATTACAAGATTTTACTATGGTTCATTGTATTCTATGCATATCCTTACATAGTTTATCTATAAGCACTGACTATTATAATGGAAGTAAAAGAAGATTGATATAGATGGATAAACTGCCCAAAATGTTTATAAAAAACACGGCATTCATATAATATATTCATAATTTACCAATTACGAACTCAATTTTAATGATGTCAGAATTTAACATTCTGAAACATTTCCATGCGTGATTTCAGTTCGCTCTCTAGCTTCCTAAATGATGTCAAAAATAGTCTGCTCGCCAAATAGAGAGTAGAAATCTAAATTAGGGTTGATGCATTTTTACCCATATAATAGCCATTGGGACAAATGACAAATTCGTTAACAAATTCAATTAAAAAATATCCTGGAGTCGCGAAACCGAAACTATTCTCCGTATTTAGAATTTCATATTATTAAATATTAGATCTCGCCTTAAATAGTCCATTATAGACTATGTGCAGGGGTCGGAAAAACTACTTTTTTATTGTAGCGAACTACAACTACTTGTATTAAAAAGTAGCGACTTACAAACTACTTTTCAAAAGCAATCACTACTTTGCTGTCGCTACTTTCTGATTTTGTCAAAGGATCCAATTTACACTCGAAACGGAAGACACAGATTAAAAAATAAACTGACTCCTCGTTATATCGCGTTTGCTTGGATACAATTAAATAAGTGCGACATAATCGAGGTCATTAAAC
Organism: Maratus michaelseni; assembly: GCA_963931845.1. Classification (NCBI taxonomy): domain Eukaryota; kingdom Metazoa; phylum Arthropoda; class Arachnida; order Araneae; family Salticidae; genus Maratus; species Maratus michaelseni. The sequence continues at coordinate 410,330,673 of OZ007591.1, read as the reverse complement.
AATTAAGAAAGATAACATCCAGGGTAGAAAATGTTTTGTGTTTGTCTCCAAAATGTTAGTTCATACGCACATTATAAATTTCGTTGCAAAATTAAGAGATAATAAAATCAAGAAAATTACAGAAAAACAACTCTAAATGCAAACAATAAATATAGCTGTAAATAAAACAATTCCAAATAATAAGAAATTTGATTTTAAAATATGAAGACCTAATAACGAGTAAATAGACAAATTTTGCCAGCAAGAAAATTAATTATTTTGGAAGGTTAGTACTTGATTTTAGCAGTAAGTGTGAATGGGCAAATTGGACTTCATGCGATGCGTTGCTATTTGTTGCAGCTGAGATTTGCATCTGAGATTCGTAAACTTTTGAGTAGAACAAACTTTGTACAAAAGAAGAAAGTTTTCGGCCATGTGATTTGAAGAATGGCACATTTTTTTCTCATGAAGTATAGCGGTAAAAGTAGTGTCGGTTCTCGCTACAAACTACTGATTTTTGTATCGCGTTACTCACTACACTACAGTGTTCAAAATGTAGCGCGCTACACTACAAACTACTGTAAAATGTAGCAACTGCTGTAGTTTCGCTACTTGTAGCACGCTACTTCCGACCCCTGACTATGTGTTTGTGTTAGAATGGAATGCAATTAAAATGGTCTCTTAAAACATACATGCAAGTTAATCAAGAAAGATCATTTTCGATGTAAATTTGTAACTTAAAGTAAAATTGCATATACGTAAGCCTACACAAATAACAAACATTCTTACATCCCCGTTCTGAAAAGTTACATAGTTTTAATACCTGCACTTGTTCAAGTGACCGTGAAATGATTTACTAAAAATATTAATTTTTGTTCAAGAAAAGAAAAATCAGAATTTAAGTTCTATATTGTAAATAAATTATCCTTTTTAGACTTCTAAAAATAAATCTACATTCCAAAAATATAAATAACAAGACAGAACAAGTGGGTAAGTGTATTCGATGATCGCACAAAGGGTTTCGTTTAATATTCCTTTCTTTAATAAATCCAAATACATTTCATTTTCCAGGAAAAAAAAAAAAGGCATGTTTTTTTATAAAGTAAAAATTTACCGGCCTATTTTTCTCATTTTTTCGAATATCTGAACAGGCCCGCTATCATACTCTGTCAAAATAATATCATGTAGACTAAATGCGATATTTAAAAAAAAAAAAAATCAATTTCATAACTAAACATGTTGTATCAACCTTCAAAATGTTAAAATATGCCATTATTTCCATAATTCGGTTTTTATCATGATTCAATACGTTCCTCAAACTCCTATTTTTACTATTCTTTATTACTCATATTGATACTCTCTTTGTATTATTCTCAAACATTCGAAAAATCCGTTACACTTCCAATAGGACGTCAGATTAATTTTCTCTTTAATTCTCTAATGAAGTCCTATTAAGCTGCTTTCAGGATTTACAGATACTCCTACTCCTTGTATTATTGAGAAATGTTTGAAAATTTCCGTTTTATTACCAATATGACGTCCTATTAATCTTTTTTCCAATGGGTGAAACTTTTTATTTTATTTTCATTTTTCACGTGGAAATCTTTCAATAGAAAATTAATTACTGTAGAAAGAATTTTAATGTGGATTTTTAATTGTTGGCAACTGCTATAACGAAAAATGTTTAAATTGAATAGGAAAAGGCTGTTAGATTTTTTTTTATATATATCTATATATTGAAATAATACGATTTTTTCAAATTTTATGATTTTGATCTTTATAGTAGATATTGAGCTATAAGTACACAAAATTTCATGCTTGTAAGTTATATAGTTTCTGAGAACCGGCTTTGTGACGGACAGGCAACGAAGCGGGAGTAATAAGGTTTCGTGAGATGAACGAAACCCTAAAAATCATGCATCAAGCATAGATTATGAAACACATTTAGAATACTGTAAAAATATTTCACCATTTTTAATACAGTAAAAGATGATATCTGAGTAAGGAAGTTCAAATAGGTTGGGAGGAATCTACCCAAAGGCTAAGGCTCTACCAGCCCCATCACATACGTAAGTGAACAGTTGTGAAAACGTACAACATATTTGAAAACCCAACTTCAGCAATGACAGTTTAAAGTCGGAAAATATCCGAATTACTTTTGGTCAGCCCTGTATAGGATCTATAGATTTGTATATATACTAGATAGTACGTAACAAATTAGTTCAGCCAGAAAACGCATAATAAAGTGGAAAATTCCCCGTCAGCAATTTCTGCAATGAGTCGGAAATGTACTCGAATTATTTTCTGAAGCCCTGTATAGGATGAGTTTACATACACCAAGAAATAGGCAAAAAAGTAGTTAAATTTAAAAACACATACCAGAGTTGAAAACGCAGTTCCAGCAATAGACAATATTATACCCTCACCGAGATCTTTTGTGTGTTCCAGCACTTGAACGATAATTTCTACGCAATATTGTATAGTATTTTGCACCCGAAGCTGGGCATACATGTATGGCCAACTTCTGACTCTGAATTCATTTTTGTTCCGAAGCGCACGAAATTATTTAATCGAATTTCTTTTTTAATTTTACTTACCCATCATACGTAGTATAGGGTAAATCTTGTAAACGTTTTGAAATTGAAAAAAATAATTTGACGGATTTACACGTTTCAGATACCTAAAGATTCCGAAAATATATTTTTAGAAAAAAAATGTTGCTGTCCGTCTGTCTATCTGTCTCTGTAAACGCTCTATCTCCCGAACAAAATGAGATAGAGATTTGAAATTTGGTATGTACTTAGTATGTAATAATGGGAAGAAGCTTATTGAATTTCAGTAACCTCGATTATCCGGAACTATTTTTTTCCGACTCTCGAAATATTCGTCCTGATAAAAGGTACATAATTTTTTTCGATTTTTTTTATTTTAAGGAGTGAATATAAAAGACAATAAAAAAACATAAATTTTGCTTAAAGAAGGAAGCCGATCGGATAATGAGTTGCCGAGATATTTGTAATCCTATTTTCATCCCTCTTCGATTTTTCATGACCCTGTATTTCATCCAAATTTCAATTCAAAGGTATATATTAATTGGAAATGAGACGCTTCATCCGACGCAATAAACCTTTAGTTAATATGACTAACATTTTTGGAGTTATGATGATGTTTCTTTTACGCAATTCAGTAATAGAACATTTAAAGTTTAGGACGTCACCAAGCCACGATTTTATTCGAATTGCAATGCATTTTATGAGTAGTTAACACATGTTTTATTTTCATATTTTATATTATGCATATCCATGATGGGTAAGTATTACGGTGGCCCCCACGACTAGTTTTCGTAATGGCTGAAGATCTTTCAAGAAATACTGTCAAAGTCGGCATTTTGAATCGAATTCCCGACGTGGCAGTGCGAGAAAGAGATAAATTTGTCGTCATGTGACACGAATCGCTTATAACTCGATAAGTAATATGTTTATAACAAAACGGAAGACGCTGTGAGATTTCAAATCGCTTCAATAGTCAGGCCTGACAATTTTATGCCTTTACGTTTAAAAATGAGCAACTAAGTTTCGTTCTGTTAAGCAGGGATTTTGAGAACCATCTCAAAGAAGGCTTTTAACAGAAAAGTGGAAAACACGAAACATTTTTGATGGATTGAAAACAAAAACTGAACCAAAACGTTAAAACATTTTTATTTAAAAAAAATCAATTTATAAAATTTCATTTATTTAAAAGTTAAAATTCAAGTACAAGCAGTTGATATTAGTTACTTAGAGTTTCTAGCTTTTCCATGTAAGAATATTTTGTGATTTGCGAAATTTTCTGACACGTTCACGGATACTAACGTAAAATCATGAAATTGGCATAGACATAATTATTAAAATGATTTCTTGTCTCATTGATTAACCCATTAACGCTACAATTATTTTTCTCTTAAAAAAATGGAAATATTGCATTTCACACCACTTTTTTAGACTAGAAATTTTTGTCTTATTTTATCGAGGAGTTTTGGGACGTCGAAGAAAGCGAAAATTTATTTTCAGAATTACTGGTGTGCAAACAACAAACGTGTATTTAGGTATGGTGTTGCTTTAATGGGTTATGGCGGTTCTTAAATTCACTGCTTCACGACGCGAAATTTTCTGCTACATTATTAAACGTAAAGGGATAAAATTGGCACCCCTGAATAGTGAAGCTGTTTGGAATCGAACAGTGTTTTCTTTCTCTCTCTCCTTTTTTTTTAAAATTAAATTACTTATTGGGTTATAAGCGATTGTTGTCATACGACGAAACTATTTTCCGCCTCCTTGTGCTGCGGCGTTGGAAATTCGGTTCAGAACGTCGACTTTGACAGTATTTCCTGAAAGATTTTCTGCCTTTATCAAAAAATGGAAAACACCTCCGATTACATAGTTTCTGAATAAGAATACCTTCCAACTTCATTTGCTTCTGAACAGAAATGAATTCAGAAAGTAGCTTCTTTGGATTTGAGAACAGTCTTAATTTAATAATCGTAATTTTCTGGAATTTAATACTTCAACTCATATATCTAAACTATTGATTTCGTGATAATGGCATTAAAAATTAATTTGAATTATTGTTTTCTAAATACTAATAATTCTAATTACTCAATTTATTTGACTATTTTATCCCCTACCTCCCATAATTATAATTTTTGAATTGCTACGATGCTGTTGGGACTAAGGAAGAATCAAGTTTATTCAAATCGGAAAAAAAAATCTCTGCAAAAATTGTTTGGTGCTGCCATCTATGCCATCAATTTATAACTGTAAAGTGCTGCTGTATATAAGTAGTATCTATACTAGATTTTATTTTTTATTATTATAGGATGGGGTGAGGAGAATACATGTCTCTCATTAATATATATGTATATATATATTTTTTAATTTAAAGAAAAAGTCAGATAAAATGTAACTGATGTTTTGTTGTACTTACATGAAATGTCACATTTTTCACTCTCCGAAATTAGTGCTTTGGTGCTGCCATCTATCATGTTTATTTCTAACTGGAAGTGTAGCTTCGTAGCCTTACCAAAGAATATTTCAATGCGACCGTTTTTTTCACTACTTAGTCGCGATGAAAAGCGAGCCGGGATATTAGAGGTGCTTTTCTATATTTTCAAAGCTTAAAATGCAATTGCGCAATAGTAATTTAACTGAATGACTTGGTTAGTACTGATAGTAAAACTGATTTTTGATTATGCATTGAGCTATTGATTTAAAATACCGGGTGAACCAAAAGTTCGGTAAAACTTAAAAAATTCATAAAAAAGGAAGAAATTATGATAAAGAAGTGAGGTTTGCAAGAAAGGGCTTACAAGGTAGTCGGATTTTTTTTGGCAGGAAAAAATGTTTAGTTAAAAATGTCACTGGTAGAGGGCGTTGACGACCCAAAACACAGTGAACAGGACAACAGTACGCTCCATCCATTTATTCTTGCAATAATAATTGTTCAACATGAGCTCCAGACCACATTCTACGTCTTCAGTTCTTTCACCGTGCGAAATTTTCGCAACGCAAAAGTTGCTGACTCTCCGTTCAAATAGAACAACTTCACCAACAACACTCGATCGGGTAATAACATTCTGAAAGCCAATGAGAAATCCTCGTATATACCGGTCTTTTATTGCAGGATTAATTTGCATAATGCTGCTGAATCTCTCGCATGTTAGCGCCATCTACAGGTGACTTTTTTAACTAAATTTTTTTGTTGCTAAAAAAAATCAGACTAACCTTGTGAGCCCTTTCTTGCAAACCGCACTTCTTTATCATAATTTCTTCCTTTTTTATGAATTTTTAAAGTTTTAATGAACTTTTGGTTCACCCGGTATATTTAAAAGTAATGACACATTGACTTTTGTTTTTTTATCTAATGATGCAATAATCTTGCATTGATATTTTAAGATGATTATGATGATGGCAATAATTGTGTATGTTTTGAAAAGAGGAAACTTTTGGCTTCACAGCCATTTCAGTTATTGATAAGCCACGCTGATATTTTTCGATTGAGGGGACCGGGACAGGAGTTTTTTAATTTACCAAGTAAAATGTAGTGCTAAGCCACATTTTCAAACTTCTGAGATACATAAATTTGAAAATTAGATCAAATACACAAATCAAAATACATAACATAATTTTTTTTTACTAATTTCTGGGTAACATTTAACATATTCTGAATGTCAATATAGCATTACTGAAATGATATTACTTTAATGATATATTCTTTCTTTCTGGTAAAAAAAGTTCTAGAAACAGCTGGGGCAAAAACGAAACCTGGGATATAGGCAGCCACCTAATGTCATTAGAAAAAAAAAATATCTAAGATATTATAGTTAATACAACATTAAGCAACAGATTACAGTGTCAAATTTATTTCATCAAAAATATGGCTCGAGGGCTAGACAAATGCAGTCGCCAGGTCGCCACTGGCTACCAAGTTACTTAATCTTTCGGGTTTATTTCTGTAAAAAAAAATTACATAAGAAATGAGCAAAAAAGGCATTTTTTCTCTCCCCACCTCTACTCGTACGTGGTAAGCAGTGATCTTCCTCTTCTCTCGTACTTTTAATGGAATAATTAAATTTAAAGGGCATTTTCCAGCTCATGCACAGAAAACACCATTCTTTTCAACAAACTATAGGAAGCTAGCATATGTCACATGATTAGAATGTGGGGAGAGAGAGGATATTTCAATAAAAGAATAAGAAATAGTGTCAATCCAGCCTCTGTGCATCTAAAATTGGTTACAATGCTAAAAAATGATAGAGTTTTTTTTTTAAGTTTCAAATCTGATTTTTGTGTTTATATAAGTTGTCAACATAATATAAGTGATTATAAGTTTCATACATTTCACTAGAAAATATAGTTTATATATTATATTATCTTTCTAAATTATGTACTATTTTAAACTATGCAACTAATTTTTCTAAACTATGCTTGTTATTATTTTTTTCAATTAATTAATAAAAAGCTCTTGTGTTTTATTTTAAACCAATGACGGAAAAGAGATAAATATTTTTTGCCGTCGACTAGTATTTTATTCCTGGCTACCAGATTTTATCAAATTTGTAAATTCCCTGGTTATAACCCTTTAAGAACTGCAACGCTAGGACTGCATTCTTCCCTTCAAGAATGGCAGTTATTTTTTTTTTAATGATGAATATGGTAATTTATGTTTAGGGAAAGATCAATCACACAAATATTGGATAGCATACTTTCCTTCGGATTTCTGAAAAGGGTACCTATAAAATGAGCGAATTCACTGATATTGTGTAAGAATAACTTCAATTCGGAGAATTTTTTGTGCATAATATGTAAAATAGTCATTCTTTCACTGAACTGTATACTTCATTATAGGCTTTACCTTTCATCTATCCAACTAGACTTTGTTCAGACATTTACGTTTTGCGCCAAGTGACATTCAGATAGCCATAAAATACTGATAAGTTGCATATACCTATCTGATCATCTCTGTAAACAAGAATATAATTCAAAAAAGAGTTTTTTTAATTATTAATGCATATATTGTTTCACATAAATGCTGATTCATGATAATGGGCCTGCATGTATCTTTCTACAAGTGATTTTCTTACAGTTAAACATTTTATCTTTTGGCCTCGTAACATATTTTTCTTATGACATATAACCTTATTGAATGTTATATGTTTCATTATTTTATGACTTTTATGTATATATCAAAATTGTTTTTCTTATACATGATCGACACAAGTTAGTTGGGCAGTTTTGTGGCAAATTAATTTGCAAAAACAATAATTATAAGGTACCAATTCAATGGCAAATTCTTAGTATTGTATCATAAGTTTGCAGATATAATTCTTACCTCTTTAGAGTTCTATTCTCAGTGTTTATCACAGTTCGGATTGGTCTGAAGGTGTTGTTCCACTGTCACCACTATCACCAGATGTTTCACCTCTAGATTTCAGTGTATGATTTTATTAAAGATCAGGTTTAAAGTTTGCTGCTTCCAAAATCCATTCCAAAATTGACATCACGAATCAGCACTGTACTTGTCAAACCAAGTATGCTCACAAACATATGACAATAACTGATTTACCGATGGTACATTTACAGAGTTAAAGGGCAGCTACATCAAACATTTGTAAAAAAAAAAAAAAAAGTAAACTGTGTGTTTTACTATCTTAAAATCATGTATACTTTTAAGTTTGGCTGTATAACTATGCATTATAAAATAATCTTTTTGCCCAACTAATTTATGTTCACCCTGTATATAATATGTAGCTATGCATATACCACATTATTTATTCTTGTATTCTTGTACACATCTAAATTACCCTTTCAGTGTATGTAGTTTAAGTATGCATAATAAACTTAACTTTTTGGCTAACCTTAAATTAAAATTATCCATTCAGTAAGTGCAAAAATAAAGTTCAAATAGCAATCCTACCAAAAAGTAACAGCTTGTTTTATATAAGAACTATAAATCACTGCACACAAATCTAGAAAAATCGAATAAAACAAAACAAATAAAATAATAATAATAATAATAATAATAAAATAAATAAATAAATAAACACAAACAAAAACCACAAAATAAAACTAAATTAAAAACATTCATTCCACAAGGTCAGATTCAACATAAACGTAACATTTATTCAGTAAATAAAACAAACAAAACAACCACAAAACAAAATAAAACTAAACTAAAAACATTTCGCATCCAACCATAAACATAAGATTTAGAAAGTTTAAAATCAATATTCCTAAATGCTAATCCATCCTTATTAAAAACAAAAGAGACAGGTACAGCTTTTCTTTAACACAACTCAATGTTCCGATTCTTTCATGAGTCTTTGACTCTTGTATATCTCCTTTTACCAACTTCCAATTGTCATCTGGCTAACAACTGCAACATTGACATCTCATCTTCTTTATCTTAGAAATTTTGTCATGTGGGGTTCAGGCATCATCATCAGTGATCCTTGTCTTCTTGCATCGTCTTTTCCTATATCACCACTCTGCTCTTCCATTTCGTAAAAACAATGTCATCAGGTTTCTATGACCATCACTTGCTTACTCCATCTACAAACGCCAACAAGATCTGGCTTAAGACCACCACGTCCTAAATCATTCTGGGCTCTCTTCCAACACCATCAGTTTAAAATTTCATTTTCACTGCCATCACACCATCAACAAAAATGGGATGCACTTTGCTCCTTTCCTTCTGGGAATGCAACCATCCACGTGGAGCAGAGGAATGGTCCTGCGAGTGGGCCACACTCTGCTCAATTTCCCTCTGGGAAGTCAATGTTCAGGCAAGAACGTATGAATGAGCAGAGGAATGGGCCTGCAAAAGGTGAGAGATGGGGGCCTATCTCCACGTGGTTCTCCCTGGAAACATTGATCGTCCGACGACGGATAGTGGCTAAAAGGCTTCCTTGGGATGGCATCAGGAAACTATTTTCTGTAGACTAAGCTGGTGAAGAAATTTACTTACATACTTGATGATGGTGGAAACATTTTAAAAAACGATTTGGTATCTCGATTACGGATGACTGCCACTTTAATCGGGGCAAATCATCTTTTCGTTATTACCAGGGCTGTGGAGTCGGAGCCGGGCCTATTTTTGGACAAAAGAGTCGGAGTCACTAAAAAACAGGCCAACTCCGACTCCTACTCCAGCTTGTTTTTTAGACAGTTTGAAGTGAAATTAAACCAATTCTATGTAATTTTAAATTGATAAACTGAATTACTATTTTTATATTAACTATATATACAAGGAAACCCAGGTTAAACAGGTCCAATATACTGTCCAGTTTACAGTGTATATGAAAACTGCTTTTAATTGAAATCTCTAGTTTATATTTTATATTAGTATGCAGTACTTTTTCTCAGTTTTTGGGGTTTTCAGAACTCGAGGTAATGCCAAAATTGGAAGTTTCTGCTCTTTTTGGAGTCCATAGAATTCGTAATATCATTGCAATAGAAAATTTTCCACTTTTTTTTTCTTGTTTCCCTTAGATTCTTCAAGTCTGTAGGACCAAGAGTAATGCTGAAATTGTAGTAATTTTTCCCCTTTTTTTTCGTGTGCATAGAACCTTCTTGGCTACCATCACAGCTTATACCCATAATTCATCCAAAAATATACACATCATATACTTCAAGGTCAAACAGGAATATAACAGCAGATTGCAGTGTTGCCAGTTGAGTTTTTTTTAATTCTGATTGCTTGATTGCTGCCTTTTTTTTAAATAGTAATATTTCCTTTATTTAATGACAAATTGAATAAAGCGACTATTACTATTTCAAAACAAATGACAGCAATAAAGCAATCTGAATAATAGGAATCAACAGGCAATACTAGTACTTTAAACGTCCTGGAGTCAGAGTCGGTTCCTTTGAAATTTCAGGAGTCAGAGTCGGAGTCGGTTCCTTTGAAATTTCAGGAGTCGGTCATTTTTCCCACCGACTCCGCAGCCCTGGTTATTACTACCCAAGCAGCAAATAATCCCCTGTCGAACTTTCGAAGAATATTCTAACTCGACTACTTTTCGCCCAGGCGATCTCATTCCTCCGAGGTTGGCAAGGAAGGCTTCTTGTCCGCTTGCAAACCTTCGAATCCTGAAAAGTTGTGCAGGGGTTATGAATGTACTGCCAACATTAGTTGGTTGCCCCTTTTGTTATTTATACCCAACCACTGACAGAAATCTGCAAAAGTCACGATTCTTATTCTTTTAAAGTATCTTTGTACAATTATGGCAGAAAGACATGAGTTCTGTTTCAGAGTACATCTGGAAAAGAACTGCAAACAGAAAGCGAAAAACAAAAGTCGCAATTTTTATCTTTTTAAAGTATCTTTGTACAATTATGGCAGAAAGACATGAGTTCTGTTTTACAGTTACTTCTGGAAAAAAACTGCAAACAGAAAGCATGCATAGACAAAAGGTATCGCACGGCATCTTTTTGTTACTAACACTGACCGTGCAAAGGCATCGGAATCTGATAGAATATTTCTCCTTATAACCCTCCTTGTGATTTTCAAGTTGTGTAAATCCCACCCTTTAAACCTTATCATTGCATTTATACTAATTTATAAAGAAATACAATATTTCTTTTCATGTGGAATATAAATCTGTCTGTCCATGCTCTAACTCGAGTAAATATATTCGGATTGTCATGCAACTGATATATGTTACTGAGGCTTACTCTGGCATGTTCGGCATTGAAAATGAAGTGTTTAGCACTTACAGTTTTTTTACAAGGACACTCAAAAGAATTTCATTACATTACGGTCTATGGGGAAAAAACATTTACGGTTTATTTTAATCATGTTACCCAATTTGAAACATATTGAAACTGATATATATCACTGAGGTGCAATACAAAGGGCTTACTATAGAATAGGGTGTGCATAGCACTTATAGTTCCTTTACAGGGACACTCAAAAGAAATCCATTACATTACGGCCAATAAAGAAAAATAGTTTTCGGTTTATTTTAATAATGTTTTACTATTTCAAACATATGGAAATTGATATATACCACTGAGGTGCATTACAAGAGGCTTATTACAGAGTATTGTGTGTATAGCAGTTATCGTTCATATACAGGGACACACAAAAGAATTCAGTATTGTCTGTTAACAATAACTGCTGCAAGTGCGTTTTCAGTTACTAAATGCATTTTTAAATTTAACCCTTTATTTGTCTATTACTTGGTATGTATAAATTCTATAGATCATATACAGGGCAGCACAAAATTTTTCCAAGGGCATTTCCATTTATCTATGGAAATTCCAGAAGGAGAATTTTAAACTGTGCTACGTGTTTCCTAACTGAACTAAAATTTAGCATTCTATGCAGTATACATACATATCTATGGATCATTTACAGGGCTGCATGAAAGAATTCGGAAAATTTCCCAATTATTGCTGGTAATTCCTGAAATTGGGTTTTAAAATATGTTATGCATTTTCCAAATTGTTTACTTAGATATCATCTTTTATTTTATTAATTGGTAAAAATTTGTAAAATTATTTTGCAAGTGTTGATAAGTGTCACATAATCTATGCTTGACGCATGATTTTTCGTTCTTGTTTTCTCTTTAGAATAAGTTAAAATTCCATAAAAGATAAAAATAATTTTTTTATTTAATTTCAAACTTTGAATAAAGTTACATTTTCAAATAAACTATAAAAGGTTTAGAAAAATTATGCAAGAAGGATATTGAAGGAAATTTTTAATAAATATTTTCACTTCAAAACATGTTCTTTTAACACATGTTTCACATTTTCTACAATGCTCCAAATTCATATGAGAAAGCATTTTCTTATTTTATTTTCTTTGATGCATCGAAATTTGTTGTTAATAAGTAACATTTTCCCATAAATCCCAACTGCTACTGAGATGAATTTCGCAGAATCTAGTGCTTTCCATATTTTTAACGGTTTGGCAAAGGTAAAAGGTATCCAGTATTTGTATCACTGACTTGAAACATACGTGCACTTGTCCAGAAGGTAACATGCGTATATTCTTAAACATTGTAGTATGGTGTAATGTAACAATAATAAAGTGATGATAGGTAAGCATAAAAGTTTCTACAATGTGCATCGTTGCAAGAATGTCAGTATTGAAAATCTGTGATCTTAGATAAAGTATTTCCCTATTCTGAAAAATAAAAGTATCTGATGATGCTGCTGTTCCCATAATTGAATTTTTTATGACCACCTCACTTTCTCAGCCTGTACTGCAAAAACTATTGCATATAAAACATGAAAACTGGTAGTTTTATAGAAAAATGCATGATAAACATGTCACAGCAAATAGTTTTGAAATCGAATAATTATTTTAGTCGCTATTTAATGTTGTAATTGGCACAGATAGTTCAGTTAAATAAGTTTTATCAGATTAAAAATTTATTCATCTTTTGTAGGCATATATGTGCCTAGTGGTGCACAGTGTTCAATCATTTTTAAAATGTCTAATTTTTTGAAGTACTTTTTTCATATTTTTATTCAAAATTTTATTATTTGAATAGAGATTTATTTCATAGCTTGAATTAGCCGTTTTTTACCCACTGTTGCCAGATTTAAAATTAACAAATAATAATATTCACTTTTGAACTGAAAAATATATTCATATGTAAATATTATAAAAGAAAGGAAACTAAAATAATTAAATTGTCATTGTCGAATGTGTGATAGTTGCTACCTATAATTAATCACGAAAACAGCAGTCAATTGCTGAGACAGCGATGGATGTGGCCTTGGGCACAAAATAACTTCCCAGTCAAAGGGAAATGAATGGCAACCCGATTACAGAAGATCGACACGGGTCGTGATATTATCATCCAATCTTCCGTAATCAGGTCATCTTTTTAAAACAGAACAATGATCTCTCCATACAATAAATATTGGTTTCCATTTTTAAGCTTTTATTTCACAAATTGCACTGATTGTTACTAACATAACAATACAAAGCATTAACATAATAACATTTTTGATTTTGTAACAAACACATGCACATACTGCCCCCATAGGCATAATCACAAGTGTCTTTGTAAGGTGGTATGAATTTGTGATAACTTAATAATATTTTTTCATGTTGTATAATACTAATAACTTAAAATTTGCTGGGAAAGTTTTGTTTTTGTTTTCAGATGAATCTCAAAAATTAACCAAAATTTGTTTAGGCTAAAAACCTTGTATCGACTGCACACTAGTTTATATCTTCACAGTGCTAATTATTTGATAAACAGCATAAAATAAAAAATGAAATGAGTCAAAATGTTTTGGATTGCAATGTCACGGTATAAATGCTTTAACTCTACTGAGGACAAAGGTCCATAACCAAAAGCCCAATATCTAATATACTCAAAATGAACATTTGTATTTTATATCAATAAAAATAATTACTTTTATAATAAAGTTCAACGAATTGAACAAATATGAAGGGTATTAAAAATGATTTTGAGCTATTTTATCTTGAGCCCGAGTTGGCAGTGAACACAATTATAGAAAAATTCATTATTTTTAATCTGTTGTCTTGTTTAAAAATGTCAGCCAACCTACACCTTTAAACTGCTATATCTATTTTTTACAATAGAAACAAAACATAAAATGCTTTGGAATCCTTGTATCAAGGAGAAACTAACAATAAAAAAAAAAAAAAAATTGGATTTTTGTTTTTGTTTTTTATAAGTGGTTGCTATTTTGAAACAAGATGGGGGATCAAGCTGGTCAACAAACTCGATCGAGAACTTGGATTGTTTTCCTCTATAAATGCACAGTCACATCTAAATCAGTTTATAAATAAATACAAGTGCTATTGCATGACAAAAATCAGATATATATATAGTTGAACAGAGGATGTTTCTGGAGTCTGGAGGTCATGATTTGTGAAAATGGACTGACTTCTTCCAGAATGGTTGCAATAGGTAGCTTTGTCTTTTTGTAACAGTAGCTTCCTGAGAGTAAAAAATTCCCATTTCTTAGAAAAAAAAATTTTTTTTTGCTAAGCATGCAGTAGACAATTCACATAATGCATGGAGTTGTGGATTTTCTACATACTTGCAGAGACATTTTTAGACTAGTTGTCAAGCAAAATGTGGCACCTCAATCTTCTAACAAAAGCTGACACTGAACAGAAAGTTAGAAATATTAAAGAAAAAACAATATTAAATTAATAAATGAAACAGAATTTATTTATAATACATTTCATTAATGTCTATAAAAATTGCAAATGCAAAATAATTACAATGGGAAAATCATTCTTTAAAAATTATAAATCATCTTCCGATGCTCTCCTCTCAAACTATTTAAATAAAAACAGGTATTAAGAAGAAGAAATAAAACAATACATCCATGAAATATTTAAATAGGTGTGAGCAATGCTTGTGATCGCAAAAATTTTGAAATTTGTTCCATATGTAATGCACATCACAGTCTTTTTTTGATGTAAGCTAAATAGAATTCTGGAAGCAAGTTCATATATTTTCGATATATATATATTTATTTATATAAATTTCTTTATAGGTTAGTAACTGCAGAGCTCTAAAGATGGTGAATCCTCATGTCATGGCACCAAACACTGGATTATGACGACAGATACTAGGTCCATATTCTTCATATGCAGCTTTAGTGTGACACACTTGATAAAATTCCGGCTAAAAAAAAAGAAAATATACATTTAGTAGAAATGTTTTTGAAAAATGACAAATTTTACATAAGTTAACAGGAATTAATTTAGTCCCTCATTACATTGCACGTGTTAGGGAAACAAGAAAAAGTTTAATGGAGGATTAAGGAAGATAACCTTCTAATAAATATGTTACAGAAGCAGGATTAGAAATTAAGAGGTTACTTCACTCAGGCGAAAACACCCGCTCGCTAATGTTAATCCTATGGGGGAAATAATTTAAGATGTCTCGTTCGCATTTTAATATTTTAAAATGTTTTTTTTGCATTGGATAGCTGAGGTCGATCTGTATGCACGCTCCTTTGTACTGTTTTGATTTGGATTACAAGTTTTTTATTTTATTAAGATACTTTCACTTTCAGAACCGGTTTCGAAAGTGAAAGTATCTTAATAAAAAGAACTGCAACAAAAATCGGAAAGTATAAAGAAGCATGCACAGAGATTAACCTGAGCTATCTAATGCAAAAAAATATTGAAATAGCGAACAAGATATCTTAAATTATTTCCACCATAGGATTAACATTAGCATGCAGGTGTTTTCACCGAAGTGAAGTAGCCTCTTAAGAACTCTAGGTAAGGCATTGAATGACGCCTACAATTTTTTTTAGGTGCCAAACTGCATTTCATGGTTGCAAGGGGGGAGGGGGGGCTGTATATATTACACTTTATCTCAGTGTTAATCACTAAATAAAAATAAACACTTTCTTTCAGCAAAAGCGTAAAACCTGATCAAACTACAATATTAGGATTCTAAAAAAAATGTTTAACTTATTATTTTTATAAAGCTAACATGCATACAAAACAGATTATCAAGTAATTATGTCCTGCGGCTGTAAGTACTTCAGAAAAAAAAAAATCGCAAATAAATGAACCTTTGAATATCAATTATGCTCTGACATTTTAAAATATTCATAAATCCTACATAAAAACTTTACAGTATCTTATTTTATTAACATATAAGGAAAGAGAAATATTGCATTTGTTAAACAAAAATTAAAGTGAAAAAAAGCTATACACCTAATTTGATGAATAGGCATAATTTTGTGGTCGTGAAAAGCAATACTTTAGTTGCATTTGACGACTAACAACTGCTAATTTCTAACCCTGTACAGAGGCTAAAATACAATTTTTGAACACAATACACCTTAATGCCCTCTCCTTTCCCTGCATCTCATCCCATCCCCCTAAAAAAACATTTAAAACAAACAATAAAACATACACAATAGAATTTCCTGTAATACAAGCATTTAAAATACTAATCTGAAACTCAATAGAGCTGAATATTATTCAAAAGGCGACATTTAAAATATAAAGAGATGTTAAAAGATATTAAAAACCTCTCTCTCTTTTTGAACATCTATTTATATTTTAAATGTCGCCTTTTGAATAACAGTGAGCTCTGTTGAGTTTCATATTAGTATTTTAGGAATGGCGTAAGCTGAATATTTGCATTTCGCCTTATGATTTTAATACAATCATTGAATATGTATTTTTCTAATCCATAAACACAAAAGAAAAAAGTAAATGTAAACCAAATGTTTTTTGTGTAAGAAACATGATTAGTAAAATACTAAAGTAAAACATTTACTTTTCTTTGTCAAAGAAACAGCTAACTTATTTAAATTAAGTATTAAAATAAGAAAACTATACATATAAATAACATTAATAAAAATTAAAAATACAGTCGAGTCCCTCTATAACGAAACTCCATACATCGAATTTCTCTATATAATGAATTTTTAGTAGGAACGGTCCCCTTTTTCCATGATCTCATTAAAAACAGTCTCCATATAACAAATTTTTTTCATAAAATGCTCTTTATTTATTCAGTTTTTAAAAAGCTTCCAAATCACATAGAATCAATTTTCCATCACTGATTCCTGATTTATCGTTCAGTGCTAATTTTTTTTTTTTTCAAAATCTTACTTTTCTACCTTGAATCTTCTTGTTTTTTAATGTCCAACGAATTCATCTCCCCCCTCCCTCCTCCATACCTTCCAACATCCTTCTTAAGCTCCCGAGATCCACTGGCATGACACGTGACCTGATGCGCGACAGAAAAAAGCGGGCAGGAAAAAAAAGCGCAAGCACGCTATTGGTCGAATGGAAAATTTTCCCTTGACAGCTGCAGCCGCGAGAGCAGATCATTGTCACCATTTAGAACACGTTTTCATCTACATAAACTAAAGCTCGCAACCTTTACTGTTAGAGTAAATGTTTAATGTTTCTGATTTTCTTTAGCGTGAAAGATTCACAAAACTTGTGCGTTTTTTTACTGCTTCTGCAAAAAATGTCTCCTAGGAACTACATAACTCTCTGTGATAAAGTGAAGATTTTGAAAGAAATCGATAAGGGATTGAAAAAAAAGATGTAGCAAAAAAGTTTGGGATTCCGGCAAGTACTCTGTCAACAATCATAAAAAATAGAGAGTCAATCAACGAGCAGAATTCGGATCTTGGTTCGGCTCGAAAAAGAAAGAGAAGGTGCCAATACGAGGACTTAGACGAAGCAATGTTTAAGTGGATTAAAGGGATAAGGGACCGGGATCTACCACATTCGGGACCAATGATTTTAGAAAAGGCTCTAGAATATGCTTCATCTCTTGGGCACTCTGACTTCCAAGCCAGCATTGGTTGGCTAGAAAAGTTCAAAAAGAGACATGGGTTATCCCAGAAAACTATCTGCGGTGGAAGTACGGATGCTCCGGTGACAACATGTGAGAACTGGAGTCTTAAAGTAGCAGAAATTCTAAAATTATTCGCTCCTGAAAACATTTTCAATGCTAACGAAACAGGTCTCTTTTACAAGTGTCTCCCAAACAAGACTCTGACATTTAAAGAAGATAAATGTTTTGGCGGCAAACAAAGCCAACAAAGGATTACTATTCTGCTGTGTGCTAACATGACAGGGAAAGAAAAATTAAAGATGTTAGTCATTGGGGAAAAGTAAGTAAATCTTCTCCGTGTTTTAAAGGCGTGAAGTCCTTAGAAGTGGACTATGACTTTAATAAAAAGTCCTGGGTGACCACTGAAATTTTTGACAAATGGTTAAAAGCAATTGACAATCAAATGATAAAACAACACCAAAAAATTGCTTTGCTTATTGATAATTGCTCAGCTCACTCACAAAACTGTAGAAAAAAACTGCAAAATGTTGAGGTTATTTTCTTACCACCCAATTGCACACCAGGACAGAAGCCCATGGACTTGGTAATAATAAAAAATCTAAAGGTGCATTATAAGAAAAGAATTCTTAAAGAGCTGATCATAGCTATTAAAAAAAATGATTCCAGCTAAGACATCATTAGTCTTAGAAAGTACATTGTGGAACTTTATAAAGCTTGGAGATTTGATGTAATTGAAAAAATAATCTACAATTGGTTCAAAAAGGCTGGCTTTTATGAACTGGAGAATTATGCAGATTCTGAGGACGAAGAAGATGTGGCTTTAGCAGACTTAAAAGAAAAATGGAAATTAGTTAAGGAACGTGGAAATGTCGAAGAAAATGTTACTCTCTCAGATTTTTTGGAAGTGGATGACAATCTCACTATTGCGGAGTATCCTACTGACAATGATATTTTAAGCAGCGTTATGAACTATGATGGTGAGAGTGACAATGTGCATGAAAACGAAAACATACAAGAGAAAAAACCATCACGCAGTGAAATGGTGAGTTATTTTGATCTTAAAAGGTGAGGACTTCAAATGGAGGAAAATGTTCTTGATACAATTTTTCATTCCTTGCTAAAGTGTGAACATTTTTTCCAGAGTGTAACAATTTTGAAATCAAAACAGCAAAAAATTACAGATTTCTTCGACTAAAATTACTGCAAGTTTTTCTTATGCTTTCAAATAAATGTCTGTTCTTTTTTTTTAAACTATTTAAATATGTAATTAAGAAATACAATATTAGGTTAATATTTATAGTTAAACATTTCAAACTCTTAATTTAACACTTCAAAAATATTTTTTGTTCAAAATTTACACATTAAATAGGAATTTTTACTCATTCTCTATATAACGAATTTCTCTATATAAAGATTTTTTTACTGGAACAATGGATTTCGTTATATAGAGATTCGGCTGTATATATAAATCTAACCTACAAAGAATCACACAGATAAACTTATAATTTGTGACACTGACCAGCCAAATTATTATGAATAAAAACATTTTCATTGAATTAACCAAAAGAATTTTGGGTTTCATGATTGTAATAATCTATGCGCAGAAATAGAAGTTCAAAATAGAATTTCAAATATTAAATCAGGAATTGAACATAAATATAAAAAGTAAAAGTACATTCTTTTTTTTAAAAAAATACGCTCTTTTTTCTTTTACAAGCATTCAATGTTTATCTTAAAAGTTCACCTAATTTCATGACTACAATTAATATTTTTCGCCCAAAAAATCCATCACAATACATTAATTTCGCTTGGGCACCGAACTATGTTATGAAAAATTTAATTTAATTTTTTTTTTTTTTTTTTTTAAACGCTTGGTACACAAGCCAGTAAATTTATTTTAAAAATGAGTATTTTTGCCCTATTTCTTTTTTAAGATACGGCAGCGGGAACAGGAAAGAAAAAAATAAACATTTAAATTACCTTTTTACAATTTCTTAATTGATTTTTCAACGTATAATTATAATTTAATTAATATGAAACTATTAATTGATTAAAGTGTATTTAAAAATATATATATTACGTTATTTTTTTTGTTTTCTATTTTTTAGTGTTTAAATTATTTAATTGTTCAAGTTTCACTGCCAATGCTTTTTTATTTTTTATTTTTATGGGTGAGTTTTGACAGATAATTAAATCCATTGTTGTTGTAACTTGTATACAATTGTAACCATAAAAAATATTTGGCGATTTATCACCTGTATGCTAACTGAAAAAGTCTTGAAATTAAGTTATTAATTTATAATTAAGTTCTAAAAATATTAAAATGTTGTATTGTCATCGAAAACACATCTTTGTACATAATTTATATAATTTTAGCCAATCAGGAAGTGAGGTTAAAAATTGATTACAAAATTCCATACTTACATATAAAAAACAAGCTACGCAAAATAAAAGTGTCCAAAAATACTTAGAACTGGAAAAAGAGAAACTTTGAACAATTAACAACTTACTGTTGATCCAAGTAAACTGCCTCCAAACCAAACAGCATATCTTTGCATATGATGAGATATGACTTGTACTTCGATAGGTTTAGGCTATAAAGAAAAAAAAAAAGGAGATTATGTCTTTAATTATTATTGTTATTAAGCCTATTTTGCAGGAAAAAAAATACTATTTCATACATTTTTTACATGCGTTCATAATTATATAAATACTTCAGTACCTATAATCGTCGTCTGATCCGTCTGTCTGCATATAACAGCGTAAAGACTAACCAACCGAATGGTTTGAAATTTAATATATACTATCCTTGCAGAATTTTGTCGTCATTTCAAATTTTATGAAAATTGAATCAAAACTTAAAAAGATATTAATAAAAGTTTTCTTTATTCTATTAAATCCTATCGTATGTAATCTATTTAATAAAAGCATAAGTCATGTGACTGAGGAAAACAAATATGGGCAAACTACAGTAGAAGGCCACTAATCCGCACAGCTTGGTTCCAAGCATTTTACGGACTTGAGACTTTTTGCAGATTACAGGTCATGCATATTTAATCTTTGTTTACACTCTTTTTATTCATATTTTGGACAATTTACATTCTTAATGCTTAAAAATAAATAAATTACCACTTAAACATATCTGAATTAAGTCAGAATTATTTTAAAAATAATTTGTTGATATTTATATATTTTTTAAATATATCATCAATAGTTGTTTGTATATTAAAACATGTGGTTTATGTTTCTGATATGTTGTATCTTTCAGTCTTCAATAAATAGCCTGCTAAACTATAAAATTTTGTTTTGAAAAATATAACTATCCTGTATCAAATATTGTAATTACATGTATAAGTATTAAATATGAATTTATTGATGTTTATAAACATTGATTTAAGGAATTGATTGCTTGGTTTTACTATAAACTGCTTTCTCTTCAATTCTATAAATTGTAACTATTTCTAGATGAGAGATTAAATATAATGTCTAAACAACCATCTTTCATTAATACAAATATTTTTTAACAGTAAATTTGAAAAAGAATTTTCTTTTTTAAATCTATCATACAAATAATTAAATAAAATATTTTTATGTTATTATCATTTTAAATTGTAAAAAGTAAGTTTAATTGATGTATGGTACATATGTATCATATTTAAGATTAAAGCTTTATGGGGAAATTAAAAATTGTTGACATTGAGAAATTATTTTTTAAGAATTAAAATTTTTTGTTTACGTTCATTTATACAGTGTGGCATTTGAGAATTACAGGTTTGCTGATTAGCGGTACTCTACTGTATTTCTTTTTTCATATGCCAAACGGCCATTTTTATTTTTAAAAAAAATTTCGAATAAAATTGCATAAAAGTTACATTTTTAAAAAGATTGTTTGCTTGAGAGATGAGTTACATTTCAAATATGTATAGATTCAGAGATAACTTCAGTAGAAATTAGGTTAACAGCCGAATATATCAATCCATTAGAGTAAATAAACACAGGAGATTCGATCATTATGAGTCATAAAAATATTAAACCATGGACGTAATCATTCGCAAAGAAAGATCTCCATGGTGAATTTTGCAGCACTGTCTGGTGTAGAAAAAAAATTGCATTCGTAAACATGGCATACGTAATAAGAAAAAAAACGCATGCGCATTTCGCTTATAGCAGACGATATAATTCATTTTAGTGAAATAATAAGGATGATTTTTTTTACATTGTGAAACTAGTTATAAAACAAATGCACCTGATTTGTCACATTTAATGTACAATTTCCAACTTATTTTTTAATATAAATTTTTATCACAAAAAAGAAAACTTCTGATTCACTTAAAACTTGATAGAAGAAAACAACACACTGGATTCAGTGAAATAAATCAATGTTGATGTTTAAAAGACATAATTTCAGTCTAGTATTCCTACATTAACCACCAATGAATTAGAATTAAAAAAAAATTAATTAGTTAAAACACTTAACTGATTAAATCACAATTTTAATTTATCATTGGCATGCTTGTCTAGAGCTAGAGTAATATCCGATGATCCAAGATATTTTAAGTAGATAAACATACATTCAATATTTTCATGTCATTCAGATAACACATGACTATACAATATTTTTATCTACCAAAAGATACTAAGCAAACAGACACACTAAAGAGGTTAATTTAAACTAACTGTCAGGTTTTGAACAGTTTTACAGGAGTTATCTGCCATAAAAAGTAGTAGTTCAAAATGAATATTCATTATGGGAGTGGAAAAAGTGGATTTTGAAAAGAACATTCCAAAACTACTAAAAAACATTCACAGGATAAAACATTTAAGGTTGTTTCCAAATCCATATGGCTACTTTCTGGTATATTTTTTAAATTCCTTTTTGTTCACAAACATACAAAATTGGTGTTCTTGTTAAAAAACAATGCAATCAAGCTCTTTTTTTTTCCACCATTAAAGATACAAGAATTTTTTTTAAAATGCTGTCAAAGTTGGCGTTTTGAACCAAATTTCCAGGCAGGACAGTATAGAGGAAAAAACTGTCATCCTGAGACAACAATTACTTATAACTCAAGACGTAATTAATTTATTGGAAAATGAAAAAAACTCATCACAAATCACTTCAATAATCATTTCTGCAAGTGTCATGCTTTTACATTTAAAAATGAGTCAGAAAATGTTGGAAATTTTTGCATTGTTGAGCGGGGAAAAATATTTTTCAGAGAACCTTTTTAACTATTTAAACTCTTCTAAAAATATTTTTAAAACTTCTGCACTTTCGATATTTAATTATTTTTGCCATTCTAAAAATAATTAAATACAGAACCAAAAGATTTGTCATATGTGAGATAAAAGAGATATACAATGCTTTAAAAATAATTTTAATGAACTAGTTTTACTATCAATTGAATCAGAGATTATATTTTTTTGTAGTAAAACAAGTAAACTTAATTTAGTTTTGTAAAGAAATTCTAACAAACATACACAATTATTAAATACATAATTCACTTTAAAATAATGTAAAAAACAAATTATGTAATTAAGTACTTTTTTTTTTAATCAAAAAATTCAGTATATGTGGTGGGAGGGGATAAATTCAATTTTTAAAACAAGAATCTGGAAACAAACACTAAAAGAGATGTAACCAAGAACTGGGAATAGCATGTATAGACCTCCCACAATAACTTAGCCAATGATCTTGAAAGCGTTTGTGATGCTATGTGCAAAGAAAGTTGCTAAACGAGACAAATGGTGTAGGAAATGCATCATTTAATTAAAAACTAGTTTCTGCTACTTGTTATTAATATAATTGTAATTGTAATCTTAATTAACAAATAAATTCATCTAAATCTGCATTACTGATTGCCAAGTTATTTTGGGAGGATTATAACATACCAATATTAAGCTACAATAAAACTCCCCCCCCCCCCCCCCCCAGTTTCATTTTGATGAAGTATTTATACATTACACAACATAATTATATCAATCCATTTTGTAATGATTAGTTTCATTGTTAAACCATGTTTGTTCAGTTTTCTAAAAACAATATGTAAAAATTTTGAAGTCAGAGCTATTCTCTCGTGTTGAGTAGAATAAAACTGAGAAAGTAAAAATTATCAAGCTAGCTACTGCATGAAATTTTTGATAGTGAAGGTAAAGAAGCAATTCAATTCAGTGTTTTTCTTCTCAGTACATATACACATCATCAAAATACACAAAGATATTAGAAAACAGATGCTTCTTTCTTTCTCTTGAACAAGCCATAGAATACTGTATAAATTCAACATTTAATGATTTTAACACTTTTGTGTTAGACAAAGTAACTTAACCTTTTATGTCTCAGATTATGAATTACTGAAAATTTCACCTTTCAAAGCATTTTTCCTGAATTTTTGAAAATGCATTAGATGATTTGTGCAATCATTAAATAATTTTTAGAAAGATTTCATCTACTAAAATCTCAGTAAACTAAATCAGTATTTAAAGGGGTTTTGTAGAATACTTATAACTCTACCCAAATATTTCCTTTAAAATATTGTTTTTGGCATTTTAGTGAATTTGAAATACATAGTGACTTAAAATATTTTGTGCAGTCCTGTATTATGATTTACAGCTTTTTATACACACCACAAAATAAGCTTAAACTTAATTCAGATAGGAAACACTTAACACGACTAAAATCACTTTTAGCAATTAGCATCCATAGACAGCAATATATTCAGTTTTTTGCTAGCCTTGCATATGAATTTACATACAAACATAGCTTAGTATTATATGAAAACTAACACCTTAAAGTCAGACAATTTAATGAAATACCCATTAAAATTAAATTTAAAACATTAAAAAGCATGTAGATGTTTCAGGCAAACATTAGTCCCTCATCAGTACAGCCAAAAACATTAAAGTCATGAAAGATGACATTAAAACCAACTTACAGAAGGAACCATGTCAAAACAATTAAAATCGAAGTTAAAGTCATAGAAAAATTCTGTACTCTAAAGCAGCCATAGTCAACCTTTTTTTCTCACTGGCCACAAACATATGTTTGCGACGTTAGGTGGGCCAGATCACATTTAAAAAATAATAAAAAAGGGGTGCTTAAATTTGTTAGATAACAAAAGTAATATAATAAAGCAATATAAAAAAGCTAATATTATCAGTAGGGTTGAATGTTTGTCACGGAAGAAATGTTTCCAAAGTTTAACACCACTATTTCCAAACAAAAAACATTGTGGTAGATTTCTATAACAAAATTTGTAGACATCAGCCGGGATGTTTCTTGTTTGGAAATATTAATAGTATAATGATATTCGGAGAACGTGATGAATATAAAAGGAAAATTAAAAAAAAGGGATGAATCACCAGCGACTTGCACCGAAGTGATTCCGAATACCTAAAAATTTAGACTAAACATATATTCAAAACTTTCCCCAAATATCATTATAGGCGTGAACGAAAGTGGCAGTACTAAAGAGAAGCCATCAAAATATTACGTTAAATCTTAAGTTAAAATTTATGTCCTTATTAAGCAAAGTTAAAATTAAATATTAAGTATATAAAATCAAAGACTAGAGTTTATAATATATGCACACCATAAAGATTATTCTGAAGTTCATCTGCATAACAACTTGATCCTGGTGTAAAAGGAGAATATAAAAACAAACGAACTCACCAGATAGAAGAAACACTAGCTTTTATTGACATCTTCAATGCATTTCAATATTAATATATCATTTGAACAAAATCACAAGTTTCACCATGAAGATAGATAGTACGTAATATTTCTCAAATCAATCATTTAATATATTTATTACCATATTAAAAATTTGGAGTATTCAGTTCACATAAGTAAGTTGATATTTTGTTATATTGATATTCTAGTTAATTTAAATAATAATTTGATTTCTGTAAAGTTCAAATTGTTCAATTTATCGTGGAAGTTATATATATAGTTTCTAAAA
Organism: Maratus michaelseni; assembly: GCA_963931845.1. Classification (NCBI taxonomy): domain Eukaryota; kingdom Metazoa; phylum Arthropoda; class Arachnida; order Araneae; family Salticidae; genus Maratus; species Maratus michaelseni. The sequence continues at coordinate 410,304,915 of OZ007591.1, read as the reverse complement.
ATTGTAGCTGCATCATTAGAAGCATTATGAATGTTCATTTGAAGAAAATTAAGTTCATAAGAAGAGAAAGTTATTATAAAAGTTAAATGGACTATACTGAATGATGTTTGTACGGATGGAGGATTATTGTAGATTAAGCACAGTAGAATTAACCATAACGTTGTTATTAGGAACTTCTAAGCAGAGTATCAAGACACCCACTGGAAAGTGAATATAGACGTTGATCAGGCATTCAGAAAGTATCCCGAAAAAACAAACTCCTAATCATCTGGTGGCTATAAGCTGTAGACCCATCATCATCATCATCGATAGCAATGCTAAATGACTCTGAAAACGAATCCTGATAGGATGATTGATGTATAATCTCTCGTCTAGAACAATAAAGTTGAAACAGGCATCTTCTTAAATGTTGAGAATCCCAAAAGTAATTGTTAAACTAACGCTCGCTGAATCGGCATTCTACGGCACGCTGCCAGGCCAGAGGCCTCGCAGCCTAAGAAAAAGGATGGTCTTTACATGCTGGTATTTCGTTGAGAAGTGAGTTCACACGGCACTTCCGAAATACTGGAAAACTTACGGTTTTAAATCTCCCTCCAATCAGATAACAGCATTTGCCAACGGTTCCAAAATTAACTGTAGCGCATGTGACACCACCTGACGGAGTTTATGAAGAAGCTCACCCATGCGGTCAAAGTTAAATTCTAACTGTATCGCACCGCTGACAATATGTCATTAAAGATGTTCTACAAGCTTCGATCAGTCACCTTGAATAGTCTAAAAACTGACCTTGTGCTACATGAGTCATTGACACAGAAAAATGAGCGGGAAACGTGAAGTAAATAGTAGTTGTTTACACGAATGCATCTGAAAATTTATCAATGGCCGTACATAGCGAAAACCTGCGAGCTTCAAAACAAAATAAAAGAAAGTAATTAAAAATCGATAACTGCCAAACTTATGGATGAAAATAAATGAAATTTTAGCAATCGAATTAAATTAAAAAGTTCTTTCCACCAGATATGTTTTGAAAGTAAAAATATTTAATTTAAGGAATTTTGAAAAAATAATTATTGTACTTAGAAATTTTGAAACGATATATGAAAGTTTCGCGATTCTGAAAGATTTTGCATTGATCAAAATTAGTGAATCTGAACTTTCCGAAAAGAATAAAATTAGCGATTAACCGTTTAATAATTATTATTGAAAAGGAAATACGCTATATTTTAGAATAATTATTTATTTTATACTGTCTGTTATTTAAGAAAAATGGATATTATTTAAAAGTTAGAAAAAGTAAGTTAGAAATATTTTTATTTTAGATAATTTGAATTGAAATTTAATTAATATTTTAAATTAAAATAGTAATAGTAGTAGTAATAGTTTTATAGTTTAAAATAGTAATAGTTTTATTAAAAATAATAAAAAGTGAATAAATTGTAAATTTAATTTGAAATGAATATCCTAAAACATATGTAATGGAAAGATTCTGAAATTAAATTATACTCTCACCAAAAGTAAACAATTTAAAAAGAATGTTTGATTTAAAATGAAATAATGAAATTTAGCTTAATGAATTTAAATGAATTTAATTAAATGGATGAATAAATTAAAGTTAAATATTAAAATACTGAATAAATTAAGAGTAAAATTTTAAATCATAACAAATAGTGTAATATTTTTTGGTGCCAATTTTTTCTATGACAAATGTTGAACCCTAAAAAGCAGTACTATATATATAAAAAGTAAAAATTATAATAACAATGCAGAATTTCTAGCTTTTGCTCAATACAAAAACTTTATTTTCTTTTAATCGTAGAAATATATAATAAAATTTTAATCAATTTCAAATAACATTTGATTAGTATTGCATATTACGAAATGTATAAATTTTTAACACAAATAGGAATGCATGTCAAAAGGACTAAGACTACGAAAATGGCATTTAAGATGTTTTAACGTAATTTTTATTTGATTACAAATAACAGGGCATATTTTGTCTGCCACGAAAAAATATAAAACAACAGTGAAGATCGTAAGTACTTTTTATGCATATGTCAATAAATTTCATAAATAAGGGTTAATGATTGTGTTTCGGCTTGCACATAAAAGGTAGCCGGGTTGCAGGTTATGTATGGTTGCTCTAAAGGAACATGACATTTGGATTAAAAGCTATTTTTCTGAGAGATATATCAGTTTAAGTTTTTAAAATGTAAAGAGTTTTTTCGAAATATAGACACAATAAAATCATACAGTGTATCCCAAAAATGACTGATGAATTTTGAAAGTAAAAAGAAAAAAAAATGCGATAGAAATGTATTATTTTTAGCCTTATGTTTGGGAAACCAGGGGATTTCATCCCACCAATTTGCAAATTTAGTTAACATTTTCGCCAAACGATGGCGCTACAGAGAAATTGAAGCCATCACATCTCCATTCGGTATTCTGTTACAGAATCTGTTAGTGGGTGCTTTTGAAAAAGTATACACTATTGAAAATGGTTTATTTGTTGGTACAGTGGATATTTCTTGTTTTGGAGTTCCATCACCTGGAACACAGCACCATCTTTTGGTGAAAATGTTAACTAAATTTGAAAATTGGTGGGATAAAATTACTTGGTTTCTCAAACCTAAGGCCGCAAACAATACATTTCCATCGTGTTCAGTTTTTTGTTGTTGACTTTAAAAAAAAATCAGTCATTTTTGGGACACACTGTAAACATTTTATCAATGTAGCATACATGCCTAAAAATAAATATCAAAGAAAAACTAAGTTCAAACATGCTTTAAAACTTAATAAAATATCAACTCAAAAAACACCAGAAAGAAAAACTAAATGAAATATAAGAAAAATAACCATTAAAAATTACCTTGATTCTTCCCCCACTTAGGGTTTCACTGAGTTTTAGTCTGGCATCCACAACTCTTTTTATATCACGTTGTAACCGTCTACCAAAATCTCTAAACATGGTTGAGCCTCCAGATAATACTATGTTCTAGAATGACAACAAATTATTGAAATTAGAATTCACATTACATTATTTATTAATTACATTTAGAGTTTATGCTATAACAATGAAATATAACTAAATAATTCATCCACATTTATAATATAAAACTGTGAATGAAACACTATAAAATATGTTTTTTATTTTTAACTGAGTTGGAAAAGAAAAAATGACCACAGGCAAAAAAAAAAAATTATGGACTTTTAAGTAAGCACTTTCAAGGACTTTATGAACTCTGAAATAAGTTATAAATGAATAGTAAAAAATGTTATTCTTGCTTTTAACTGAAATCTTTTCTTCAAAATAAAATTTAAATATACTGGTCACTACTTTATGTGATTGCACTTGTTCCACCAGAATTGGTAAACAAATGATAAGAATATCGGAAGACACTCTTTCTTAATGAATTAACACTTAATCACATTACACATGTGTAAAATTCAGTGTTATAATACAAAAAAAGAACTTAAGTGACTTGATTAAGTTGATAGGAAAAGAAAATGAATAAACATTGCTGATTGATTTGTTGTACTTGTTGGTCACCTGAAACTTATGTATTGTATAATATCATAACAATGCAGAAGTGAAATTTTAGACAAAAGCAACTTTTAAAGTAATATACAAAATTATTTCCAACATTTTTCAGATGCTTTCTCATAACAGTTAATATTTGAGACTAGGGCTGGACGATATCAGAAATTTAATATCGCAATATATCAAGGAATTAATATTGATATTAGTGATATATCGCGATAACTACCTAAAAGTGTATGGGAATAGAAAAATTGTTAATTTCCATAGATAAATGGTTTGGTAGCAGCAATTTAAGTACAAACAGGCGTAGAAAGCAACGAATCAATTCTCTAGACCTATTTGCTCACACAGCATCCTTTAAATATTATAGTTTCATATTTATACAAAACAGAAATATTTTAGGAAAAATTCACGTTGTTCAATATCTATTTGGGCTTATACCATTGATTGGATGGTGTTTTTCTTTAAAATAGTATGTTGCCTATTCTTCCTATTTTATTCACCATTGCCTCGTTATAACTGAGAATATTATAAAAAAAGAAACTAAAATAAAAGTTCTTAAATTTAGGACGTTGCTCATTTTAATATGATTAAAATAAGTAAAAAGCAACAGCAAAAACTGAAATTGGTTTATTACCATATGTAATGCTAATATATTTCTGAATAACAAGCTTTCAATGGATGACAGATGCAGCAGAAATGTTGTTTTTCAATCCTTCTCTAAGGTATCAATGCATTCTTAATAGAAAAAAAAAATTAAAAATTCACCTTCTTATCTATTTACTATACATAAATACAAAATTGAAATCGTTCTTGAAATATAAATATTCAAATCACATTTTGAAATAGTTTTATAATACTTAATTTTTTTGGTTCATTTTAAGCTGGAATAACAAAACATATATTAAATTCACTGGGATTCATGCTCTCACTACCGATAAAACACAGAGGAAAACAGGAATTGAGCCTCTTGGCCGATATTCAGCGTACACAATACTAGACGTTAATAGCTAAGAAGCTCCGCTCAAAGATAACGAATCACAGTGAAAAAGTGACGAGGCGAGGCTTCGCTTCACGAACGTGGCGAAATGCAAAATATTAGCCGCACTGTGATTGGTTGCTTGCGAACCGAGCTTCCCAGCTGCTAAGCTCTAGTAATGTTATCGACTACACAATAACTCGTACATATTTGAGCGCTTATTTATTCGTCATGACTTATCAATATGTGTGAACTATTGCAATATGTCTAGAGAAATAGCAGCGACGGCATTGAAACACAGACGATAACAGATTGTTCAGTAAGGAACGGACAGTGCAAAATGCGGTTGGTGGAAATAAAAAGTAAAGCGGATAATTTATCAGGATATATTGAGATAACAACGAAAAAGAGATGATCGTTGGAAGGGATAGCGGGCAACGAACAGTGGAAAATGCGGTTGGGTGGAAATAAAAAATAAAGCAAAGAATGTATCGGGATATATTGAGATAACAACGAAAAAGAGATGATCGTCTTAAGGGATAGCGGGCTTTGAATGAAGCGGACAGGGAATAAATGCGTGGGGAGAAAGGATTATTCAGATATTAGTACGGAATTTTCAGCGCTTTTTCTAGGATTTCGAAGTTGCGCTGCGGGGGGAAAAATGTCATTGGCATATATCGGTAGAGTCAGAACTTAGCTATCGTTATTGGGATATATTATCAGATTCGGAGCTTAGCTATCGTTATTGCGATAGTTAAAAAATATCAATATTTGACCGATTTATTGATAAATAATCCAGCCCTATTTGAGACTTTGCTACTGTAGAGCAGGTATTTTTATATTTGATAATTTTGCAATGTATCAACAACATGGTATTTTGTAGCATTAAAGTTTGCTTTCTGAAATTTCTGGAAAGGGCTTGAAATTTGGGTAAGCTACTCAATTTTTCTTCTGGAATTGGAATATAAACCTTGTTATTTGGAATAAAATATATTGAGATTTTTATTAGTATCTTGAGTTATATTACAATACTAACTTGTTATTATAATCTAACTTGTTTTATAGACAGCATGGATGTTACGAGAACACTGTTTTAACAACCAAAAATAAAATGACAATATTGACCTAATATAGAAATACACTGCAAAAAAACTGGGATGTAATGAAAAAAACTTAGTTACAGCAAAAATTTTACAAAACCATAATACACTTCTTATTTGCCCATGCAAAAAATATGTAAATTCATGCATTTTGTGCACTTTTAAAGTGAAAGATTTCAAACAGCCTGACCTCTCTGCCCTCATTTATTAATTGACTTTATGATTTCTGTTTCAGAAAATTAAAAAATGTCATTGAATTTACTGAATTTAATTAGCATAAAAAAGAAAAACAAGTGGGTAAGTGTGATCGAAGATCGCACAAAGGGTTTTGTTTAATATTCCTTTCAAAACACTTTATTCTTTCTTTAACAAATCCAAATAAATTTCATTTTCCGAAAAAAAAAAAAAAAAAAGAAAAAAAAATGTTTTTTATAAAGTAAAAATTTATTGGTCTATTTTTCTCGTTTTTTCGAAAATCTGAACCAGCCCGCTATTATACTCTGTCATAATAATATCTGTCATGTGGACTAAATGCGATATTAAAAAAAATCAATTTCAAAATTAAACATGTTATATAGAAACCCTCAAAAGGTTACAATATACCAATATTTCCATAATCGGGTTTTTATCATGATTCAATACGATCCTCAAACTCATATATTTACTATTCTTTATTACTCATATTGATACTCTCTTATTATTATTCTCAAACATTTGAAAAATTCGTTAAACTTCCAATAGGACATCAGATTAATTTTCTTTTTAATTCTCTAATGACGTCATGTGAAGCTGCTTTCTGTATTTACACATACTCATACTCCTTGTATTATTGAGAAATGTTAGAAAATTTCCGTTTTATTACCAATACGACGTCCTATTAATCTTTTTTTCAATTGGTGAAACTTTTTATTTCATTTTAATTTTTCACGTGGAAATCTTTCAATAGAAAATTAATTACTGTAGAAAGAATTTTACTGTGGATTTTTAATTGTTGGCAACTGCTATAACGAAAAATGTTTAAATTTAATAGGAAAAGGCTGTTAGATTTTTGTTTTTTTATCTCTATATATTAAAATAAGATTTTTTCAAATTTTATGATTTTGAGCTTCATAGTAGATATTCAGCTATAAGTATACAAATTTTCATGCCAGCAAGTTCTATAGTTTCTGAGTACCGACTCTGTGACGGTCAGACAATGAAGCAGGAGTAATAGAGTTTCGTAAGATGAAAAAAATGATATGAAAATTTAAATAAAAGAGTAATTTTTTTTTCAACTTACCTAAATTAATAAATAAATAATAGTTGTGTGATTTCTTTAATTTCCGTTTGTACCAATTTTTCCTATTTATAAATTCAGAATAGCAAAAGTAATAAATACACATTAAATTATAATTATAGTGTATCCCTCTATGTAACAGCTGTATCACAGTTACAGTTCTTTAAATTAGTGACATCCAAATCAATCATTATTAAATTTTGTAAGTTGTTATTTTCTATTAATTTTCTCAATTTATTTTGTGTCAAGTCCATGTGAAAACCCATTTTCATATGAACCTTGAGAAACTGGCATAACAGTACAACTTAAAATATTTTTTGTATAAAGAAATTCAAAACACTTGTAGGAAATATTTAATTTCGTTAAAGTATTTCAATCACAATATTTTGCCAAAAATTTTTAGATTTAGATTTTTATTTAAAAAAAACTAAAGTTGAATGATGAAATCACTTTTCCATAACTTGAGATTTTCTCCAGTAATATTAGACTTTATTAGACATTTTTGGTTGTTAGCTACAATTTTTTTTTTAGTGCCATGATCACCTGGTGATTGAAAATTTTACACATTACTACATTGACACATTTCAATAAAATAACAAAATTATTCAAACTTAAATAAAAATTACAAACCAAAAATTAACAACAGCCAACCATTTTACAAAATAAAGTTTTAAAAGCTTTTGCAACATATGAAAATATTCAGAAAAAAAAAAAAATCTTTGCAAAAACTCACCTTATATAAAGGTCGACGAACATCTATTGGGCAGGACTGTATACAAGTATCGACAATTTCAGATATTGGGACCATAAAATCAGGATTTGCAAACTAGAAAAGAAAAAGAAATTCTAGAATTAACAATACTTGTCGTTTTCCTAACCTATAAGTGAAATATTCTGTCTAGAAATGTTATAATAAACAGATTTTTTTCAATTTCTCTATATCAAACTCGTCACAATCACAGATCAGTCAATAGATAAACAACAGAGAGAAAAAGCTTACAATTCTTCTAACTAAAAACAAGTTGGAAATTTTATCTTAAATGTGACATAGGTTCGTTTTATAACTAGTTTCACAATGTACAAAAATCATCCTCATTATTTCAGTTAAATGAATTATATCGTCTGCTATGAGCATGCCTTTTTTTATTATTATTACGTATGCCACATTTACAAATGCAAATCTTTTTTCTACACCAGACAACACTGTAAAATTCACCATGGATATCTTGCTTTGCGAATGATTACATCCATGGTTTAATATTTTTATGACTCATAATGAACAAATCTCCTGTGTTTATTTACTCTAATGGATTGAGATATTCAGCTGTTAATGTAATTTCCAATGAAGTTATCTCAGAATCTATACCTTTTTTAATGTAAGTCATCTCTCAAACCAACAATTTTTTTCTACGATCTTTCTAAAAACTTAGCTTTTATGCAATTTTATTCGAAAAAATAATTTTGAATAAAAATGGCCACCTGGCATATGAAAAAAGAAGTGGTTTGTCCATAATTATTTTCTCCAGTCACATGACTTGTGCTTTTACTATAGAGATTTACATACAATAGGATTTAATAGAATAAAGAAAACTTTTATTAATATGTTTTTATGTTTTGGTTTGATTTTCATAAAATTTGAAATGGCTCGACAAAATTCTACAATGATAATCTATATAAAATTTCAAACCATTCAGTTGGGTAGTTTTTGCACTGTTATATGCAGACAGATGGACAAGCCAACGGTGACTTTTGGTGCTACGTATTTATATAATTACGAACGCACCTAAAAAGTTATCAAAATCATTGAGTTTAAAATATTAAAAATCCATCAAAACCATCAGTAAATAGAGAAAAATTATCATTAAAATAAGGATTAGCCAACATAAAAATAAATTTCCTTAAGTTATCCTTAAATTGAGGGAATTATTAAATCGGATGTAATGTTTAACTTCATGTAAAGATACTCAGTGGTTCTGTTTAATTTAAAGTTATTTCTACCATGAGATATCAGCAAAATATACTTTGAATGAATATAATATGAAATTTCAGTATTATATAAACAAGCAAAGAAATATGTATATTATAAAGCAAAAAATATGTCCATGAGCAATGCTGACATCATATCGGTGGTGGCAACAACTTGAACAATCAATTTCATTTTATTGCAAAATTTTTAACTTCTAAACATTGCACAATTTCAAAGTCAAATAGGGGGGAGGAAATGTACTTTCAAATACTATTTCCTTTAAAAGAGGACCTCAATTTACAGATTTTTTTTATGGTTTTTAAAATATTTTTCAAGCATGAATATTTTTAAATCTATCTCAAAACTGAATGAATGTACTATTACAGAAGATTGACTGACCAGTTTGCACTTAAAACAATATGAAGAATTCTGCATTTGTTTGTTTCCATGCAATATTCTGTAATTAAATTGGCAAAAGAAATTAAAACTTCACAAATAAATAAATAAATAAATCATGAATTTAACAAACATGTAATTGAACTACGAGTTTCACTGAAAAAAAAACAAAGTAAAAAATGTTGCTATGTATACAGAGATCTTTCACATTTAACCACTGTCATGTTACTAAAGAAAGTACCAAAAAAGCTGTTTTGGTGTATTTGGTGGGCAATCAATGAAAATATACTAAATGTAAAAAATCTATTAGTTTTCAATTAAAAGTTATTCTCATCTACATTCTTTGTTCACTAGGCGGTATATCAGAATTTTCATCCCAGGTTTGATTGCCTGGTATCATTAATAGAAAAAAATATATATATTAAAGGGATTTCATCAAAATATACATGAGAGGTGTTTGTAGGTCTTGATAAAAATCCTTTGAAATTTATGTACATTGAGAGAAGTGCTTCTCAACGTTTTTGAATGGGCGACGCACCATGGCTTTAGTAACACCTCTGCAGTACGCCACAATTTTTTATTTCAAAACAGAATGTATGTGAGCATTTCAGCATGAATAAATGTTATAAAAATAACGAAATCATTAATACAAATTACTAATTTCTAAACTTATATTTAAGCTTTTTTTATGTTTTGTTTTTAATTATTATTATTAATTTGTCAAAAATTTCATTTAGGAACGAATAATAAATAAAGAATCTTGGTTCTGGCTTTACTCAGCTATGATATGACTATTTCTTTTAATTTAGTTCTTCAATGAATATCTCAGTTTTCCTATGTTATGCGAGATGTCAAAAAAGAGAATAAAATTTCTTAATAAAATATGATTGATTAAAAAAAAACTAAATGTACAAATTTTTTAAAAGTAAACCTATTTCTTAAAATATAGAAAAACTTGGTGCAGATGTAAAATTTAGTTTTTTTATGTCAGGGCTTTTAAATATAATTTTAAAATAGAATATTTAAAAATTTTAAAAACAGCTTAATGTTTAATATAATTAATTGTGACACACTTGCAGGAACATCACAACATGCCAGTTTAATAAAACCACTGGTTTAGAAAAATGTTTGCAGAAAGTTCAGGATAAAAACAAAATCTCAAGGTTATTTTTTTCTTTTTAAGATTTTTACAATGGAGTGTATTACACAAAAATTTTATAAAAATTTAATGAATTTAGTAGTGGGTACTATGTTGTTTATAGTTCATTTTAAACTATAAGTTAAAAAAGTTTCTACTTTTTTTTTTTTTTTTTTTTTTTTTTTGGGGGGGGGGGGGGGTAGTGGTTTCAGAAACAGTTTTAAACCAGTGTTGAATTCAGAAACTTTTCTCCGGGAGGGGGGAATTGCACTTTTTAACCATTAAAAGCATAAATTTTCAAATCTTCCAGGGAGGACCTTTTAATGCTCTGGGGTGGAGGGGGGAGGACGTCCCCCTCTGGGCCACCTCCTGTATTCAACACTGGTTTTAAACTGAAATTATTTTTCAATTATTTTCTGAAAAACTAGAAAATTATTATTCACACAGTAGACCAACCCCTCATAAAACTTGTTGAGGTAGACCCTTTTTACATTTTGAACTAGATTTGAAGCAGAGTTCAAATTGAAAGTTTTAAAGTTTATGAATAAACAAGCCATTTATTTGGAGACATCTTTATTTCGCGATACTTGATAACTTCACAATCTTCACACAGTACAAATGTTTAGCAGACACTTAAATTAAAACTAAGGGATTAACTTAAATTAATATTGCATTGTATCTATATTTACATTTATCTAGCTGCATGCACATAAAAAATACTGGCAACACTTTCATGAAAAGAAAAACTGCTTAACAAGTACCCCAACTTCGATTTTTGACCACCTTAAATAATATCTACTACTTACATATGCATGAGAATTTAAATGACCAGATGAATTAATATTGCTAAATTATTAACATTGCATATTGCATATTAACGTTGATGATATGGTGACTTCAAGCTGTAACAAATTGACAGTATGTCTCGATGATCCTATCTACATCCAACTATGATGCCATATTGTTTTTACAATGTCTTTTTAAGATTCACAGTGCATAACCAATACAACTCGACTCTTTGTTCACATGTAAGTGACATTGAAAAATTATTAGGCCAGCCAAACTACGGCCAAACTACTAAACCTGATGAAAATCTAGAATTAGCTTTTAAAGATAACTTGATAAGTTGTTTTAAATTCTGATAACATCTGAGAATATTTAAAATTTAGATAAAAATGTTTTCTTTAAAAAAGGCAACAAAACTCATATGAGGATGCAAGAAAAGAACACAATGTATTTGAAAGCACACTGCAAAAGCCTGCAAAATAGCAGTCAACAAGAAAATTTTACATTTGTCTGCAAAATGTTACTTTGTGTACATAATTATAATTTTTTTATACAATAAATGATAAAAAATTACATTTATTGTAATCCACTTAAAATAAGTTACTTAAAAGGTGCAGTTAAAATAGACCTTATGATTTTTGAGAAGACATGTAAAAAGAGAAAATGGGAATGAGCAAAATTTCAAGGAGATAATGTATTTGTTTTTAAATGACAAATTTGAATATTATATATATATATATATATGTTATATAAAAATTTATTTCCTTCGTATCCTACCATTTTATTCGCATTAATATTTTAAAATTAATCTAACTTCTGTCATAGTCAGTATTTCCTTAATTCTTAATAATATCTATTCCTATTTAAAGTCCTTTTAAAAGTAAATATCCGTATATTAATAATTATTTTATTCCAAATCTTAATCTAAAATTTAAGTTCATTCGTTGCTTTTATCAGCTCCCCAATCTATAAAATTCCGAGACGCGTTCTCATTTCGAATGTTTTTTAAAAGCCATTTTCTTTTTATTATTATTATTATTATTGCTCTGATTTTTTCGCACGCTTGGGATTTTAACTTCAAAATTGATCCGCACCCAAGTACAGGGTTCTTTACCGTCTTAGCTCCTCCTTCGCACCTCATTTGCTGGGCTGGAGCTAGCTTCTCAGTCATTGGGTTGTGCGCTCATGACGTAATTTCTGTATATCTCCGCGGAGAGAACAAAACTCGCCCGCACCGGTCGTAGCACGAGATTTTTTGACGTTTTCGGAAGCTAAACAAATATGTATCTGGTATTTTTATGTCCGTAGAATATTCAACTGGCCCAGTAACATCTTAATTCAATGAAGTGAAGCAACGTTAGCCCGAGGGCTATAAGTTTTAGACCTTTGGGAATTGTTTCTGTGTTGTTCGTCTTCTAATAAAATTATTTGTCTGGAGATTGGCTGGATTTATTGGAAAACTTTGGTGGACTCATTTCATTGCCTTCTACTTCGCCATACTCGCTAATATCGACTGCAACTTGCTATATCGTTGAAGGACTGCCATCTTTTCATCGAATATTATTAATCGTAATATCTCAACCTCGTCAAAATGCTACATATATATATATATATACTAAAACACAATTATACATTTACATTAACCACACTATATAGCCAAAAACAAATAACAATATATCAATTGAACACTGAACTATAACCAATTAAAACTATAAAACAAATATAACCAAACTCAAAATACTAACGAAAAAACAATACCAGGAAAATTAAACCTGAAGGCAGGAGGGCATGGCGAACAACATGCACTGCAGGGTTGAAACCGGCTTCTATGTTAAAAACGTCCCCCTTCTCCTGCCGAGACCAAATTAATTCAAACTATCAACTAAAACACCAAGCTACACTCAGCAGCAACCAACTCTATCTGAACTCTTCCAACAACTGATCTAGACTACCCTTAGCATTCAAAAATGAATTCATTTCTATATTTACTTCTACCTATAAAACTAATCATGTTTCTCCTTACAAAGTTCACAGGGTAACCCTGCATCAATGCCATGTTAATCCACTCCATGAACTCGCCAACTGCATCGCCAAATCTTGAACATAATCTTTCAATACAAACTAAACCGTTTGTAAACACATTTCTAAATACTGAAATATGCACGTTCGATTCAAAATTTAATATCTTTAAAGTTTTAAAATCGAAATCATTTCTCTTGTCATAAACCCTTGTTATTAAATTGTCATTCTCCAACACTAAATTCACATCCAGATAATTGATGTTTTTAATATTCCGGGAGGAGAGTTCTAGTTTTAAAGTATTTGGATGATATTTAAAATCTAGGTTTACATTTTCGTTATTTAATCCAACTATTATAACATCATCAATATACCTATAACTCAATATGTCTTTATTTAAATTATTGTTATTCTCATATATATGCAAGTAGATGTCAGCTAAAATTGAACTGCAACTCCCCCCCACTGGGATTCCACGGATCTGTTTAAATACTCTACTCCCCTCATACAAGTAATTCTCTTGCACTACCAACTGAAACAAGTTAATAAACCAATCTTTATCGCTATCTATATTGCTGTTTTTATTATAAAAACCTATAACCTTTTCCTTTAAGTCCAGTAAGTTAATTGTACTGTATAGGTCTGCAAAATCATATGCAAACAAACTCTTTATATTTTGATGTTTTTTTAATCTATACTAATAAAATAAAGTTTCGCTCTGTGTGTGTGTTTGTGTGTCTGTTGGCGATGGCTAGGAAAATATAGCCCACCTAGAAGGCTGGAAATTTAGATTTAGGCAGTCCAAACTAGAGATCTGCACGGGCCGGGCCAAGGCCCGAAGCCCGTACTCGGCCCGTACTCGGGTCTATTTTTGTTCACGGCACTCGGGCTGGGCCATATTTTTTTCTAAATACTCGGGCCGGGCCGAGTGATTACTCTTTACGGGCCGGGACTTACTTTTTTCTTGAAGTATAAGGCCGTGCCTTAAATTATTTTTTCCGTACAGAGCCGGGACTGGTTTCATTTTTCCTAGTCTTCACGCCTCAAAATTTTTAGTCCTGGTTTTGATCCGTATGAAAGTCATTATCTCGACGTGCCTGGTCCTTTCGAAGGTCAGTAAAATAAAATCTGGCATAAAAATCATTGCAAAACATGCATACATTTTTAAATCGCCATTATTTTATAATTAAACATTAAATATTCTTTTTAAAGAATAGTAGATTTATACACTTATTAAAATATGGCTAAATTAAAATATAGTAAAACGTGTGAAAAAGAACCTGCTTATGACGGAATCCTGTCTTAAATTGAAAAATGTGTTGATCCATTAAAAATGAATATACTAATACGTAAGAAAAGAATATATAATACATTTACACCTGATAAGAAGGCAAATTGTCTATAACTTATTTTTTTCTTCCCTATGCAATTCCATTTTAGAAGATTTTACTGCATAGCATTTTTCTGATTTTTAACACTTCAATAAATGGAATATGGATTAACAATATTGATAACTTAAACACATACATACAACAAATAGAGATTTATTAAAAAAATAAACATTCCAGCTTGCGGCACCTCGATAAAAATGAAGATTATAAACATGAAAAAAGAAATGCTAAGATAGAAATTTTTGGTTAGATCTCCTCCTACAAGGCAAATTTTTAACCAAATCGACATAAAAATTATGTTTTGTAGAAATTTACTCGGGCTGAACTTTTAACTTTTAAATCGGGCCGGGCCGGGCCAATATTTTTTTTGTTCCGGCCGGGCCGGGCTCGAGCCGAACTTTTAATTTTTGTATCGGGCCGGGCTGGGCCAAATTTTTTTTGTATGGGTCGGGCCGGGCTCGGGCCTGGAAATTTCAGCCCGTGCAGACCTCTAGTCCAAACCCTCTCCTGGTGCAACATTGCATCAGAATTTTAATATTTTAATTACTTTCTGAAATATTAATTAAAATGTACAAAGAACTCTCATTAAAAATACGCTTTTTTTCATCGGTTGGTTGGTTGTGTAGAATATCTTCTCAGAACACATTAAATAAATCAGAGTAACAATGCATGGATAAGGACTTATAACGAAATAGTGCCAACATTGATTGCAGTTACCTGCATATAGCCAAGCTAATACAGCGCCATCTACGCACGGAAAATTACATAAACGCCACCTGTTTAAGACATTTACAGGCACGTTTTTCTTCATTATAATTATCTGGGTTTAAGGTTTTTTTAAAACAGGACATATATTATTATAATAGAGACTACTATTACAGAAAACTTTATTTAACAGATTATTTGTTATATATTTGCGGGAATGGCGAAGGGTAGGGGTCTAATTACATTTAACAATTTTAACCTGTAGCGTTTAATTGTTGTTTTATATACAGAATAATGCTATTTTAAATCTTAGTTTCTCAGTAATATCTCAGTAATAATGTTCCGAACTTCTCCATTTAGTTCCATTTTTACTAAATTATCGTAAAACTCAGCATTCATTGCTTCAAGGTGTATTTCTAAAAAGCAATTACCAGTATTTCCGAATAATAGCCTAAGCCAAATTTCAAAATAAGCTCCTAGCTTAACCAAATGAATCAATCTTTAAAGATGTATAGTGATCCTCCTAATTAGTTATTTGCTGAAGGTCACTTGAACATTCGCCATCCCCCCCCCCCCCCTCCGGGACATTCCTTCAAAGTTTTCTCTAACTATTTCCCGTTTCCATATCTCAGCAACTATCTTTACGATTTCAATACAAGTGCTTCCAAACATTATAATTAACTTAATAGTTACCCTTTATAACATTAAACTAAATTTATGAGTAGCGGTTACCACTATTTCTGAATAATAGTTTAAGCCAAATTTCTAATTAAGTTCCTAGCTTAACCAAACGAACGAATTTTTAAAGATACATAGTGGTTGTTCTAATTAGTCATTTGCTGAACGAAACTTGAACATCCCCCCCCCCCCCCCCCCCGAACCTTCCTTCAAGGTTTTTTACCTAACTATGCCCCGTATCCCTATCTCAGCAACTATCTTTCCGATTTGAACGCAAGTGATTCCAAACATTATAATGAACTTAATAGACACCCCTTATAACATTAAACTAATTCATGAGTAGAGGCTACCACTATTTCCGAATAATAGTTTAAGCCAAATTTGTAATTAAGTTTCTAGCTTCACCAAACGAACGAATTTTTAAAGATGCATAGTGATCCTCCTAATTAGTCATTTGCTGAAGGGAACTTGAACATCCCCTCTCCCCCTCATTCAAAGTTTTTCCTCTAACTGTGCCCTGTTTCCGTATCTCCGCAACTATATTTCCGATTTCTACGCAACTGATTCCAAACATTATAATTAACTCAATAGTAACCTTCTATAACATTAAAGTAAATTTATGAGTAGCGATTACCCCTATTTCTGAATAATAGTTTAAGCCAAATTTTATATTAAGTTCCTAGCTTAATCAAACGAACGAATTTTTAAAGATGTATAGTGGTTGTCCTAATTAGTCATTTGCTGAACGGCACTTGAATATCGCCCCCGACCTCTGCTTCAAGGTTTTTTACCTAACTATGCCACCTTTTCCATATCTCAGCAACTATCTTTCCGATTTGAACGCAAGTGATTCCAAACATTATAATGAACTTAATAGACACCCTTTATAACATTAAACTAAATTTATGAGTAGAGGCTACCACTATTTCCGAATAATAGTTTAAGCCAAATTTGTAATTAAGTTTCTAGCTTAACCAAACGAACGAATTTTTAAAGATGCATCGTAGTCCTCCTAATTAGTCATTTTCTGAAGGACACTTGAACATCCACTTCACCTGGCACCTCACTCATGATTATTTTCTCTAACTGTGCCTTATTTCAATAACTCGGCTTATAATGTTCCTATCTTCTTGAAAACTAGCTCGATTTTGTCGCACGCCTACTATACAGTACCGTAGGCAACGTTAACCTGTCTCAGAGGTTCTTTCCGAAAGAGGTTGCTCCCCTGGCAGTGGAAGGGGGAAATATAAGATTTTCCAGAGCGTGCCCGGTATACGGTGTCGAAGCCATCGGAAACCTTAGCCAGAGTTTCATTTTTTAAAAGATTTCAGTTTATTACACGGGCTCGGGCAACGCCGGGCGGGTCAGCTAGTTTGTCTAATAAAATGTAACTGTTTTTTATAATAAATGTGGACTCTGTACTCAACGCTCTATCAAACACGCTACTCAAAACTCCCAACAAATTCTTATTAGCAGACTCTAGGTATGAACCATATATATATATATATATATATATATATATATATATATATATATATTATTTTCCAACTTAAATATTATGAGGAAGATAGACATTCATTAAATTCATAGTTTGAAAATTAACAATAAAAACATTTAAAAAAAACATGAAAACAATCCCATCAGTTAAAACAATCTACTAATATAACTGCCAGTTGCAAATGTGAATGTAAGAAACAGACAATTACTATTTGTTTGTATGTTTATTTTCTCTTTTATTTATTTTTCTTTTTATTTCTCTTATTTTTCTCTTTATTCTCTTTTATATTTTCTTCTTTTAACACTTATCAAAAATCAGAAATTTTCAAATCAACATATCAAAATTTCTTGGTAAATAAATTCCCAAAATATTTTAGACATTATCAATCTTAAATTCCCAAAGTTATAGGGAAACATCAGATTATAAAGACCCCTACACTAAAATGCATACCTAGAGAAATACAATGAAAGATGAGATAAGATTTGCATGCACTTAAAAACCTGCATCTATCGAAAGAATAAACATAGAATAAATTAAATCAAACAGTAAAAAATTGAGAGTGAGACAGTGATTCTCAACCTGTGGATTACCGTACATTTGAAAATGTGGCATTGAAGAAGTACATTGAAAATCCACAGCAACAAAAATAAAAGATATTTAATGGCAAAACACATTAACGAAGATCAGAATTTCTAATACATGTATTACATTAAGCCACTTTTACTTATACAAAAATATAATCATACTATGTTTTTTTTTCTTAGTTATGATATGGCTTTAATTATGGTTGGAATTAACAGCTAGAAAAGGTGTGTGTGGGTGGGGGTGGGGAGACAAAATGCTGAAACAAAAATCTTTTGAGTATCCTAAAAACTTAAAAGAATAGCAAATTTAAATAATTCAGATCTCCATCAGAATAAAATAAACATAAAATACAGATTATACTGATGGAAACGCTTTTACCTCAGGATGAAAAAAGATTTCTGGACCTAAGAATCTCTCATATCCGACATCTACAGAGAAAGGCTGTTGGGTAATAGCATTGATTCCATCATATTTTTTCATCCATTTGCTAGGTTCTTGGTCATACTTAGCGAATTCTTTCGCAATATCTGGGCATATATAACTATATTTTTCCTGAAATGGAAAAAAAAAAAATTTCAAATAAATGATAAAAATAAAAAATGCCTATTTAAAAACAATATTGGTCTAAGTATTGTTGATAAATGTTGCATGAAAAAAATTACAACATTTTTTTTATACATAAAATAATATCTGTCAATAAAAATATCTGGAAGAGAAAATTGTATAGTACATCATATGCTGCATTGAAATTAGGATATAAGTTTCTATGTATTTGAACACATAGGAGTCTGTAAAGTGTTCAGAAAGTCGAGTGGAGCCACTCCACATTTTTATATTTAAGTTTACTTATTAAGATAGTAACTATTTAACAATAAGCCAGCATGAGAGGTTTTCTCACATAAACTGGATAAAAAATACATTAAGAAAACCAAACAGAAGTAGACATAGACAGCTTACAAAATTTTCTAATGATGAAACTGAATGAAACTAATTTAGCCTTGACAGACCGATTGAATTGATGTTTTAAAATCTAATATGTTAGATATGCTAACACATGGCCATAAATTTAACTTAACAAAAGTAAAATTCTATTTTATGGTAAATTCCTATGGTAAAATTTTGCTTATATCAATTTAGTTTAATTTTTTTAATAACCCATTTGTGTCTAATGTTCCATTAATGGAAAGGGAATTTATATTCTATTAATATTCTGTTATTTGTTGAAATAGTCGGCTTTGTCACAACTTGACGGCTTCCTAAAAATAGATGGTATCATCTAGTGCAGTAGTACCCAACCTTTTTCTTCATACCTGTTGCGTAGGCTTTTCATTTATAAGTATCCCCCTCCTCTCTAACTTGCTGTTAGGACTGGGCGATATTAGGATTTCTACATCGTGATACATCATCGAGGCTAAATCGCGATATATCAACGATATTAGATTTTTAGTATTACAAACATGGTCATAATTTTACTATCAAATTTAAGAGTATTTATTATACATACACATTAAACATATATTATGTTTTAAAAAACCTTTTTTCTTTAGGCTTATGTTTACAGACACAAATGCAAAATATAATAAAACTTGCTGCAAAAAATAAATAAAAATTTGAAAAAAATATGTTATAATTAATTAGAAGAATCTTTTTTAAAATGAGCTTTAATTCTTAAAATAATATCAAAAACCAGAATTTGATATTTAGATATATTTCACTTAACTATTCCACCTTCATATTTTTATGGAATTATCTTTAATATGAACGATTGTATTAATTTGCGGGTGTAGCCCGTCTCCTGCACAGGCTAAAATTTAATTTCTGATACTGAAATAAATGACACTTAACTATTCCCACTGAAATTTTCATGCAATTATGTTTAATATTAATGATTTTATTTATTTGCGGGCGAAGCCTTCGATTCTATACTGCCCAAAATTCAATTTCTGATAATTAGATAGGTAACACTTAACTATTCACCCTCATATTTTTATGCAATTATCTTTAATATTAACGATTTTATCAATTTGTGGGCATAGTCTGCCTCCTGTACTAGCCAATATTTAATTTCTGATATTTTAATGTATTACACTTAACTATTCACTCTCAAATTTTAAGCAACTATCTTTCATATTAACGATTTTATTGATTTCTGCACTGCCCAAAATTCAATTTCTGATATTTAGATAGGTTACACTTAACTATTCACCCTCATATTTTTATTCAATTATCCTTAATATTAGCGATTTTATCAATTTACAGGCGTAGACCACTTCCTGTACTGGCTAAAATTTAATTTGTAATATTTTAATAGATTTCACTTAACTATTCACTCTCAAACTTTTAAGCAACTATCTTCAATAGTAAAAATATTATTGATTTGTGGGTGAAGCCTGATTTTCCGTACTGGTCAAGTATTAATATCTGATATTTAGATGTATTACACTTTTAATTCTGACCAATAACTAGTTCTTAAAGAAATTCTAAATAATAGTACAAGCACCCATAATATTTTACTGCTCTGAATTTAAGAAAAAAGAAAATAATTTTTATTTCAGATGAATAATCCCCCTTGGCACTATTATATCTCTTAAACTTAAATGTGAAATAATTGCAAACTGGTCCCGCCTCCTCTCCCCCTCCCCATAGTTAAAAATTCAACAGGATTTGAATGCTTATCACACATGTTCCAAGTGACTAATTCATGGAAATATATATATTTCACAAATCGCATTGCCGTTTTTTCACAAATGAACATCGTGGTGCTGCTCACTGATCATTTATGCAGCTAGAAAAACAGACTTGTAATTGGGTATGCAGTTATTTGCGATCGGCATCGATTTTGGAAATCCCGGCGTCTACTAAATCAACGATGCGATCTCTCAACGATGCTTCACGGGAGCGTTATTTATCCACTTTGGAAACGCAAGACCAAGAGAAACGAAATTGCCCTTTCCCCACCAGTTCATGCATGCATTGTTTATCCATTTTAAAGATCGCAAGAGAAAGCTTTGCCCTCGTTCATCATCGATCTGGTGTGTGTGTGATGCATCGTGCCGCCGCGATGCATCACTAAACGAAAGATCAAGAAGCAGGTTTAACGATTTATGAATTAAATCGATTTTTTGCGATATATCGATGCATCGGCCAGTGCTACTTGCTGTCATCCATGTCTCAATTCAAAAGTATTTGTTTTCATTAGTAATGTTCTTATGCTTGTTCTTATTGCTTAAGAGTGGTCAGTTTTCAACCACTCATTAATTTTGAGATGTAAAAGGCAGAGTTGTATAATATAGACGCACACGTGCACGGAAAATTTTCTGCAAAATTCAGAATTTTGCAGAATTTTTTTTTTTTTTTTTTTTTTTTTTACCAAAAAATTAAAAATAGTCCCCAATTTTATGTACGATTTATTTTCTGTTTGCGCACAATTCAAAATTTAAAGATGCAAAACATTGTTGTGACATTAAAGATGCTTGCGAAGTGGTCAAAATATTAAGGATTGGATTGTTTCTAAATGCATTGACAAAATAATTGATAATTCAGCTCTTCCTATCATGGATTTTTAGCTTTATTATTATTTTTAACCAAAATAATTATTCTTTAATTAATATTAATTTTAAATGGTAATTATTTTAAACTACTGTTTTTAATTTATATCGTCAAAATAATACAACACGTAATTTTATTAAACATTAAATTAATTTGCAGAAAGTTTTTGACTCAATATTTATGTGCGCAGAAAGTTTTTGGTTTTATACAAGTCTGGTAAAAGGTATGAACAGAAATCCACTCAAAACAATAAATAATAGCTAAACATTTCAAATTATACACTTATAAAAAAAACGAAGTTACACCTATTAATACAGATTATTGACTTGACAATTTTCAGATGAACACTAAAATCTTTTAATGCATTTAAAAGAAAAACTTCAAACTAAAAGCTTTGGTATAACTAGTTGTTTGTCTGGATATTTCTACAATTACAAAGAAAAGCTAGTCGTTGGGGGCCACCATAATACTTACCCATCATGGATATGCATAACATAAAATATGAAAATAAAATATATGTAAGCTATTTATAAAATGCATTGCAATTCGAATAAAATCATGGCTTGATGCCATCAAACTTTAAATGCTCTATTAGTGAATTACGTAAAAGAAACATCCTTATAACTCCAAAAATGATAAACATATTAGCTAACAGTTTACTGCGCCGGATTAAGCGTCTCATTTCCAATTAACATATGTCATTGAATTGAAATTTGAATAAAATACAGTGTTATGAAAAATCAAAGTGTGTGGTAAATAGGATTATAAATATATCTCAGCAACTCATTATCCGATCAACTTCATTCTTTATGCAAAATTTGTTTTTGTTTTTAATGTCTTTCATATTCACTCCTTAAAATAAACAATTTCGAAAATTTTTATATAACTTTTATCAGAACGAATATTTTGAGAGTCCTAAAAAAAAATAGTTCCCGATAATTGAGGTTACTGAAATTCAATAAGCTTCTCATTATTACATACTAAGTACATACCAAATTTCACGTCTCTATCTCAATTTATTTGGGAGATAGAGCATTTACAGACACACACACAGACTGACGGCAATTTTTTTTTTTTTTTTTTCTAAATATATATTTTTTGGAAACTTCAGTGTCTACAGCGTGTAAATCCGTCAAAATTTTTTTTCTGATTTTTAAAACTATTACAAGTTGTATCCTATACTACGTGATGGGCAAGTAGAAAAAGAACAAAAGAAAAATGTCAGGAAAGGAAAAGTGTACAATGAGCAATAACAAAGAGGAGGATGTAAGTGTAATTACCTAATATTATTGGGGATAAGCAGGGATAGTGACAAGGAATTATTAATCAGCAACTAGGTTTAAGCCTTTTCCCTCATTTTGCGAGTAGCCTATTGCAGCCTCTCTGTAAAGTAAACACTACAATTTAATTTTTGATATTTTCATTTTAATCTTTTTTGTGTGTGTGTGTTTTCTGCCAATATTATTTTCAAATTTCACCGACCAGTCTACCATGTACCCGAGGTTGGGAACTGCTCTGGATATTTATTATCAAAAAACCTTAATTAAATATTCAGCCATGATAGAAAAATTGTAATAGTGATTTACTTTTAATGGATCATGAATTAATTTAATAAGGTGAGCAATATCACTTAAAGGATTTCTAATTGGGTCTTTTGAGAGAAAATAAATAATTAAAATTTTGATATCAGAGTTGATCTTGAAGTCAGTAAATTGGAGTCACCTTGAGAATAAAAAAATCTTCTTTATTTTATGGAATAAAAATATCAGCAAATGTAGTTTCCTCCTTGTCCATATCTTTAAAAAATCATGTTGAAGTGAATTTAAATCCTAATCACAGAAAATTTCAAACTGTAGCAGAAGAAATGATATTTAAAAAAAAAAAGAGCAAATACATCACCCTAGATCACCTCCAAATCAGCCTTTATCTGCCGTAAAAACCAAAGGTTAAACTTATTATATGACATATGCCGGGCTTTGCAAAGTAAACTCAAAAAAGTTTTTAAAAGATTTGATAAAAAGTAAATGATGAGACTTATAAAACCTATTCCGAAACTGGAACAGCATCGTGATCAACAAAGAGGCATACCTCATCAAAGATGTAATAAATCTCACCTCCAGAGCGAAGTAGAATAAAAATATCGTTTAGTTCAGCTCAGGCTGGTTTAAAATGAATTTCTTTTATTTGGGTCAAGCATCCCATTTTAATATTTAGTGACTTGCATGCAATATATGCACATTATTTGCTGAGAGTACAAATATTAAAATGAACAGAATAAGCAATACTGTAATATAACTCTTAAAAATACCATCTTGTTAAAATATTTCCTTACTGAATAACCACCTAGTCTTTTGAATGGGTATACACAATTAACAGGATAACTGACAATACAAGTTAATTTATTAAATAAGCTGTAATATCTATAAAATAAGAAATTTTAACAACCCTGTCATACACGGATTCAAGGAAATTATGAAACAAAAAACACTTTAAAACAGAAGTGTCAGAATTTTTAATTGAAAGAAATGAGGCTATAATTTCAATAAAAAGAACAAAATATTTATTTGCAGAAATTTTGATAGTATACCTGCCAACATGACAGTTTTAAAAACCATACAATTTTTATAATATTTTCATTTACAAGATTCTGTTATATAAAAAAAAAAAAATTCGTATATGATTCGATGAAAACTTGATTATGCTGCTTTGGTTTCACTTTTCAATTTTGTCATAATAATAGAAAATACAAACTAAAAAATAAAATAAATCTCATAAAAATGATCAAAGTAAACTTTTCTGCCATGGCATATTTAAAATTTTTCTCTTTTTGTAAAAAGGGAGAAAAAAGCGCACATATCAGATTTGAAGTTTTATCTTTTACACAATGGATAAAATAATAGCATTTAATGAATTCAATACTATTTTTTTTCTAAAAAGCATACAATCTTACTGTGCATCCATACAATTGGAATAAAAGCTATATATTGTACAGCCAAACCATACAAGTTGACAGTTATTTGATAGTTATCAAACATCTGTCGTTGCAGTAATTTTAGAACTTGAATTGGCAAGATCTGTACCACTTTATCTGGGCATAACATAAAAATAGCAAACATAATGAAAGTTAAAAATACACTCCAAGTATGTTACCTTGATTGCTTTTGCGGTTTCTAATGATTGTTCGGGAGGAATGCCTACTTCTCGCTCTCTGAGCAGACTTTGGATGAAGTATGTGATATTGCGACCCGCAATGGGAATATGCTTAATACAACTTCCAATGACATACCCTTCAGCCTATAAAACAAAATAGACTTTTATTAATAGATATATATTTATGTATATGCTCTCAACCTAGAGAACAAGCAGGATTCTAAAGTGAATTTAATACAGTGGATCATATTCATACAGTAAGGGAACTCAGAGAAACATAAAGAATATAATTTACTTCTTTGCCTTGTTTTTTTCCAAAGAAAGTAAAAAACAGAACATGGTTGATAGCATTTTTTAATACTGAAATGTAACGCTAAAAAAATGTTTTATTAAATTATTTAATAATTATTTAAATTATAATATTTAAATAACAATTATTTAAATTATTTAACTTTCAAAATCTTTAAATAAAATCACAAAATTTTATATTATTGTTAAAAAATGATATCTTTTATTTTCTCAAATTAAGAAGATATTTGAGCATTCTCAAAATTTCACAAAAAGTTTCATGTATTTATTTTTGTTACTTTCTGATCCTTCTTTAAAATGTGCAACATTAGTTGGCAACAATCTACCTATCTCAGATAAACAAAATACATAGCCATAAATGCTTCTGAATCAGTTTATCGTCTGTAATCAACAAATTATAATGTATCTACATTAACACTGTACTTTAGGGTACTTGGCTCACTGTACACTAAACTGTCTTTACTGTCACTGACACTAAACTGTCAAGAGCTTGGCTCATTTATGCCTGGACAATCTGGCGATTTTGGAGAAATTTTGCTTTGTATGGCAACCCAGTAGAGCAGATTCTATGTGTTTCATATTAAATTAAATAGTATTGTGTGTTTTATAATAAATTAATCATTGTGTGTGTTTTTATAATAAAAACTGTGTGTGTTTTTATAATGAAATAAACTGTTTCATAATGAAATAAAACTAATATGCTGCTTTAGCAAGCTAGGCCAAATGGGTACCCGAAAACGGGGCTTTCTCGCCAAAATGGCACAAAACAAAAATATCTCACTAACCCCAGTATGTCTGCGACAGCTGTTCTTAGAAAGTATTCTCATAAATGTGTTTCAAGCATTTAAAATATTTAAATAATTTTACTGTATTTATTTTTATTATTATTTTTTTAATTCTGTTAACAGCTAAATTATGCATTACTCAACACTGATGTTGTAAACTTTGAAAATAAAAATTTCAAAGATAAGCTTCTTTCCTTTTTCAATGAAAAAGCTTATTATGCAAGGAAAAAATAAGAAGTGACAAAAATTACCACTTTAAAGTGCAATACTTAAAACGAAGCTAAGAATAATACGTTAATTTTCTACTTTGAAATCGATTATCTGATTAAATGTCCATTTAACCCTTTCAACACTTAATTTTTTTTTTTTCAAAATCCTTTCGATCAGTATCTCACTATTATTACATATTTCAAATCATCATGCATTCGAAATATTTAGTAAATTTATCATTTGCATTTTCACCCTTTTACTGCTGAATTTTTAAAACAAAATTGCTTCAAAAATTGTGTATCATATAAATTTTTCTACAAATGTCTTGCCCATGGAAATCAATGGCGAAAAGGTTAATGAAATTTCTATTTTACAATTTTTTTGGAGAGAACAATGGAATTTGTTAAATAGAAATTAAACTGTACTAAAATTTGACTATTGAAAAAATTATACTATAGAACATGGCGTGCATTCAAAAGTTCCATAGATACATAAAATACTACCCATTTCATTAAAAAAAGAAGAAAAATTGAAGGAATTTTAAGTACATATTTAATCATGTTTTCAGTAGACTAAAACTAAAGGACTTTTTCTCAACAATAATATAAAAAAAGGTAAATGGAATTCTAACATAGGAATTTTTCAAATTAAAAAAAAAAAGCTTGATATTGCATGTGATTCATAGCAATACAATAGTTAAGACATATGGCACAGTTATTTCATGTAATAGAATAAGAAAATCTGAAATTTTAAATACTTTTTTTTATATAAAATTTATACTTGAAACATTTCTTCACTTCAAAATTTAAAAAAAAGGTATGAATGTCAGCTATTTTCTCTTATTGTTATTACTTAAAATTAAAAAAAAAAAAAAAAAAAAATTTATAGAATACTTAATTTGGTCAATAAATTAAAAAATAATTAACTGTAATTCATCGAAAAGCGCATTCAAAATGCGTTTTTAACTTAATTACAGTTTTAAATTTATGGATCAAATTAAAAGATTCTAGTTCATTTTGTTCATTGTTGCAACATTAATAAGTTTGAAAAAAATTGAGGTTCTATCTAAATTATTTTTGGAGAAATCGTGCGTGCAAGTTTGAAAATCATTGTTGTGAATTAAATGCATTTAAAGTTTTCACTCTCCATTCAAAAACAAAGAATGACGATTGCGTTTTACTTTATATCTTTGTCAATAATTATCGCATCTGAAAAACATTGGTACCTTTCTACTCAGAATAAAATGCACTATTTACTGACATCAAAACCTTGAAATTGAATTTTTGACCATTTTACAGTCCCCTTAATCTCACCAACCCGCTATTTCTCGCAAATCTTTTAACATTAGCTAATAACAAATAACCACTATTTTAACATAGCAATATAAAAAACCCTTAAAAATTTACTTAAAAATATCGAAAATATAAAATATGTAAACACAAGCACATCAATACAAATAACAAAATCTCAAGAATTGAACTGAAATCAAAATTCAAATCACTGAATTCAAATCATTTGAACTGAAAAGGTTGCAATTCAAATGATACCAATTAAAACAAGATTTGGCGAGTTATCACTGGCATCCAGCTAACATAAAAGTACCTATTTATTTATTATCATTATTTTCAAATTCTAAAGAAAATAATTCCTCGGAATAAAAAATTAAAAAGGCTTAATTGATAATAAAATAGACACATTTTATGCAAATGTATAATATCAAAACAGAACAAGAATACAACTTGGAAAATATAAAAAAATAATAAATGATTTAACTTACGACAGGAATGCAGTGAGTGACACCATCACCAGAATCTATGACTAAACCATTTAAAGTACGTTCACCCATCTGTCGAGAAGTCCAGGATGCTGCCAAAGCTAAGACAGCCTACAAAAGAGAATAAAATATTGACATTAAAAAGTAGATTTTGAAGAACATGATCTGTTCAAAAAAAATTTATTATTATTCACAAAATTCTTTAAAAAATGAAAATTAAACTCTAAGTCAGCACAATATATGTAATTTTATTTTTCAATGAAAAATTAAGTAGGCATACAGAAATTATATTATTAGGCATATTGAAACAGAAATTATTTCAGCAAATCAAGCATATTCAAATATGTGAGCAAAAACTTAAATCAAAATTGAAGGCTTCATTAACACAGGTTTAAAAAGAAATCATCAATAATAAATGTACTAGCTGGCTTCGCCCGCCAGCGGGCCCCTAATTTACATCGGTGCCTCGAAACTTTTGTATTCTCCGGCTCGCATCCCCCTCGAACCGAACGAACCTCCGACCCGGGTCCCCACTGCCTTCGGCACTGTACACCGGTCGTGCTACGCACGCACCGGATAATCCCATAATTTGCATAATCCCTTAATTTGCACATCGAATAGTATAAACCTCTAACTGAACTAATCTCCGACCCTGGTCCCCGCTGCCTTCGGCACCGTAAACCGGTCGTGCTACGCACGCACCGGATAATCCCTTAAATTGCACATAGAATAGTATAAACCTCTAACTGAACGAACCTCCGGCTCGGGTCCCCGCTGCCTGCGACACCGTATAGCAGTCGTGCCGACCCTGCTTCCCGCTGCCTTCGGCACCGGATAATCCCTTAAATTGCACATAGAATAGTATAAATCTGTCACTGAACGAACCTCCGGGTCGGACCTTTTATATTTTATTATTGTTATGTAATTATATTCATTGTTTCAAATCTAATAAACAGGCGCCTCCTGCGGTGGGGGTTGGAACGGATGGGTGCTATCGGTGTCGGGTAGCGTTTATTTTTCCCCTCGTGGACTTATTGTTCCTATACCTCACGGGTGGCTGTCCACGAGTGGGTGATTTCGGTCCCCGCTGCCTGCGGCACTGTATAGCAGTCGTGCAGCGCACGCGCTGCAGTATACGTTAGTTCCACCTTCCGCCACCAGGTGGCGCAAATAGAAAAAATAAACCTCGAACTGAACGAACCTCTAGAACCCCACAGTTAAGATAAAAAAACTTGAAGGGGGGGGGGGGGGGGGGGGGGGGGGGAGGACACTGCTTTTCCTTAAACAACTGAATTAGACTGCCGGAAAAAAAAAAAAAATCTGATGTCAAACAACTTATTTAGACTACCGGACTTCTTGTTCAAAGACAGGGACCTGTAGGAAAACTTAAAACTGAAAAAAAAAAAAAAAATTCGATAACGGGCGAAGCCCGCTTTTTCCTATCATAATATCTGGTTGCCACTCTAAAACAAAAACTTAAGATACTCGTTATGGCAGTTTTTAGACGCGGCCTACTTCTTAAAATTGCAATATCTAGCCGGCACTGTCATAGAAATCTTTCTTTTGCTTTAATTATACAAATAACGATGATTAATTATACAATAAAATAATATATCGGCTCCTAATGAAGATATGAGAATAATTTTTAGATATTCTAAAAGCAGAATCCATTTTGAGTCGTCCTGTCACAGTTTGGAATTAATGCGCTCCTTAGATTCGGAAATGGGGCCCCCCTCTGAAAAAACGCAGTTGAAAGTCACGTGACTATTTTATCTCTTTCAGAAATGACTTATCCACAGACGATTCGTCTGCGTTGAATGTTGAAATAAAAAAGAAGCTGTCTCTCCGGAATAGAAATAAATTCATTTGCCGTGTCATTAATGAGTTTTAATTGATATCTTCAAAAATTACTGGTCGATTTTTACGAAATTTTTTTTGTTGAATTCGCGATTTTTTTATACACGTGTTAGCAAATTTTCGCGAATGTAGAGTCATTATTTCCACTTGTTTCAAAAAGGAATGGGGCGATTTGATCTCGGATCTGTCAACCCTGCATTCTTTATGGCAACCTCTTTTTACGTCTGGGGTCGATGTTGGATGTCTGGTCAGTTTTTGGCCGAAATAAAGAAAAGTTACGGTCCGAATTTAAAAAAATTTGATATTTTGGAACGACAAAAATCAGCCGCGTGTGTACCCCGATTTTCGGATCGATACCTCCGGTACATTTTTTTTTTCGATGATGCGTTAAAAAGCGACGATTTGGATGTCTGCGATTATCAAAACGGAAATTTTTTTCGATTCTTTTTCCGAGGGAGGGTCCGCGAGGAGGCGCGCGGTCAAGTGCTCAACAACAAATCACTAATTTTGAGTGTTGGTATGCATCAACTGAGTACGGGCTCTGTACTTTTATTAGGAACATAAATTTAATTTTTATAAAAACTGTTATTCTAAAATAGTAGTATTATCTATATAAAACAGCGATTAAACGTTACGAGTTCAGCTAAAAAAGTTAAATTTGTTAAATGTAATTAGTTCTGTTGAAATCAGAGCAGTAGATTTGGATTTATTAATAAGGAGGGTCAATTAATGAAAAAGCCGCCTCCAGGTGGCGCGCGGTCAAGTAAAATAAATTTTATATTTAATAAAAGTCGCTTACCCCTCCACCCCCCCTTCCCATCCCAGCAAGTTTAACAAATAATCTCTTAAATAAAGTTTTCTGTATTAATAATCTCTATCATACTAATATATGTCATGCAAAAAAATGAATGATAATTAGCTGGGTTAAGGAGTTAAGTCGATAAAATCCTTTAAAGTTAAGTTTTTAGCATTTGGCAACGGTAAGTTGATTGTCTACATATCATATAATCTCTGATCAATTGAATTTGAACACTCGAATCGCAGTTGGAAATGCTACCTTGATTTATTTAATGACTTCTGTGGAGATATTATACAACCAACCAACCAATGAAAAAAAGCGGATTTTTGATGAGATCTCTTTGTGGATGGATTTTAATTAATATTTAATCTATCAAAAATCTATTTAAAAATTTCGAATTTTTTGAACGATGATTAATTATACAATAAAATAATATATCGGCTCCTAATGAAGATATGAGAATAATTTTTAGATATTCTAAAAGCAGAATCCATTTTGAGTCGTCCTGTCACAGTTTGGAATTAATGCGCCCCTTAGATTCGGAAATGGGGCCCCCCCTCTGAAAAAACGCAGTTGAAAGTCACATGACTATTTTATCTCTTTCAGAAATGACTTATCCACAGACGATTCGTCTGCGTTGAATGTTGAAATAAAAAAGAAGCTGTCTCTCCAGAATAGAAATAAATTCATTTGCCGTGTCATTAATGAGTTTTAATTGATATCTTCAAAAATTACTGGTCGATTTTTACGAATTTTTTTTTGTTGAATTCGCGATTTTTTTATACACGTGTTAGCAAATTTTCGCAAATGTAGAGTCATTATTTCCACTTGTTTCAAAAAGGAATGGGGCGATTTGATCTCGGATCTGTCGACCCTGCATTCTTTACGGCAACCTCTTTTTACGTCTGGGGTCGATGTTGGATGTCTGGTCAGTTTTTGGCCGAAATAAAGAAAAGTTACGGTCCGAATTTCAAAAAATTTGACATTTTGGAACGACAAAAATCGGCCGTGTGTGTACCCAGATTTTCGGATCGATACCTCCGGTACATTTTTTTAAATTCGATGATGCGTTAAAAAGCAACGATTTGGATGTCTGCGATTATCAAAACGGAAATTTTTTTCCAGTTCGGTTTCGGTCGGTAATTAAAACACTTTCGCTCATTAATAACTCCCCGGGTCCGGGTCGGAATCCCGACCCGATCGAAACTTGAGCGTCGCACCTTTTTTGCGAATTTTTCGGTCCGCGTCCGCCGTCCGTGCGTCGCCTGGTCCCGGAGCCTTTGCGGGTACAAAGGTGGAGTGCACAGACAGAAACACACACACACACACACACACACACAGACGTTTACCGCGCTTAATATTAGGGATTTTTGTAATTTACATGTAATCAAATTGTTACCCTAAACCATCTTTTCATGTTCTTTCCATCGTTTAAAAAAATTAAAGCTCCCTTACAATTTTTTTGCGTCTTCTTTTCTGTATTGCGCATTGATACACGTGTACTCTTCATTTTATACTCATGCATGGCTGTCTCGCACGGTTCTCTTCTTTTCTTTGCTTGCTCCCCTAATTTTTTTGTGTATTTTTGATTAACCATTAAGTTATGTTTGGAATTTTTTTTTTTTCATTTTTTCTGCAAAACAGACAAAGATAGACTCCTTCAATCATTGGTTTTTAAACTTTGATATAGATTACTGCTGTCACTTTCAATCTCTTAATTGACAAGGGGAGAATAGTTTAGAAGGATTTTCTTCAACATGAATGATTTTATTGAGTTAGAAAGATGAATTAATTAGCATCCTTCACCACAAACTTAGGTCAGGTTCCAAACTAGACTTATTATCAAGACTATAGAAAAAGATTGATTCTTACTAAATCTAGTTAAAAACTCGCCATATTTTTTATTGTCTACTTTTACTTCGACTATTGTAAACATTATTTTTTTTAGTATTTTTATATTAATTTTATTATATCTGCATGTAGTTTTACTTTATAATTTATTTACACTTTGCATTATGCTCAGAATTTGTCCTAAAGCCTTTCATATAATAAAGTTGAAGTGGCTGCTATTGTGCAAGCATGTTGCATTAATAAAGCAAAAAGTGGAGAAAATTCATAAAATGGATACAAGCACATCAACTGCTAAGTTATGTTAAAAGTATGGCACAGGAATGTCAACTTTGTATAACATTAAAAGAGGAAATTAAATTCCAACAAGAAACTCAGAGTTGGAAACACATGCAATAATTGATAGGGAAACCATTCAAACAAAAAGTAATGATAGAATGGATAAGGCAGGGATGAAGCAAGGCCATTGACAGGTCTTTTGCTAATGGCTCAAGCAAAATTATTTCCCAAAGAGATGGATGTAAAAAGTGATTATGCATATCTAGCTGAATGGTTAAAATTTAAAACTCGTTATGGAATTTGACAATTACAGATTCGAAGGGAAAGAGTCTCAGCTGATGAAGAAGCAACTGAAAAGCCCATTGATAAATTTATGAAATTTGAACACAATGAAAAATTATCACTAGAGCAAATATATAATGCCAATGAAATGGGTCAGTTTTAGATATATGGGAAAAAAATGCAGCTCCTGGTGAAAATGTACCAATTGGGATTAAAGATTTAAAATAAAACTGTTTTGGCATGTATGAATGTAGCTAAAAATTACAAGACCAAACTTTTTGTAATAACAAAAAGTAAACCATGATAATTTAAAGGAGTGAATTTTTTTCTCATCCTCTATTGATCACAAAAAATTATGAAAGAGGAATTTGAAAACTATTTTCTACTTCAGGTACAAGAACATTTAAAATCTGCAGGCTTACTAGGTGATGCAGAAATCATTCTCATAGATAACTATTCAGCGTGTATTTCTTTAAGGTCATTAGTGAATGCTAATGTGTCTATTTTATTTTTACAAATTAACTGCACATTCACAAATCCCAGGAAAAAAAAAGAGGCAGGATTTATTATAGATATGGGGATTTAAAAATCCTCAAAGTGTTTGCTAACAAACTTCTAGATATGTTTGTAATTTTTTTTTTAATGATAGTTAAACCATCCATGAATTCTTAAACAAATTCAATGAAAAATCTTGAGCTGCAATTTTTCCCCCATGACACATATAACCAAAACTGACCCATTTCATTGGCATTATATATTTGCTCTCGTGATAATTTTTTTAACTTTACTAAGTCATGGAACAAGTTGACATAGCATTAAAGAATTCTTGGCATAATTTATGGTCATTGCTCTTATTTTAGATGAGGGGGTAAAATGTAGTCTACCAAAAGAAAATTTCATAAAATAATGGGTTACATCAGAAAAAATCAGCTCATTAAGGATTTAGAATACATAATCTAGAATTGCCATAGGCTCAACAATCGTGGATTTCAGATTTCGTTGAGGCTGGAAACTCGCCAGATACAGGAATGCATTGTCAGATATTAGAAACTGGGAATGTATTAATGTAATATATTATGATCTGGATACTGCAATCTAAGTGTCTGAAAATTAAATTTATATCCAATTTTTAAAACAATGTCCTAATTGTGGAATCCACTCAAACATGAACAAAAAGTTTCATTTTAGCTTTTGAGTTTGAATTTCAGCGATTTAGAATAGGACATTTTTTATCAAATCCCAGGGGAAAAAGAAAAAAAAAAAAAAAGAGAGAGGGGTGCAGCATTTCTAATTTAATTGATTACAAACTTCGAATTTTAAGCTTCGAAGTAAGCTGGAAAGATCAATATTTTCATACATAAATGCAGAAGAATTAAATCATTGATTTAATTATAGTAGACCTCTGGTCGCAGTGCTAGGTTCTTTGAACCCCCCATCTTTAAGTCTAAGTCTAATTATAGTACAACAAAGAGTACAATCAGTTTTATCAGCAATCAATAGCAACAGAAAAAAATCTTAAGGGGCTGCTTCACTGAAACTTCCCGATCGTGAAATCCCATACCTATGGGAAAACTTAGAAGCATTAACTAATATACAGTAAAATCTCATTACAATGAATTTGTAGGGACCATCGTTTAAGTTTGTTATTCTGAAATATTCGTTAATGTGAAATTCCAATATGGCTGATATAAAAAATTACATTTGGATACATATTAAATACAATTATATATTATTACTAAAGTCATATTAAATTTCTGCATACATGTCAATAAAGAATTAATATTCAGTATATTATTGTGAACACTTTTATTATAAGATAAATATTAAATTCATTAAATTAGTAGATTTTAATCTTTACTATAAAGAAATTATAAATTGTTTTACATACTTGAGAGCTGAATAATTCACACTAATATATTACATGAATGCAATTTTTTTTTTTTTTAATATAAAAAAAACCAAAAATCTTTTTTTCTCAAGTTGACAACAAGTTTTTCCAAAACAAAATCTTATTCAACGTTTTTTAAAATGTATCACATTCTTTTGCTGGGATAAATGCTTTTTAAAATTTCCAATGTTCGACAGAGCTTCTTTTGATTATAGAATTCAATTTTCAGTAATGGATAAACAATCCCTATCTTAATATTTACAGTTGTTTGCTTCCTCTTCTTTTATTTGTAGTTAAGTCAGGGCATGTGGCGACTTTAACTGAAAATGTTAGTTAAAAACATTTTTTACCTGTGGTCCAAAGATGAGGAGGAAATTGGATGCAATAAGTACACTCTCTGCAGTCTTTTGTGCTTAATTTGTCAAATGTATAAGACTAAAATTTCTCCAACAATTTTTAATTGTGATAGAGAATAAACTTTTCCAGGCAGTCTACTTCATGCCAGTAGCATAACTCATATTCAGTCGTTGCAGAAACTTCATTTTTTATGTAAGAAAAAGACCTTTCTATTAGTCGGGACCCGAAATTAACTTTGGAAATGTTTTTTCATAATGCCTTGATGTTTGGGCTGCAAAATAGAAGTACAGTTAGAAGGTCAAAATTCTACTTTTATGATAGATAAATTTGCTGTAACCAAGTGTACATTAGTATCTGAGCAAAATTATTTTTCTTTTGATTTTGCTCATTTGTTCAGTCAAACTTTTAAGCCACTTAAAGAAGACTTTCTTAGTCATAAAAGCGCAATTATTACTTTAATAATGACATGGAAGTTTCTTCACATTTTTAAATCAGCGTTGCTTGTAGATGTCCCAAAAGAGCTATAAATGGTTTTCAAGGATTTTAGCTTCTTTGTGCCTGTGGGATTATTACAAGAGTACAAAACCAAAATCTGTGCTGTAGTTTTTTTTTTTTTTTTTTTTTTTTTGCCTTTACATTTTTCAACTTTCATTGCTATAGTGCGATATGCACTTGTTAAAAGTCGGTACAAAAGCAATTTCATCGGCATTGAAAATATTCTCACAACATATAGGCACTTTTTTTCCCTCCAGAAATTTGTTTTTACGCTATGCCATACCTATCATAAAAACAAAACAGCCAGCCAGAACTCGCTTCAAATTTCACGATTTTCATGGCTATGAAACATATTAATATAGTTCCTGAAATGGGCAAATTTGTTGTCATATCTTTAAACTAAGTGGATACATTTTCATAAATCACTTGGTTGTCCTCAAGTCGCATTGATTTCCTGTTTGAGCATATTAGACCAGAAAAATCTTCAAAGTTTGTTCCTTTTCTTTTAAAATGGCAGCTAATGCAGAAGTATAGCCACATAAATTCTTTCGTGGCATCTACCTGCCTTATCCCAGTACTTACTGCTTGTATAATATTACTTTTTTCTTTCAATGAAAATTGCTTTTTTTTTTTATTCTCTGCCAAAAAAAAGAAAAAAATTTAATCTGAATTATTGCAGATTAGAAATTCACTAATATGCACAGATATTTATCACCAAATTCAAATGCAAGGGACTACTTAAAAAATTCTTTGGACTTCCTACATTTTTTTAACGAGTGTAAATACAAAGCGATGGAACTATGAAGAAAATAAATTAGATGTGAATTGTAAAGAAAGAGTTTCTTAATTTTAGAGATGTGCATAGGACAACAAAGTCTCCCCGTCTCTCAAAAAACAACTGTGATATATGCTGAAAATCCGAAGATCGTAGGGTATTCAAAATAAAAAAAAGTTTTCCTTCGAAAATCTAGTTTTTTGATACAGATTCTTTTTCTTGTGAACTCGGCGTTCGTTAAACTAAAATGAGCATTCTTTGAAAGACTTCAATAAACTCGTTATGCTGAAATTCATTAAAGTGAATATATTTATAACAGTACAGTATAGGGGATTTTTTTCTAATCTAAATAATATTCGTTAAACTGAAATATTCGTTAAAGTGACATTCATTGTAATGAGATTCTACTGTAATTATTAAAATACGGTTTTCACCATCAGAAAGTAGATGTCCGATGCCAAAGTTATGTGTTTTTAAAAATTATCTTCTTAAATTTTAAGTATTTCTAAGATGATAAAATTTCATCAAGTGGAAATTTCAAAGTTTATAGAGAATTTTTAAATAGCTGAATTTTAAGGAGACAATTTTTAAAAACGCACAACGTCGGTATCTGATGTCTACTTTTTAATGGTGAAAACTGTATTTTAATATTTATATTAAGTAATGAATCATCATGCTTCTAAGTTTTCCCATAGGTGGAACAGGATTTCGTGATCTGGGAGTTTCAGTGAAGCGGCCTCTTAATTATCAAAATAATGACAAAATATATTTTCTTTACCTGAACTGCAATGTAAAGACCAGGAACGTTGAATGATTCAAACATGATTTCTGCTGTGTACTCACGGTTTTCAGGGGTGTTGAGGGGAGGTTCTGTCTAAAATAAAAATCAATATTTCTTTATTACTGATATCATAAATTGCAAACTTACAAACCCACAGTTACATTCAAGATAATTTAAAGTGCATTGAAACTGAAAAAGAGTTCATATTTATTTTTTAATAAATTTGACTACATACACAAATATGTTTTAAAAGACTCAACAAACCATCAATGAAAATTAATCTAATCCTCTAAATCCGGGTTATTTTTCTTTGCTAAATAGCTTTTAGTTATCCATCTGGTGTAAAAAAGGAACAATAGCAAAGATTTTCTGTTCTTAAGAAAATTTCCATCATAAGCTGATACAGGTAAAAATTTTACAGCCTGCACAAGTTGGGCCCAACCCCAACTTGAAAATTCTATTTCAAGTCACCCTGCAATCTGACCCGAATCCGACAAAAAATTTTAATTGATCCACAACTCAACTCAAACCAAGCTTAAAGGTATACCAAATACTCTGTATATATTTAGCCAATTTGTCAAGTACTCAAGTATTCAGCCAATACCGAGTAGTTGTAAAAACGTTCTTTTTGTTTTAAGCATTGTTAAAAAATTCACACCCCAGTGATTTGTAAAAATTGATTCAAACATAAATAACAATATATAATACAATATATAAAATAATTCATAAAAACTATTACTGGGTACGTAAAAATGTGTCTATACAAAAGTAAAAAAAAATGCAGGATTAATATATAACAAATTTTTTTATGATTAGATTAACACAAATAAGTAATTTTTGAAACAGTGAGGAAAAGATTAGAGGTTTTGGATAAAGAATAATAAGTAGAAATGGAAAATACAATAAATGCTTCTAAAAAAATAATTAAATTTATTATATTTTAAATTAATGAAATGTTTTAAATTATAATTTCTTTAAAAAAGGCACATGATTTATTAAATTTAGAATTAAAGTGAATTTAAAAAATATATTTGCAAATTCAAAATGTATGTTTCCAAGCAATGCAGAACTTTTGCATCTGTGTGTGCATGTGTATGCAATTATGTTTGTTTCTTATCTTCTAGATATTACTCCTTAAGCTCACTTCTGTGTGTGAATGAGTGTTTTTTTTCTTCATACACTACTACTCAGTATTAGGCTTATTACACATTACTTGGTAACTCGGCCAAAACAATACTCAATATACAACAATACCCAGCACACTTGAAAATTACCCATAATTTAATACAATTAGGGAAAAATAATCTACAAATTTATCTTTTATAAGTAAAAAAATGAATATACATAGACTAATTAATGTCCAAATATATAGTTTCTTCACCTGAAAAATATTCAGGACTAGAACTGCTAGTCAGGTTCAGTTTGGATAAAATAGAGCTGCACAATCTGATACAGGAACAGCTAGTTTCTGAATAACACAGATAAAATCAATGTGGATAAGACCTAACCTTTATCGTTGCCATAAAATATCTTGTAATGATTAATTTTTTTAATCCTGTTAAATCATCAAACACTTAGAAACCCAGACACATCTTGATCCATTTTTACAAAATTTGGTTATATTTTTAATAATTAAATAAAATGTGTTCTTAATGTTTAAGAAAAATAAATTCACCAAGCTTTTTATATTCATAGTAGATTGTTTTGCTGAAGAAAAAATAGTAACAGAGAAGCTCAAAATTAAATTGATAAAAAATATGCAGTAGAAAAAACAATTAAATATATACACGCATTATGTGGTCTTGAATCTGAGAAAATCATCTGAGTAAGTCAATAAAATGTTTTCATGCTCAAAAGAACAGAAGATTTAGTTAACACTAAATGTAGAAATAAATTAGTTACACCAAAACAAGCTTTTTTAATTGCACCATTTGTTCGATAAAGCAATGGCTTTTATATTTCATACTTTATTGTAGAATGCTATGTAAATATTTTCGTCATGTTCAAAATCTATTTTCAAATTGTTGAAACTTTTGTACATTTTGGTTAATCAGAATTAGTTATAATTAAAACGTTATATTTTTATAAATTGTCTTTTCTCTTTAACTATTTCTTTCAAGAAAATTAAATTCTATCAAAAAAACTTGTGTAATTTTTGTACCTCCTATTTTTTGCATTGAAAAAAATGTGAAAAGGGTGTAAAAAATATGCCAGTAAATGTGGTATTTTACCCATTTAGAATCATATTCAATCATTGAAAAAATGTCAATGAAATTATCCATTGATGCTTTTAGAAAATTTAAAATATTTAGCAGCACTAAAATCAGAACCAGAACACTCAATGAAATAATTGTAAAGATACTACAAAATTAAAGAACTTCTTATTAAATATAAACATTTGTCAATGACATCCTTTTGCCAATTTTTATGCAGTGGTCAAAAAAACTATTTTCATTTTGTAGCCAACTACAACTACTTTATTGAAAATATAGTTAACCACCGATTTATTAATTAATATTATCTAAATATTTATTTTAAAAAGTAGCAACAACAAACTACTCTTCAAAAATAGTCATTATTTCAATAGTTTCAAATTCTTTCAAAGGATTCAATCTACAGTCAAAATTGAGGACAATGATTAATATAGTCAGATGCAAACAAATATTTAAGATAATTTCAAAGCTAAAAAGTGTGATGCAACTTACAAGTAAAAAATGATGATCTTCGGGCTCTGCCCTCAAGTACTTAAAAATACATTGCTCCCAAAATCTCTCCATGAGATCCCAATCTTCGACAATACCATGGCGAATAGGATACTGCAAAAATAAATACAAAAAAAGGAGGTGGTGAAAAATATTAGGTACAAAAAATATTGTTTATCATAATTATAAGTACATTCAAACAATATCATACAACCTGCCAACACATCAATTTTGAAATCTGTATAATTTTCAAATTGTTGAAACTTTTATACATTTTGGTTAATCAGAATTAGTTATAATTAAAACGTTATATTTTTATAAATTGTCTTTTCTCAATTGAATCCATTTGGACACTACACTGTTAACTAGTATTTTAAAAACACAAATTGCACAAATTGTGCTTATTAGTTGCTAAAATCAGTGTAAAAATTGTTTTAAACTCATAAAAGAGCTAAAATCCTACATGTTTCGGCTTTAAACTTAAAGCCATTATCGGGGAAGAGTATATACTCTTCCCCGATGATGGCTTTAAGTTTAAAGCCGAAACATGTAGGATTTTAGCTCTTTTATGAGTTTAAAACAATTTTTACACTGATTTTAGCAACTAATAAGCACAATTTGTGCAATTTGTGTTTTTAAAATTGTCTTTTCTCTTTACCTATTTCTTTCAAGAAAAATTAAATTCTATAAAAAAACTTGTGTAATTTTTGTACCTCCTATTTTTTGAATATATAT
Organism: Maratus michaelseni; assembly: GCA_963931845.1. Taxonomy (NCBI): domain Eukaryota; kingdom Metazoa; phylum Arthropoda; class Arachnida; order Araneae; family Salticidae; genus Maratus; species Maratus michaelseni. The sequence continues at coordinate 410,264,285 of OZ007591.1, read as the reverse complement.
TTTTATACTATACAGATTTTATTTTTAATGTTACCTATGTAACATTAAACATATTTATGTTGATTTGAATTGCGAAGCAATTCACATTGAGACAGCTACGCGGTCCCAGCTCACTTCGCTCGCCCCTGTTTATCTTTCAGCAATTCTAGCCGGAATAAGTTCTACCCTAAAACATTTGAACATATGAAATTGACAATTTTTTTTTAATGTAAAAAAGTAATTCTCCGTTGAAAACATAACTAAAAATGCATTTAGTTGACGCTACCAATGGGCATATAAATCATTTAAATACTATGAAAAAGGGATCTTGGAAACATAATTACTTTAAAACTTATTGCACGACAATTTTTTTTTTATGTAAAAAAGTAATTCTCCGTTGAAAACATAACTAAAAATGTATTTAGTTGGCGCTACCAATGGACATATAAATCATTTAAATACTATGAAAAAAGGATCTTGGAAACATAATTAGTTTAAAACTTGTTGCACCTATAATATTGTACAGCACGGCTTAAATTCATTAGCAAAAAAAAATTATTTTTTACTTCAATTTACAGCAACAGATGGCGTCAGATGCAATCTAGACAGTTGATTTTTTTTTCTGATTTTTGAGTGACTGAAATTCGTAAATGAATTCTAAATAAGAGTTGAGAATTCTTTTGAAATTAACGATATTACTCATAATTAAAATGAGGAATCATCTCAGACGCTTTGGATTACGTACATGTTATTTTATTTTAATAATTGCTAGTTTGAGTTTCATTCTATGGTTTTACTGCTCTCACATTGACCGCCATATTGGAGGACGAGCTGATCTAACACAATGTAGTCTGTTCATTGGTCTGAGCTCTGGAAACTACGGTTGATGACAAACCATAAGCTACAAATTCAGCCCTATTTCCGCGCCACGTAAGACAAATATATATATATATATATATATCGGTAACCAGCATCACAATCCACTTATTCCATTAAAAATACAATACAATCAATCAAAAATACAGGGTGTATCACTACAAACTGAAATCGAATTTTTGTTCACAAATTTAGCAATAAAGAAGATATTTTAGAATTACTGTCATCCTATAAACTTTGCTTGTATGAAAGTGATAGCAACATTAGAAGTGACTGAATTTTAATCAGTAGAGCGAAAATCTGAGTTCAGTTTAGAGCGAGATACACTGTATTTCTGACTGAATAAGTGGGTTGCTATACTGGTTTCCTATGCAAAAATTGTCTGTCTTGATGCCTATTATGCCTACCCTTGAAAGTTTGTTTAATTTTGTTTAGAAACACCCTGTTTATGTAAAAGCAAGAAACAGATCATTATCAGACAATATTCACGAACTTGCATTTATATAACACTAATTCCAATGAAGGTCATAATCAATCGTCAATTTTCTTAAGAGTCACTTTTCAAATAGCAAATAAATAATTTAAAAGCAATCTCTTTTATTTGAATGATTTTATTTCCTGAATGTCTTTATTAATTGACAGCTAAAAGTAGAAGTTGTGTAGGGTTTTAAAAAATATATATTTCTTTTAAGTAATCGGTTTGGACCATCCGAAATTTCTGTCACAATGACTTTAAATACACCATAAGTAACAATGAAGACAATCAAAATTTTAAATTCAACTACAATCAAAATTCTATATGCTAGTATCTCTTTTTCCTTTGATTCCATCAGCATGTGGAAAATATGAATGCAATATCTAGAAAATATTTAAAATCCAGGCAATTTTTTTCGGCGTGGGACTCTTGTAAAAGCAGCATTTTCAGCTGATCAAACATTAAGAGAATATTCTAATATATATTCTCCAATGTGTTTAACTAAATTCTTGAAGAATGCGATGAGGGTGCGATTCTAAATATCCACAAATTGGCAAATTTGACAAAATACATTTGAAAATATAGGTAAAAAGGTTCAGAAATCTTTAATTTGGTTGATACTAATGTTAATACATCGGCAAAGCAGAATCAACATTAACACAAATGAGATTATAAATTTCTTTGCAATGAACAAGGCTCAAATTTTCAATTTCCTTTTGTAATAACTATATTATTGTGTTATTCGAATTCACAATAAAATCTAATAAGACTTTTAACTAATTTCACCTCTTTTTTCATGTATTAAAAAAAAACCAATCTAAAATAAGATAAAAAGAATAAAAATTTTGAACCTACAAATCCCCCTCTGAACTATTTTTCTGGTTACTGCCTTGTGCCCAAACCAAATATTTGGCAGACTGAATAGTTTGATATTCAATAATATGGCCGAACACCAGGGTTGGCAGAGTTTAAACCAACTGAAAAAAACATTTGATTTTTTTTTTTATAACAACTCAAATATTTTCCCTCTTTTTAGGGTTTAATTCATCTGATGAAACCCTATTCGTCTCACTCCTCTGTCTGTCACAGAGTTCATACTCTGAAACTGTATACGTTACAGACTTGAAATTTTACATTCTATATAAAATTTCAAGTCTGTAACATATACAGTTGAATTCCTCCTGTCAATGACAAATCATAAAATATGAAAAAATTTCATATTATTTTAATTAAACAAATTATTTTAATGACATACAACAATTTCTGTGATTTTCTTAGACTTTAAAACAGAACCCTAATTTCAGTCTTTTTCGTATAGGCTAGATCAGTGTCACCAAATGGCGGACCGCGGTCCGGATCTGGACTGCCGGCAAGTTTTGTACGGACCGTGGCGAAATTGCGCATAATAGAAAATATTACTGTTTCTGCGTACAACACGTAATACAGGCGGTAATCACTGACGCGGTCCGAAACCGGTAAATTTTAGAGATGAGACGGGCTCAGCCCAAGCCCGAGTCTAACACTGGAAACATATGAAGCCATATAATAATGCAGATACTGTAAATGAGTGTGTGCTGGATGCTGGAAATGCGTTATTTGAGAACAGAAAGGATATCGTTGACACTATTTGACATATTCCATAAACTGCTGCTTCAAGCACAAAGAATACACAAGTTTTGGCAGAGGAAAACTATACAACTTTGAAACCAACCTTAGCTACCTCAGATTGCTATTTATTGGCTTTGGACAAATCTTGCGATATTACAGATACAACACAGCTAATTATATTTTTGCGCCATCTGGACAGAACCCGTAAACAATTTTTGAAGAACAACTGACTAGTTTGCCTATGTCGTAAAGTAATACAGGAGAGGATTGTACAAGGCTGTTACAAAGAATTTCAACCAATCTGGATTAGACATGAAAAATGTTGTGTCGGTAACAACAGACGGAGTACCGCCAATGCTTGTGTGTAGGAAAAACTTGGTTCAGTGACTCAGAAGTGATAAAAAATGCAATGAAAATTTTATGTGCTACCATTGCATCATTCATTAAATTGTGTTGTGTTGAAGTCTGAATCCCAGTCTTCAGAATAAAATGCAAACGGTGATACGAATAATAAAAGGCCAAAATCATCTCTTAAGCACCGTCAATGTAACCCTTTTTATCCTGACAGTACTTATAAGTACCACTTTAAACCCTTCGCGACGAGCATCTTTTACAGAATTTTTAATCTGTTACCACCGGTTTTACAAATGAGAAATTTTCACCTAATTGAATTGCAAAAATGCTATGATTAGATAAGGAAAACTTTACAAAAAAAATAACTGGTGGGAATAATCAAGGATTCTGAGCATCTAAAAAGTAGCTGGAAAATTAATTCAGGATATAAAGGTTTAAAACACTTCTTGAAGAGACTGATGCTCAGTTTAACGACTTACATGAACAATGTGAGATGGCTAAGTAAAGGCTTGGTGCTTGAAAGATTCTTTGCCGTACTGGAGGGACATGAAAGAGTTTCTTTCAAAGTACCAATTGAACATTTAGATTTCCTGAATGACTTTGATGAAAATGTGGCAACAATCGCATTTTTTAACTGATCTATTTCGGCACCTGTATCTCTTAAACCCCAAACAAAGGTAAACTTGCGTGTCAACTTCTTACAGAAATAAAAAGTTTTTCAAAAATGATTCACGTCTTCTCCGATGATATTAGAGAAGAAGATTTATACTTTTCACACCTTAAGTCAGTTTGTGATAGTAATGAGGGTACCGACATCAACCAATTAAAAAAAGTTCGGAAAAAAAATAAATCTGAATTTTAAGAAAGATTTTCTGACTTTGAAAAAATTGAGAACGTCATGCAGCTGGTTTTCACTTATGCCTAATGGCGTATGGACGAGTGAAGCAGCAGATGTTTTCAAGAGCAACAAAGCTGCCCTACAGTTGGAAATAATTGAGTTCCAAAATGATGTTTTAAAAAACACTTTTGATGAAGGTCCAAACACTCTTGGGAATAACGAATTTTTAATTAAAAATGTGTGTAAAAAAAGTATCCCAGAAGTATGGCACAATTTTATGGCTTTAGCTATAAAATTGTGTACCATGTTTGGCTCAACTTATGTGTGTGAAGCAACATTCTCAAAAATGAACTTTATAAAAAATCGGTACAGATCTAGACTTACAGATGACCAGCTTAACAGTTTGATGAGAATCAGTTGGAACATCTTGACCTGAAATTTCAGGCAACTTGTGCAAAATAAAACGTGCCATTTTCCCTGTTGAACATCAATCACAATGAACTTAGTGAACAATCTTTTTGAATTAATATGTACTTTGTATTGATCGTCTTGAATTCTGAAAATCATTATAAAAAATTATTGATTTGGTATTAATGCACTTCATTTCACTGGTATGTATTATTTTAAACACCTAAGATAACAGATAATTTCAAAGAAAAGTTTTGCTAATCAAAGTAGGTGGCCCAGATTAGTAAAAGGTTGGTAGGGTGATGAATGGAGGGGAGGGGGGGAGAGGAGTTGGGGTAGACTTAAGTCTTCCGGACCGCGAAAGTTTGATTATGTTTTCAAACGGACCCACGGAAAAAATAATTGGTGACCACTGGGCTAGATGGTTCAATGATAGCATATTTTCTTCCTAACCCAAAGATTCAGGGTTCTATTCTCGACGATAGAAGATAAAAGTTTCAATTTTTACATTTCATTGTCAAATGAATTTAATTAAAAGAATTTTCATATTTTTTTGCCATTTTAAGGGTTTTTTTTTTAAAGTTAAAATTAAATCATGTAAATAAATATGTTTTTCAGATATACAAACATATGCTGATACAATTGTCTGAAAAGCAGTTCTTGAATATTTTTAATTTTATTTAAAAAATAGCTTCCTCTTATCATTTTATTATTAAATTTAATATTAATAGTGCTGCCATCAATGTTCTTCTTGCTAAATGATAAGGATAATTATAATTATAAATGAATGATTTGGATTTATTAATCAAAAGGATAAAGTATTGTGAAAGGAATATTAAACGAAACCCTTTGTGTAATCTGCGATCACAGATCGCACTTACCTAACGTTTGTAATTTAAGTGTTTTAAATTTGGATATAAATATTTTTTACCCTTAACACTTTATTTCAACATGAGATACAGAGAAATTCTTTTATTGATCTGAGCTTCTATAATCAAAATCGCACAAGAGATTGGATATTTAAAAAAACAAGAAAAAAGTTAATTTATCTTTTTAAATTTTAAATGAGAATTCCGTTGAATAAGCACCTGTTTACTTTTAACTAAATTATATAACACAATATGTTTAACACAGTTGAACCCTAATATCTAGAACCTTAAAGGGAAATATCGAAAAATTGAGATAAGGTTTGCTTGAACTATCAGTTTCATAAAAGATAATGCCTAAAAATATATAATTTTATCAATGCTTAATTTAATCATTTAAAAGAATTGTGTATTATAACATAACATTTAGAAAAAGTCTGTTAATTAAGTCTGGTGTCTATTTAAATCTTTTAGTATTTGACAATTCTTTATAAGGCTACTGTGTATTTCAAGATCAATATTTTCAGTAGAGTCTAAAAGTTGGTAAGTAGATTTTCCCTGCTTCGTTTGTTGTCTCTTTTTTTTTAGAAACTTGGCAGTTCTTGTGGAGAGGTGTCAAATGACTAAGCATAGTATTTCTCAAAAGAAGGTGTAAAGACCCAACCGCTAAATGTCAAATCATTCCAGGAATTCCTTATGAAAAGCTCTTTTTTGAATATTTGAATTTTGTCAGAAAAGATAAGTGCTCATCCAGTGCTCTGACAAAAAAAAAAAAAAAAAAAAAAAAAAAAAATCAGACTTTTCAGTCAAAGATCTTAAGGAAAATATTTTGAATAACTGGGGGGAGGGGTGGAAGGAATTATATTCATTAAAGTACATTGAATATTTATTTAGTTATCTTAGTTATAAAAGAATTCTTGAAAAAGAGATTCAATATATCAAAACTGTGTATAGCAGTTTATTCTTTGAATGTAAGAACAATTACTAATCATGTTTAAATTGTAAATGAATGGAATTTTCCACATAACTGACTAAATTATTTAGCTTAAATTATTTTCAAATGAAATAATATTACGTAATCAATACCCAACAATTTTTTTTTAATCAACAAACACGTAATAGGAAATCAATAGGGAAAAAAAATAACAGTTTAAACCAAAAAAAGAAAACTTTAAAAAAAAAAAATTGTTTTTTTAATACTAAATATTCGGCTTATCCCTGTTTAAAGTATTATATATAAACTGTATTTAAGAAAATCTATTCTATTAAATACATAAACTAACACATGAGAAATATACTTAATACATATATGAAAACCATACCTTGACAGAATAACCTGTACAATCAATCGCTTCATCTCCAATATAAAAATCTAAATCATCTATACCTCGACCTAAACGACGTATAGCTTGATCTCCAATTTTTGCTGTTTCCCTGATGGCAATGGCTAAAAGAAAATAATAATAAATTAAAATCTTTTATTTGAAAAAATTGTAAAACATGATAGCAAAATGTTTTTAAATTTACAATTTTTAGTACTTTGTTATAGGGGCTTGAGCATGACAGATAAAACAGCAAGGTTAAATTTGACGCAACAAGCAAAATTTTCAAAAACACTTTCTGGCAACCTTTGGTTGCATTTTAAAAACATTGACAGATTGTTATATTTTAACCATCTGGCTGCTTATCCTGCTCTTTCCATGGGCAAAACTAGGGATGCACAACATGTGGCCCATGATGGGTTGGTTAACTGGTGACGTGCGGAGACCCTAAATGCCAACATCTTTAGAAATTGCAAATTTTGCCAATTAATCGCTAAAAAATTGTAAATTTTGTCCATAGGTCACAAAAAAAGTTATTAATTTAGTCGACTGGGTGCACAAAAGTCGTGAATTTCGCCGATCAGGTGCATAAAAATTTTGAATTTCGTAGATCAAGTGTGCAAAAATCATGAATTTAGTCAATCGGGTGTGGAAAAATTGCGAATTTCGTCAAACAGGTTGGAGGGTTGCTCTCGATAAGCCAGTCATTTTTGTGAGCGGCCCTTCTCTTGTAAAGGTTGTGCACCCCTAGGTAAGACATTTGAAGGAAAAATTATATAATACACAATTTTTAAAGCAATTTTGGGTACATTTCTGTTAGCCGGGCACCAGCATTATGTACAATATATATGTATACATAATACTGGTAGTGTTCCCGCTAGGCTTTTTTTTAAGGGCGCAGCGCCCTGCCCTTTTTAAAATCGGCAAAATGCGCCCTGCCCTTTTTGAAATCGGCAAAATGCGCCCTTCCTTTTTTAAAAATAGTCAAAAGTGCCCCAAAAAAAAAACGCGAAAAAACGGCAAATTTTGTCAACAAATCATGGGGAAAACGTGACTTTCGTCAGAGAATCGCGAAAAAACGGCAAATTTCGTCAAAAGATCGCGATAAGACGCAAATTTCGTCAAAGGGATGCAACCCCCCCCCCCCCCTCCTTAACACCCTGGGAAAAAAAAACTCATCTTTTGCTCTCCCAGCTCAGCAACTTTTTTTTACTTTTTCTGCTCTGTCACTTTATTATAGCAAATAATCGATCAAGTAATTTTCCACACCCTCACCCAAAATTGATGCACACCCTCCCCCCCTTCTTTCCAAGCACACGAAATTTAAAGTTAAAACTCTTTTATTTAAATTTTTTTGTCCTATTTTTAAATCTTTAGTAAGGTAAACTAAATCAGTCATCTTAAGTTCAAAATTTCTGCTTCCTCCTTAAAATTCATAGTTTAGAGGCGGCTAATAATTTTATATCCACATATAACCTAATTACTTACTAGAACCTTAAAATATCAATTTAATAAAAATGTATTTCTATAATTTATGTTACTAAATGTGTGTACAAACATTGATGAGTATATGATGAACAATAATGAGTTTCTTATATTGGTTCCGAAAATGTATACCTTTTTTTTTTAATGAAACAATGCCTTTTTTCGCTGAAACTAGTACCCTTTTTATGCTTCAATAGTGCCCTTTTTGTGACTAGCACCCTGCCCCTTTTTTTTTCTAGAGTGAACACTAATACTGGTACGCCCGACTAACAGAAAAATACCCAATTTTGTTTTAAAAATTCCACAGTCAAAGGGTAAAAATGTAAATGATAAATATACTACATATTTCAAATACATGATGATTTGAAATATGTAAAATAGAAAACATACTGGTCGATTACATATTGGTCAAAAGGATTTTTAAAAAATTAAGCAGTCAAAGGATTAATGAAACACTATCAATGTATCAAATGCACAAACAATTTGTTTTATATTTTACCATTTAATACATACATTGAGATATTGAGAATCAATTTGTTTAATCTATAAATAAGCCTATTACATAAATAAGCTTAATCAAAATATTACAACACAAGTAAGCCGTATAAGATGAGAAATTTTTTCATTGATCCCCATTTCACTTTCGTGATTGTTTATAATATTTGGCACAAAATTGCACTTTCTTAAGACTGAGTTATACAAGGCCTCTAGAACAAAGCAGGGCTTAATTTCTAAGAAAAAAAACTACCGGAGCCTTAATATTCTGCAGTACTAACACCCGTAGTGTACCTCCCCCTCTGCCGTCTCTCCAATCCGCATATTTATCTTTTATACATTATTTTCAAAATTTAAAGCATTGTTTTTTAATTTAGCAAAATGAAAATTTTAAATATATCTACGTATACTTAACTATGAACGATTCCACTTTTTAGTTATTACTACTTCCAAATAGAAACCTTAATGTTAACCTTAATTCTAATGAAACCTTAATTCTAATCTTAATGTTAATTAATCCCAGAATTCTGCACTTAAATAAGCTCAGGATTATGATTCGGAAATAGTATTAACAAAAAAAATGAATAGCTCACAGCTATGCAGAATAGAAAAAGATTATTTCTGTTTACTCTTTATTCAGATAAAAATAGCATTAAAATGATTTGAAATAGAATTAAATAAAATTTTGAATTTAAGAAAGATTGAGCTTAAGCCTGCCCAAACCCAAAGACTAATATATAAAAATTGGGCATGTTTCATCTCCATCTCTTACGTGTGTGACACATTACGTCACATATAAGTGTTTTGATATAAAAGAAGGCAAAAGATTGGAAATGGGGGGGAAAGGAAAGGGTAATGTAGGATTTGTTTTTTGGAAGCATTGCTGCACTGGGTTCCGGAGCGCAGCGTTTATGAGCTCTGGTGAATTCTGGCCAATATTTAACCCTTTTAGTGCCATACATAGTTTATCAATATATGCTAAAAATGCCAGTAAAAAAGTGCATTTTTATAGATAATTTATATGAACAAGAGAAATATTCACCATTTCCGTTACAATACACCAATATTCATAATTTTTTCAACATTCTCTTCAGAAGATTTTATACTATGATAATAAAAACACAGAGCGAGAGGAGCGCAACGGCGCTCCTTGGCACTAAAAGGGTTAAACATTTACTAAAAACAGAGAAGTACCGGAGTGGAGCTCCGATGGGCTCCGGCAAATTAAGCCCTGTAACAAAGTACCTAATTTTTTCAAAAGCAAAATATAAAGTTTTTGTTGAACTTTAATAACTTTTCTAGCCTAATATAATACACATCTGAGCCTGTTAAAATCACAGTGATGCAAGCCACTAATTTTGAAAATTAGAGCTAGGTGCATGCAGGATAGCCAGACATAAACTATTTATAAGGACTGTGGAGAATAGTATATCAATTTAATTGCCTATAGTCCTAGAAAATATTACACTGCATAGGAATTCTTTAGAAAACTGCTAGTAAAACCTTTGACAACTATTATGGTACCTCAAATTTTTTAAAAATATTTTATTGTATTATAAAATTCTTTGTCTTTTGTCGCTTAAAATGACATTTATAACTGCATAATACGATATGTATATATCTTATATTATAGATGATATAGTATGTGATTAGGATATATATATATATATATATATATATATATCATGTTTATTCTGGTGCATATAACATTCAGCTAAAAATAAAACTAACGTTGAAATTTTTTTATAGCTATAAAAGCCGTCAATCTAATGTTATGTGTTTAATAAATGTCTTACTAAATTATTGTTTTGTAGTATTTAAGTTTGCTTTTATATTATTTACCATTTTTAATGATGTTATGCATTTAATAAATGAATATTAAATTACTGTTTTGAATGTGATTGGCCATTGACAATGATAAACATGATTGGCGATTAAGGTATGTTATGTTTTTTTAAAAAATTCTAAAATTTCTCCACTTTTTTGCATTTTTTTTAGTGCAATTATACAGTAATAATAATGGGTTTTTTTTGCAAATGAAATTAAGCATATCGTGAAGTTAAAAAAAATTTTTTTTAGTTGAAAAGTGGTTGAAAAAGGATTCCTTTGATACAGGGGTGTGCAAAAATTAAAACATTCCATGGTACCAGATGAATTGCAGAATCTGCTTGTCTGTAAACAAAAAAAAAAAAAAAAAAAAAAAAAAAAACTTAAAATTTAGAATATTTTGTAATCCATCTCGAACGGGTTTATCAATTTTTCGATCCTGAAGCAAATGGCGGCTGTTCAAATTTTAAGTTGTCAATTTTAGATAAACATTTTCAAATTTAAATTGAACAAAAAAATATTTACAATTCGAATACTGAAAAATGCGTCCGTGAGGGACTACAAAATAGTATATACTACTAGAAAAGCATGAAAATTTCAACCAAATCGGTTGATCAATTTGAGCGATACAATACATTTTAATTTCTCATTTTTTTCAAAAATTTCAAATGCATTTGTTTTTTTATTAAATGGTTGCTAAGTAACTGTATTTCAAAGAATATAAACAAAAGAAAATCCAAGTGAATCACATTACTTTGATGTAAAATTTTATTAACAAAATAGCTAATTTTCAGGTGATTTTTAATATGCTTTTTCTAATGAAATACATGAGGATTTATTTTAACTATTAAAGAAAGATGATCAAATCAATTTTGTAAACGAAATTTATAAAAACTTCAAATGTATAAATTGAATATAAGTGTCATAAGAGGAATTTACACATCTGTATAAGTAAATTTCTTACACACAATTTTATTCAGTTTCAGCAAAATATTATGTTTAGTGGTTGAAAAATAAGTATTCTTTTAAGAATAGGCTAAAATATCTTCTGCAAGGAGATGGTTAAACTAATGAAATTATAATGGTGTATGCATTCAGACATACACTCAAATAATGAAATAATACAATTACTGGAAATTGATAACATAAAATTAATGTGACGGGGGTTCAGAGCTCCCTGAAGGAATGCATTCTAACTCTGAAAAAATATACAAGAATAAATAAGTAGATTATTATATCATTGCATAAAATTGTGTTTAATATTATATATTTGATACTGCTAAAATTTGTGGAAGCTCTGATAAGTCTTATGTACTTATAAGTTATAAATATACATATAACTTAAAAAAATAAGATTGTAGGATATTAAATATTATGCAGATTATGTTAAAAATTAGTGACACTAATAAAAATTTATTAACAACGATTTATAGAGCTGACGTTGAGGCCTCTGATCTGTAGATTTACTAGTAAATAACTTAAACGTCCAATAATTTCAAATTAATTTTAAAGCCATTTTGAGAAACAACTTTTATAAACAGTTAACACAGCCTTTAAAATCAATCAAACAATCGGATTAAATCACTTTCAATCAAATCAAATTATAATATATAATATTTAAAAAATAATACCTGATGGAATGATAAACTGAGGTTCTCTATTACCAGCAAAACCAAGTTTTGTATATCTGTAAAAAGAAAAAAATGAATTAAGGGCAAAATCCTCAAACAAGGGCGACCCCCGATTTGGCGATTTTTTTGACGCGCGCCAAGCACGGACGCGCGCCAACCTAAAAAACGGCAACCTCCAAATTCCACCCAATCAGAACACGTACTTTTCGGCAGACAACTCACTACTTACACAATTCCTAGGCCAATTTCTTTCACAAAGTAAATACTGATTTTATTTCGTTTTACTGCTATTTACAAAGTTTTGAAAAGTTTTTTTGCGAGATTTCTCCATTTTTACATACTTTTAGCAATATTTTTATTCTGATTTTTTAATTTTTACAATTTTTAACTATTTTTTCCTCCGGATTTTTCCATTTTTACAAATTTTTAGCTATTTTTTCCTCCGGATTTTTCCATTTTTACAAATTTTTAGCTATTTTTTCCTCCAGATTTTTCCATTTTTACAAATTTTTAGCTATTTTTTCCTCCCGATTTTTCCATTTTTACAAATTTTTAGCTATTTTTTCCTCCCGATTTTTCCATTTTTACAAATTTTTAGCTATTTTTTCCTCCCGATTTTTCCATTTTTACAAATTTTTAGCTATTTTTTCCTCCAGATTTTTCCATTTTTACAAATTTTTAGCTATTTTTTCCTCCAGATTTTTCCATTTTTACAAATTTTTAGCTATTTTTTCCCCCAGATTTTTCCATTTTTACAAATTTTTAGCTATTTTTTCCTCCAGATTTTTCCATTTTTACAAATTTTTAGCTATTTTTTCCTCCAGATTTTTCCATTTTTACAAATTTTTAGCTATTTTTTCCTCCAGATTTTTTCATTTTTACAAATTTTTAGCTATTTTTTCCTCCAGATTTTTTCATTTTTACAAATTTTTAGCTATTTTTTCCTCCAGATTTTTCCATTTTTACAAATTTTTAGCTATTTTTCCCCCAGATTTTTCCATTTATACAAATTTTTAACTATTTTTTCCCCCAGATTTTTCCATTTTTACAAATTTTTAGCTATTTTTTCCTCCAGATTTTTCCATTTTTACAAATTTTTAGCTATTTTTCCCCCCCCAGATTTTTCCATTTTTACAAATTTTTAGCTATTTTTTCCCCCAGATTTTTCCATTTTTACAAATTTTTAGCTATTTTTTCCCCCAGATTTTTCCATTTTTACAAATTTTTAGCTATTTTTTCCCCCAGATTTTGCCATTTTTACAAATTTTTAGCTATTTTTTCCCCCAGATTTTTTTATTTTTACAAATTTTTAGCTATTTTTCCTCAAGATTTTTCCATTTTTACAAAATTTTAGCTATTTTTTCCTCCAAATTTTTCTATTTTTACAAATTTTTAGCTATTTTTTCTTCCAGGTTTTTCCATTTTTACAAATTTTTAACTATTCTTTCCTCCCGATTTTTACAAAGAATTCGCAAATTTAACAGTCAATTTTTTCCTAACAAAAAATACCCCTTAAACTTTGTAAATTGCAACAAAACGAAATAAAAACAACGTTTACGTCGTGAAAGAAACTCTCATACAAATTGTGTAAATAATAACTTCTTTGCCACAAAGCACAAATATTACAATTGGACAAAATCTCTAAATTCCTAATTTTTTAAATACGTAAAATTCATTCACGCGGCGGTCAGCAACTTATGTATGTACGCTTCGCGTACACTAACCGAAAAAAAACATCACTGGATGCATGAAACTCACTGTACAGCAATCTCTAGAATGCATGAAACTCATTCACGCAGCGGTCAGTAACTTATGTATGTACGCTTCGCGTACATTAACCGAAAAAAAACATCACTGGATGCATGAAACTCGCTGTACAGCAATCTCTAGAATGCATGAAACTCATTCACGCAGCGATCAATAACTTATGTATGTACGCTTCGCGTACATTAACCGAAAAAAAAATCACTGGATGCATGAAACTCGCTGTACAGCAATCTCTAGAATGTACGAAATTCGTTCACACAGCAATCAATAACTTATGTATGTATCCTGTACACATTATCAAAAACAAAAAAACAACACTCGATGCACGAAACTACCTCTACAGTAATATCTAAAATGCAAGACACACACTTATCAAATAAAATCAATAAAAATTCACTTACTTTTATTTTTCAAATTTACCCTTTTTTTTAAGGCTTCGGTTTGTCATAATCGCTATCGCCGATCACTTCTGATGAGGCAGCAGTATTTATACAAAAATAACCCTTAAACTGATGTATATTGACGATATAAGCAGGCACTTGATGTCAAGCACACAAGTCAAATGTATCTTCTCAAGAAACAAACAAACAAACAAACAAACCCTTAAACTGCTCACTCAAGAGGACAAAATTCAAATTTACCTCTAAATAATCTATCAAAAACACCTAAAATATCCTAAATTTTCATTAACAACACACTACACACACTATTTCAAATTCACACTTGCCGCTTCGCCGAATTCTTCATAAAAAAACAACACGTCAAAAGATTAAATTCACTTCACTTCGCAAATCCCAGAGTTCAAACAAAAATAAACATGCGATGTGCCGTGATGCAACACTAAAGTCGGCCCAAACAACTTGGGACTTGATTTGAAAACCTCTCACTGTCCAATAAATTCAGCCCTTCTTCCATACACTGTTAAAAATATCATGAAAAATTACCTCTGTTTATAAAGGCTCTCTATTTTCTGACTAATGAGAATGCTACATGAACGCCCTTGGCGTTCTCATTGGTCAGAAAATAGAGAGCCTTTAAAAACAGAGGTAATTTTTCACGATATTTTTAACAGTGTATGCTTCCTTTTTTGGGCCTAATAAATTCCGAAATTATCGATTTCATTCTCAAAAACATTTTTACGGTATAGTGCATCTATATCTAACTCATCACTCTCTGAATCCAACAATACGGCACACAATAAACCAACCAACCCAACCAAACGAACGTAATTCACTCATAAACCAATCAAATTTCTAGATCAAACCGTAGTAGGCGGGGAAGAAATGCAAGGAACAAACCGGTAGCAAGAAAAACTCATTTATCGCTTTGCCAAATTCGACGCAGCCAAGCATCGCCCTCGTTTGAGGATTCAACCGAATTAAGAATAAACTGTGATAACCAGTACAATATTCTTCAAATAACTCAGATAATGAGACAAAAAAAGTGTTTTTATATCTTCTCTACCACAAATAATATTTTCTATTAAACAGTATTAAAAAAATTGTACTTAAAAGAAAAGCATATAATTAGTCATAACACATTCATCCATCCATATTATATTGACTCCCATTCATAAAATATAATACACGCCTAAAAATATTTTTAAA
Organism: Maratus michaelseni; assembly: GCA_963931845.1. Classification (NCBI taxonomy): domain Eukaryota; kingdom Metazoa; phylum Arthropoda; class Arachnida; order Araneae; family Salticidae; genus Maratus; species Maratus michaelseni. The sequence goes on along the minus strand of OZ007591.1, from coordinate 410,248,747 downwards.
TAAAATCAGACCAAATGTATCATTAAACGTGAAATTGTGTTTTCTTTCAAAGTATTATTATTTTGTTTATATAAAAGTTTACTTATATGTGTATTTTGATATTATCTTTAAATTTTGCTGTAATTTTTTTATTCTAAAACAACTTGTTGCATTTTACTTACCTAAAATACAAAATTTTGCACAAATGCAATCATAAGTAAGATGACCCTGTATTAGAAGATCATCGAATAAATTTAGAGAAATAAAATTAAGATTCATAGGAAAATATATAGATATACAGTACAAAGTCCAAAATCCTCCGGACTTCAGCGATTCCGGATTTTTCCGAATTTTGGATCATTTGCAGTCCCCCCCCCCCCCGTTATTTATTTATGACGAACGCATTTCAATACTGAAAAATATTATACTGAAGCAAATTAAATATTTAAAAAAATGAATATATATTTTTTAAAAAGGTACAAAAATAATAATAATCTACACCCCACCCCCGTTTATTTTACTGAAATAAGGTAATAATAAAGCAAATATTTCAATAGAGGCATATTCTTTTTTTTTTAATTATCACAATTTTAGGAAATTTTACTACAAAACGTAATTTTTCGGTTAGGTAATTGAATATGTCCGTTATTTTACGCTGCTTTATCAATTATAAATCATTTGCAGTTATTAAAAAACTAATCAACCCCCCACACACACACACCAATTTATTTACGTCAGGAAGGCATTTGCAAAGCTGTATAAAGATACACACTAATACGATATTCCAATAAAATAATATATTTTTAAAAGGTTTAAAAAAAAACGTTATTATTTGTTTTTATGCTCCCTATTGTTCCCATTTGATGTTCTCAAAGGGTGCTACGCACTGCCCTTTTTGTTTTAAGTGCTGATGCGCCCTGCTGTTTTTAGATGTGAAAAATGTGTCCTGCCCCTTTTCCATGTTATCTTCTTTACGTCGTCTATTTTTTTCCCTTTAAAAATATTTTTCCTTTTTTTTTTCGTGCAAAAATAGAAGAAAACAGAAGCTTTGACTCACATGTCATCATTCCTAATTCGCTTAACAAGCCTAGCCTAATAATAAAAAAAAAATCTGTGCATGGTTTTTTTCTGCATAACGAAACATAGTATCTACTGAAAGCTTAACGATCTCATTCCAATAACTTTCGAGTTACGGACTAAAATTAACAAAACAAACAGCCAGATAATTCAATCCTTTCTTTTTCTTTTCAGTTGCTCTAGTGGCCTTTTTTGTGTGGTGCTCCGATTTTGGAATAAATTATCATATTTTGATAAAATTTGGGAAAACAGCCTAATTTGCTATTATTGCAACTTGCTGTAAATTTGGACATAATTTGTCAAATAACGACGGAGATATTTTTATATTTATTTATTTTTTATGGTAAAACTATCCTGCGCCGTCAGGCACCCACGGGGGTCGCCGACGCGCGTAAACGACCATCGCACCCAAGCCTCTGAAGGGCTTTTAACGCACCAGGGCTTTGTCTCGCCCGGCGCTGCGATCGGCCTGAGGCCGCTCCCCACTGCGGACCCCCAGGTCATTTTACCAAGGTATGGTGACGTAGTCGTCGCGGCAGTAACCCCACATCTCGGAGGAAACTTCCGCAGAGACGGAACCTTGATGAACCGCCGTGGAACCCCCGACGACTTCGTTCGCGAGACCCCATAGGGGGAGACGGTCGCTAGGTCTTATGTCGAGCTACCACGACGGCTCTTGCTTTACCACGGCTCGAGGTTTTTATGGTAAGGAAAACGTTTTTTTCATTCTTTTCTTTTAATTACTTTTTTCTGTTTTCCTGCAGCTAAATACAACTATGAATGCGGCGCTTCCTATGGGGAAGTAATATTGGGAAGTCGCCAATAAAGATTATCAGACATCTATATCACGGCTTCAATTTATTGAATAAATTGATGCAATTTTCGGAGATTGGTGGGGAGGGGAGGGCGTTGAGTAAGGAATGATCGAATAAAAGCGTAAAGATATCAAATTGGAAAATATATGGAGACAAATATAACAGAAGCGGGAAAAACGATTCAGTCCAAGGCATATATAAATAAATATTAAAAACGAAATATTAAAAAAAAAAAAAAAAAGCTAGTTTCCAAAATGTCCGGATTTTGGAGAATTCCGAATTTCGGATGTCCGGATTTGAGACTTTGTACTGTATTGTATGTGTCTTTTTCTCCTTCTAAACGTAATACAATTATTCTTTGGCCTCCTGCCACATGAACAGGGCATATAAATAATAATATTTATTTACATATGGGCCTACATTCATCATAGAACTTTTTATTGGGCAAACTGTTGTCACACAACTTTTTAAAGAAATACCTCAATTTAATCTACACTGTTCAATTTATACCATAACATAAGAAGTCAAAAAAAAAAAAAAAAAAAAAAATGCTAGAACAATTGCTTATTGGGCATTATAAATTTATACCAAAGAAAACTAGAAGCAAAATCAAATAAATAAAGAAAGGAACGAAATAAAGAGTAATGTATTAAGTGTAAACACTCACGTTCAAAAGAATTTTACAGTATATTTTTTATAAAAACTATAAATATATTTAATTATTTTTAAAATTTAAAAATTACATTAATAAATATAGGAATGGATATAAATCGCATAGTACAGTTTGATCTTAATAAAGCAGTTACGAATCTAAAGTTCAAAATAAACTTTAGAACACAAAATACAAATAAAACTTTTAAGTTTTGATAAATGGATAGCTCGGAAATTCCAATAATATATATGTATATAGAAAAAGAGCGTTAAATTAGCAGAAAAAAACAATTCAAGAAATGTAAAAATCGACACGGATGATACTACTTAGGAAAAACCGCAAAAATTTAAAAGGCCAAGCCTGTGATAACGATTTAACTTTGACGTTAGAGGAAGAGAAATAAATAAAAGTTCAGATACGAGTTTACTAATAAAATTGTTTCTTATAGAACTAAAATGAAACTTTATTACAATAAAATATATAATACTAGATAGTAAAAAGAGGAAAAGGAAATCGATAATATTTGACATTAATGACAGAGATCATGATTGTGCTTAAAAATATTAATACCGATAATCAGAAATGTTTAGGAAATGCAATAAGTGCTCACCCAGTTCCATTGTCTATGACAATTGCTGGTAATCTTCCGGCCATCAAATTATAAAATTTATAATTTATTTTTACTTTAAAAGATATAACAAGCACCTCCTCCCGCTTCCAACAACACCCAAATTTTGGCTAATCGTGTCTGTTTTTCCGATCAGTCGGCAAACAAAAAAAAAATATTGTAGCTGCGTCATCTGGTGTACAAAATTTTAACTATTTAATCGATTGGGGTTTTTCTTATGTTGTCTTATCGATCTTATGCACGCAACCTGAGTTCGAGGTTAAAATTTCTGGTGGTATTTACTTTTGAACATTAAAAATACCGCAATACAATTCATTATTGAGGCTGTAGGTATTTAATATCTTGTAATATAAATTCAAAATGATGTTCTTCATCCAGAATATTTTTAAATTTGCAAAATTTTGGTTAAATTTATGCACGCAACCAAGGTCGAGGCTAAAAGTCGTCTGCTGGTGTTGCTAGCAGATGCGCATACTGGTATTCTGGCGGTACAGTTGCTGGAATATTGGATTACGATACCGCCAGTTCTGGCGTGTGACATCACCTGCATAAGGGTCATTAAAATGGGAGAATGTTTTATGAGTTCAATAAAAACTGCTTTGAAAAAATTGTGTTGGGGCGCCGGAGACAGCTGTTGTTGAGATATGGAGCCAGATGTGGGGAGCCTCTGGTTAAGGTTTTGGAAAGCTGGTGTTCGTGTCTAGTGAGCAAACGGGCGCGGGCAGTTACACAGGTCTGGCCGGACCACCCAACGCCCCCCTAGAGATAATGCCTCAGGACTGGCAACACTGGATTGAATGACGTATTTTCAGATCGGCCATTCGCCCTTCCCCCTTGTGCTGCAGCATAAGGAGATGGAGAGTAAAGCCATGCACGTTGTAGCGGCAACGTGCTTCGTAATCAGAAAGTTCTTGTCGTCTAATTAATTCTGAAAGACCGGATTGCTTTCAATTAAGGTAAGTACTTATTTACAGTATATATGTGCATTTTTATGAATATTAACACTGTTAATCACTATCTATTAAAATATGTTTACTTTGGTCCTTGTTCCACGAGTAGGCTTAAGCTATAATTTATTAGTTTATAGCTTAGTTTATTGAAGCTGGTGATATGAAAAATATCGCATTACTTTTGCACTATTTGTTTATTTAGTAAATAACTAACATTTCGTGAAACAATTTTTGTATTCAATATGATTTTGTTTTATTTGTAAATGCAATACTTTTTAGTTAAAAACTGCCATTCTTTTCATGCATATGAATAGAAAATTGTGCATAATAAATAATTTCATATTTGTTCGCCTATGATAGCTTTCATATTTTTCAATATTTTTAATGCTGCTATGAATTAAAAAAAAAAAAAAATCAAGAGACATTTGCAGGGGTCTGTTCCGACTTTTTTCCCAGGGTCCTGTTTTTGTGAAATTGTGAAAAGCTTTTCATATTTGTGAAAAATCTAGACATAATTATGTGAATTTGAAATGATCGTTATATTCAGGTTCTTATTTATACATTTTTAAGAAGATATATGGATGTAAAATACATATATTTTCCTTATATATGTAAAAGTGACAGGTCAGATTTTACTTTTAAATGATTAATTTATGAAATGTTCGGTTTAAAGATGGAAAATTTTTGTGAAAAACCTATTTTTAAGACGAAGAATTTTGTGAAGGGCCCTAGTTTAGAGAAAATAATTTTGTGAAGGGTCCTGTTTTGAAATGAGAAATTTTGTGAAGGGTCCTTTAAAGGACCCAATTTTTTCCTAAACAGATCCCTGAGTTGTTTCTCATAAAAAATAAGTTTTGATAAATTCACGATTGTTTCATTCTGATGCTCCTCCTCCCCCCCCCCCATGTTTAATGTATTTTATGGCTAAAATATTGATATATTTTTTCATACAGAGATTAAATTATAAATTTATTAACTTAATTAAATGCTTCTTTTGTCACTAATTCATATGCAAAATTATATCAGTTAGTGAAAAGTGTAAGATAAAACTTAATATAATGTACTGACTATCGTTTGATAATTATATATTTGATTTATTTCGCCTTATATGCAGTTTTTCTATAATCACCAAATAAAAATCACCAGAGATATTGTACTATTATTAGAAAATATTAAATATATATTTTTACTAATGTTCAAATGAAATTATTACGGCTGGTATTCAAATCTGCCTTTGCCTTAAATATACTACACTTAGCTAAAAAATGTGTTTTTAATTACTTATTTGTTATATAAATGCATGTTACATGTATAACACACTGATTACACCCTCTTCAAATAAGGTCTAAAACATCATAATTCTGATTACAATTTATTTTATTTTTATATATTTTATATTTATTATTTTTCTGGTATTATATTTAGTTTATCTAAATATAATAATCACATTATTTAGATGACTACGATGAATACATAATTACATTCACATTATATGCATTTTTAGGTATTTATAATAATTATTTTATAATTAGAATTATTATATTACATAATAAAACATTTTTGGTTACATTTTTAAAAAAAATATATTTATTAAATATTACATACATATGTGTGTGTGTGTTGTGTATAAAATGCAAATATCTAGAAAATTTTTTAGAGTTATCATTTAAATTTTGTAATTACTTTTGTGTTAAAAATATTTAAAAAACTAATTAAAAGTTAGTTTTTATCTTTTCATGTTTTGCATAACAAAAACAAAATATTTAAATATAAACCAAAACAAAATTATATCTTTTCAATTGCACATAACTAAAATTTATGTTTAATATTTTCTAATAATAGTAAACTACTACTGGTGATTATAAAAAAAACTGCATATATGGCAAAATAAATGAAATTTGTAATTATCAAATGCAAATATTCAATCAAGTATTCAGCAGTGACAAAGTAAACATATTTTAATAGATAATGATTAGCATTCTTAATATTGATAAAAATGCACATATATACTGTAAATAAGTATTTACTTTAATTGAAAGCAATCCAATCTTTAATCGAAATATTATTAATTTTCATGGAATTATGCTAGAACTCAAATATGAGCTTTCATTTGCACATTAACAAAAAAAAGTGTTAATGAAACCTCAAAAGATAGCTTTTATTTTTCAATAAAAATAACTATTTTGTAATTCAAATTTTGTTACATAAAACAAAATTTTCTTGATACTAAATCCTACAGTTTTTTTTCTTTTTTGCGCGGGTGTGAAAATGAAAAGCAAATAGTATCTATTTTGAATTAGTTGATCTTCAATTTTATTATGGAAATTAAAAAAAAAAAAAAAAAGAAAAAGTCATTTAGAATTTTGTTTTATTGTGGTTGCAGAAATGGTAGGATGTTATCAGTTGAATCATTAGCCGATCTGCCGTGACGTCAAAATTGAGCTCTTAGGCATTATCTCTAGGGGGCGTTGGACCACCGGGACGAAACTATTGCACTACTTGTTTCGATCCTATCATTTTTTGCTGTTTTTACTAACGTTCTCCCGGCACTACGGCTCTGACGGCCTGGTCACCCGACAGCGTAGCGGGGGTCGGAACCCTCTTCCTAGTTTCTTAGCCTATCTGTGTGTCTACTAACTTAGTTTTTAAGGTGTGTGTGTCCATTCCCGACTAGAGAGACAAGAGATCACTCGTGTGAGTTGTTCTCGATCTCGAATTGGGATATAGCAAATCATGAGAGGGAGCCCCTGATTAGTAGCTGGGCCCTGTGGTCGTTCTTATGAGCGTTCCAGACAAGCCCGTCTTCGAGGATGTCACGGACTGTCTTTCATGAACCGAGCCTGTCCGGCCACTCTCGTACTCATGAAAGGAGTTACGATCTCTTCGATGCAGGCCTCAGGAAGTAATGGGGCGATATCCAGTAGTGGATGGGAGCCGCCGCTTTTTTTAAAGCACCCTATTAGTCTTGAAGAAATTGTAAGCAGAAAAGCTGTGAAAATGAAAAAAATAGAACATAAAAATCCCTGACGGCACGGCCTACAGGCACAGGTAGATTTCGAAGACGCAGACCGTGGGGTGCCTGTTTGTTGGGAATTGCAGAAGAAATGACCTTTTTGCCATGATGCAGCAGTTAGAACCGCCTATTTCGAAACCTAACTTGTTTGCAGGCAGAGACAGCAGGGATTTTTTTTTTTTGGCTATAAGAGTTGGTCCTATAAAAAACTTGACAATATAAAAGATTTAGATAATATTAAGAAGATTTATAATAAATTTAAGCGGATTTGAAATCTTGGGAATTGACAAAGTTATGAATTTTTTTCTTCTAAAACCCTCCACAGCAAAAGTACAAAAAAGCTCTTATTCGGAGTAATTTTTTACTTACCCATCATACGTAGTATATAGGGTAAGTCTTGTAATCGTTTTGAAAATCGAAAAAAAAAATTTTTGACGGATTTACACGTTTCAGACACTGAAGATTCTGAAAAACATATTTTTAGAAAAAAAAAATTTTGCCGTCCGTCTGTGTGTCTGTATGTCTGTAAACGCTCTATCTCCCGAAAAAATTGAGATAGAGTAAATTTGGTATGTACTACTTGGCATTTGGTATGTAATAGGAAGAAGCTTATTGAATTTCAGTAACCTCGATTATCCGGCACTATTTTTTTCGGACTCTCGAAATATTTGTTCTGATAAAAGGTATATAACAATTTTCGAAATTGTTTATTTTTAGGAGTGAATATAAAAGACAATAAAAAACATAAATTTTGCATACAGCATGAAGTCGATCGGATAATTAGTTGCTGAGATATTTGTAATCCCATTTTCCACACTCTTCCATTTTTCATGACCCTGTATTTCAACCAAATTTCAATTCAAAGATATATTTTAATTGGAAATGAGACGCTTAATCAGATGCAATAAACCGATAGTTAATAGGATTTTTTTTTTTTTTTTTGTAGTTATAAGGATGTTTCTTTTAAGCAATTCAGTAATCGAGCCTTTAAAGTTTATGACGTCATCAAGCCACGATTTTATTCCAATTTCAATGCATTTTATAAGTAGTTTACACATTTTTTATTTTAATATTTTATAATATGCATATCCATGATGGGTAAGTATTACGGTGCCCCCCCCCCCCCCCCCAACGACTAGTTCTTTTTCTAACAGAGTATTTTTTTTTTTTTTTTTTTTTACAAAAATACATTTTTATTTACTATTTAAAAAAATATATTTTCCAAAGTTCGATTCGTGTTTTCCCATTCCTTTTCAAGTTTTGTGTTCTTTCTACATTTTAAAGCTGCCACATCTACTTCCCAGACAGAAATAATAATAAATACATCCTCGGCATTTTCCCGGTTCTAACGATATCTCTGGTTTAAAAAATATGAATATTTACTGTTTCAAAAATAATATTTTCTGGAAATCATTTTCAAGGATTAGTTAGAGATTTTTTTAAAATCTTAGTGCCTTGAAGATATCGTTTCCCGCTTAAGGGAAATTGTGCTTCGTATGTCATTTTGCGTTTTGAAAAAGTGATGTCATGGTGCGCGTCTTATATTATTTAGATTTCACTAGGACCTTTTTGTCAGAACTAAAAGCTTACATATTTAAGAATTAAATGTCAGTAATTAAATACAAATTCTAAATTCATTTGCAAAATTAGGCCGGAGCGTGCGTAGCACGTTCTGTGTACTCTGCCGAAGGCAGTGGAACTCTAGCTTCGTTTGGATAGATTTTCTTTTAAAAATATAAAATGATACAAATTCGAGGTTGTATGGTGCCGAAGGCAGTGGGACTAACAATATTAGGTTCGTTTGAAAATATTTTCGTTTAAAAATGTAAAATTAAAAGAAAACGCAGCGTGTGTAGCTCACCCTGTATATGCTGCCGAAGTCAGTAAGGCTCTCATCTCTAGGTCCGTTTGGATGGAATTTCGGTTAAAAGTACAAAATCATGCACGTTCGAGGGTATATTACGTTACCGAAATAAAAGGGTCCCCAACATTAAGTTCGTTTGGAAATATATTCGTTTAAAAACATAAAATCATCCAACATTAGGTTTTAGGTATATTTAGGTTATTATCACGGGCAAGGGCAAAGCTGGGGGGGTCAGCTAGTAGGAAATAAAATGCACGGGAATTTAAAACTTTTTTAAATATAAATTTATATTTTTACGTGCATATTACAGCCATCATAGTAACTCCTAAGTTATTTATGTCTAAATTATACTTTTCTGTCAATGCAGTCTCCGAACTCCGAAGCGTCTAATGTTATATATAATGCTAATAAGTGCTCATGTATTTCAATACTTTTCAATTGATATGAACAAAATCGTACAATCATCACACTTATATATCCAGTATGCGATAGACATGGACGTACACAGAGGCTTCAGGGGCGAGCCGCAACTCTAAATTTTTCAAAAATTAAGAATTTTTAGACATATTTAACCAAATTTAGCCTATTTTCGCCATCCTCCCCCTCCCCTCCCTTTGCAAAAATCCTGCGTACGCCATGATGATAGGTCCAGGGTGCAAGATAGAATAGATAAAAAATATTTGTTTTGCTCGAAGTATACTTAAATACTAATAGTCGGAAAACACGCACAATTTTTTTTTTCAATGCGTAATAGTTTCTACAGAAGTGATCCTTTTTAGGGGCGCTGAAAAAAACTTGTTTCTGTCGCCTAAAGCAGACTTTATTCAACGAGTGAGAAAATCATAGCGTTACACGTGTTACACCTACGGCATGGAATTCCAAAACCTTCTCAATGCTCATGTTTACCACTTAAAAGTTGTCCAATAATCGACGCCAGTCACTTTAATCTAAAATATTTTACATTGAACAATACATTTATACAAGTTCTAGTTTTACATTGTTTCTCTAAATTACTTATTAGAAGACTCAGAAATAGAAGAAAAACAAAATGGGTTTAAAACAAAAGAAGTAAATGATTATAAGTAAATTTGTCTCAGGTAGATCTGCAAAACATTATTTAGATGTCAAGAAATTATAATATATTTTAGTATAATTAAATTAAGGATTTTTTTTTTCATTTTTGAAGTATTTTCTCCTCAATTGAAATCTTTGGCGACTTTACTACTTCGGCGCCTGTGTGCGCCGCACACTTTGCACACTGGTCGGCGCGCCCCTGAATGTATTTTTAAATTCAAAAGTTTTACAATTACCATTTACTACTATGGCTTATAGCATAGGTTCTCAAGGTACTCCCCCCTTCCCCCAGTGGACGCTGCACAGTGGGGCAGTTTGCTGATTTAGCCGGCCAAAAGTCAATTTTCTAAAACACAATTGATGAGAAAATAATGTAGCTAACTTTGGAGGTAAATAGTTGGGGAATCTCCGTAGAGTAATAAAATTTGTCCAAGTGCAATCAAATTGGTGCCACGCAAGTTAAAACTTGCTTGTAGCAGTAGTTTAGTTATCTCTGTTGTCAACTACAATTTTGTGAGTGCTCATTTCAGTGTGATTGTTTTTGTTCAAAATTTTTACTTACATGAAATAGTTATGGATTATGAAAGACCAGGAATGTATGTTTATATCTCACATGAATATGTTTATATTTGCTTAATTAAAATATATAATAAAGCGACATGAAATGCATCGTATAATTTGGAAATTTTTATTGTTATTTTAAATATTCCATAAGGGATTAGTTAACCTTAAGGGTGAGATCCTATGATATTTTTTGAATGAATTGAGAGTTCAAGATATGTAGTTAATAACTTTCAAAACAATAGCCGCTAATAACCGCTAATTTAGAAGAATTTCTTTCAAACGGAAATGTGCATGTTTCTGTAAATGAGGATGTTTTCATTTACCCCCTTTTTAAAAATGTCTTCTACGATAGCTAAATTGCAAATATTGCCACAAAATGTCACCTGCAGACATAAAAGAGTTCAAATGTGCATGTCTGATCAATAAATTTATATCTGAAATGAAAATTATATCAAAATAAATCCGGTTTGATCATATGAATAACCAGAATTTGGAAAATGTAGATAAGAAATTTTAATTTCTCGAGGATTACCTTGTCAACAAAGATAATTATTAAGAAAAGCAAAAGCATCAGATAAATCATGATTTAAGTGTTTTTTCTGAGAAAAAGGTTAATCTAGATTCCAGGGAATATTCCAATTGCAGTACGTACGTTCAGGTTGGCCTCAGAAATTTTTCTGTGATTTGTAGTCAAAGAAGCAAAAGAAGCAAAACCGAAGAAGTACGTAGCAAAGCAAATCTTGAAATCCTTCCTCATGCTACCGAATGACAATAGTATGTTACTGGACATAGGAATGCTTTTTCAATAGTCAACAAATGACATGGGTTCTATATCTTGCAGCTAAAAATAAACAGGTGTTATACAATTATCATGAAACAACTTATTGGAAGTTCTCGACTGTTTAAACTTTATCAATGTTTGTTGAAGCAAATATCTCGAAAATGCATTATAAAACAGTCAGACATTCACATAAGAAAACATATCAGTCGTATAATTCGCTCGCTACAAATGGAAATAACTATTACACAAATAAGGACTCCTACAAAGTTACAGAGACTTCTGGAGAAGTTCAGTTGAAACGTTTATTAGACCACGCCATTAGACGCTTCTTGCATTATCTGAAAGAAGTTGTCGAGACAATGAATGATGACACAACGCTGTGTAAAATTGAAAGTGAGGATGTGACGGATTTGAACAAAAATAATATAAAAAAAGCTAAAAAATAATATCAATTTTGATGGAAACCTTTTTTGGGAATTCATTTGTACTTTTCCAAACTGTTGCTCAGTCAAAGAAACAAAAAAAAATGTTTGGCAAAATCTAATATCTTCCACGCCTTAGATTCTGTCGATCCATAAGAATTACGATTGTAAAGGATATCTAGAGAGTCGAAGTTTAAGAAAAATCGTGCAACGTGGATATTTTAATTTTGTAACTGCTCAGTTAAGATCCACTCTTATCTTGTATAAAACGTATACCAAGTGAAAAAAAATCTAAATCATTTTTAAAGGCTTTAGCACTACTTATTCCTGTTGAACATTTGTATGCAAGAGCTCATCAGAGTCAAACAGAATCGGATAGTGATGAAAACTATTACGATGACAATTTTGCATCATCTGATGAATAACCATAGATTTCGTTATCAAATATATATATATATATATATATTCATTTATCTAATATGCTATTTGTAATATTTTATTTAAATTAAGTAAAAAATATATGTGATTAATAAATACTTGATTTCAATATACTATTGATTTACTCTGTAAAAGCGTAAATGGAAAATTTCCATTTTAGGAAAGATTAAGGATTAACAATGCTTAAGAAGATAGCTTTCTAAAGTTGATACAATTTTTTTAATCAACTGTAATGTAATTTAAAATTGATTTCAGAACTTTCCAACACGCTTGAAGGAAAACGTAAAATAATCTATATCTATGCATAAAAATATATATCTCCAAATTAAAAAAAAAATTAGAATATGACATAAAATTTTTCAATTTTGAGATATTCTGTATAAAAAATTAGTTTTATATTGATGGGCAAAATACAATTGCAATCAGAGAATTAATCACTGATATTTTACTATAATTAAAGTTAGTGTTACATGTTACAGTGACTTTCACATACCCTGTATATACAAAAAACATTTTTTTTCAAAAACAAATTGCTATAAAAGTATAAAAATATGATAAACTAATAAAAAATAAACTCTCCATAATTTTTTCAGGAAGAAATATTTTTGGCCGGCTAAATCCGTCAAATGCCCCACTGTGCGCTGGAGCCTTAAGGAGGCAGTAGCTGGTTCAAAGGCAAATGAGGGGATTGCGTTAAGAGCGTCAAGGGAGGCGGCCGTGGCGGACCTACTTATTTAGGAAATTAATATAATAAAACTAGCTGACCCCCCTGACGTTGTCCAGGATTGTGATAAAAAACTTATACCTCTAAATGAAAATTTATACAAACTAACCTAGAGCTGTAGACTCCAAATAGAATTTCTTTTACGAATGTCAAAAAATTGCCATGGAACACAAATAAACGCTAAAACTCGCAGAGGGCAAAATTTTATTGTAGCGGTCTTAAACATTGTAACCCCAGTTCTTTCTTGAATATAAAATAATGCTGCGGAACACGAAAAATCACTATAAATCACATTAAAAATCGTTAAAAATTCAAAAATTGCTGAGCGAAATTTGCTACATTAGGCTGGCTAAAAGTTTGAAACTGAATTCCTTTTTTATTATTAACCTGTATTTCGAAAAATGTCAAAAAGATGACGACACATACCTGAAAAGAGATTTCCAAACAAACCTGTGGTTTGAATCTGCTCAAGCAATTCTCTTATTCTGAGTGAAAGTGATAGAAGTTATTATAGTTATTTTTATAACTATCTAAAAATCTGTTGAAAAGTTAATTTATTTAAACTTAAATCATGGCAAATTTTGTATTTCAAAATTCTGAATCTAAGAAGAAATACTGGCTGTATAGTACTGAGGGTTTGAAATACGGATTTACGCATTCTCCTACAAACCAATCATTATCTATGTGTTTAGTTTACCAAAACAGCTTTTTTTCAAATGAAGCCATGAAGTCTTCTAGCTTCTAGGCTACAAGAGCATTATACCTCGTTCAGACTAGAGGATTTAAGTTACTTAACTCTAAGTGACTTAAATGAACGTTCTCAAACATCGTAAGAATGCATGGAGTAGTCAAGCCTCGTTCCGGTCGTCCGCTTCAAAAACATTAGTTAAGTCACTTAAATGGCCTAGTCTGAAAGGGGTATAAGAATAAAATTAATGTTGATAAAAATGATAAAGATTTATCCTATTTTCAAGAGCTGGAAAAGAAGTATTTAAAACAGCGAAATGACAAATTGCACAGCAAAAATCTGACAGCAAAAAGTTCACAAATCTTTTATGAATGGTTTTCTAAGCAAGAAGATGGCGATGGCGGACTGTGAACCAAATATAATATTTCATTATTAATCCCAAAAGCGGAAAAACCACACACATTTGTCAAGGAATTTATCTTTAGTCAGTCAAAGAGGAAATAAAAACTGTTCTTCATCATAAGACACCGTCAGATATCATCAGAAAAATTCCTCTGAGTAATAATTCGGTGGAAAGAAGAAAAGATGAAATGGCTAAAGACGTTGAAATATCATTACGCTATTACTTAAAGACTTGCGAATTTTCCATTCTATTCTATAAATCAACTCTATCAAATAACAAAGCAGTATACCCTTATCATACGTTCGATAAATAAATAAATAAATGTCAAGAGTTATTATTTTCTAAAAATTTGGGAACTGATACAAAAGGAGAATCGATATTCAATACCATATGCAAGTTTTTTCAAGAGAAAGAAATTGCTATTCATAATGATTTATCAGCTTCTACTGATAGTACTCTAGCAATGACGGGGTTTCATAACGCATTTAAAACCAGCAGTATCAGATGTAGAGATGAGTTCGGGCTCTCTTTTCGGAGCCCGGGCCCGCCCGAGCCCGATACCGAAAAAAATTGCGTAATATTTAAAAATTGTTTTAAAAGTAATATCTCATTTTTAAAAAAACTTTGTACATGAAAATAAATGTTTATCCCGTGCACATAATTAATTTTATGGAAATTTACATTCAATCTTATCAAAAGAGAAGTTTGGTATAAAATATAAATATGCTTCCTTAAAAGGATGTAAATATTTTTCTCTCCCAACAAGCAAATCTGATGGCCAAATTAACGAAATGAGTTTTATGAATAAATGCATGCAATTTGCAGAAATTACTATTTCCATGCTGAAGAATCGAACAACGTTTTCTATTTCTTATAAAAGGTGTATATCGTAACTTATAATTAAGGATAATTAAAACATTTCGTTTCCTTGAAAATCAGCTTAAATTAAAAATTTGACACCGTTATCTGAAAGATTCTGTGCTTTTACAGGAAAATTGGAAATACTCTTCAATTGCTTTCTATCGGAATAACAATACATGACAATTATATCTACTTATACGAATGAAAGTTTCTTCGTAAATGTGCAGATCAGAGCTTGAGCATGAGCAGAGTTCATGATTAAAAATAGAATCACTGACATTATTTTCATACGAAGAGCGAGTATGACTCGCACACAATAAAAGACTAAAAATTTGCAAACCTAAGCTAATGCTCATTGACTAAAAACAAAAAAATATATTCATCTCGCATTAGATCTCTCTAAAAAACAATAATAATAATAAACGTTCCAATTAAAAAACATCCTACCCATAGAAAATCTAGCAACAAATATTATTCGCGCCACTTCGTATTGGCTGGCGCCATATCACCCTGTCGCCAGTCGCGTCGCAAATATCGTAAATTTTCTTTTAAAGTAACATTCTATACTAGAAAAGAAAAATAAGACTTCTTTTTCCCCTTCTATTCAATCTGATCAAAATAACATTAAAATTACTTGAAATGGAATATGTAATTTTTTAAGGGAAAAGTTATTTTTATTTTTTCTATATGAGAATAAATAAAATTGTCATTTTCAGAAAGAATGAGCCCTAGCCCGCCTGGGCTCGAAGGCTGACATAAAAATCGAACCCGAGCCCGTGTCGGGCCAGGGCTCGGGCTGAGCCCGTCTCATCTCTAATCAGATGTACTCACTGTAGATTGTATTATTCACCGTCAGCATTTGGTTGCAAAAAATCTGAATGAATGCCTGCATACGTCGCTTCATTACGTTATTAGAGCAGTCAATAAGATTAGAAGCAATTCATTGCATAACAGATTAATTGGCCAGCTTTGTAGTGAAAATGATGAAGATTTCAATCACTTGCTGCTGCACACAAAAGTTCGTTGGCTCTCAAAGGTATTTGTCGGAATCGTTTCTGCAGCCTACTTGACTCAGTACTGGACTTCATTGAAAACGGCGACGAAAAACTGCAAAAACCTGATTACATCCAAAAATGACATCGCTTATTTGACAGACCAGTTTAGAATATTTAATGAAATCAATTTAAAGTTGTAAGGTGATGAGTTGAATTCAATTAAAACAAAAAATGTCATAGCTGCTTTTGTGGGAAAATTTCTTCTGTTCAAACGAAATCTAGGTAGAGGTGAATACAGCCACTTGGCCACATTATCAGCAGTCTCTGCAAAACAGAAAGATTTCCTTATTTAATGCCAACACTTAGAAATTCTTCATGCTGATTTCACGGAGCAATTCCAGGATATTTTAAACATGAATATACCGACTTGGGCTTTAGCAGGGCTACACTAGATACCGGGATTGCTCATTCATTATCATGGCGTCACAAATGGTTGCTGGCCGCGAAAAAGACATACAACGATTGACACAAAATGATGGGCGCGTCGCTTTGTACCAATCGCTGGTCGCGGTTGGCCACTATTTTTGACGTCATGATAATGAATGAGCCATAAATTAATCTACAAGATCGGACACTATCATAGGTCTTAATGGTAACGCGATGACGATCGCAGCCCCTGTAGTGACAAGGGGGAAGAAACAGCTCATAGACGGAATATTTCTCCTTTTGAACGTCTATCTTATTATGATCTTTCTTTTTTTAAATGCTACATGTTTACATTTTCAACTTCGTAGGAGGGGCCTCCGTGGCCGAGTGGTTAAGGAACCATTCCGCTAATCGCTTGTGAACGTAGGAATCAAGGCCGGATGGTTCGACTCCCGCCAGATCCGTTGCACGCACTTTGTGGAGCTCCTGGTTGTAACTCTCTGTTATTTCTTTGTGCTATCTTGTCTAGAATATTTATGTAATTGTCAAAGTCATGTATGTGTTTCTGTGAATAAAAAAAAATATGGATCATTCGAGACAAACAGCCTTGTAGCTTATAGGTCTCAAAGCAATCTCCGTCAAACTTCGTAGGGAAAGCAAAAAACGAAAGTTTTAAAATTCCGATTTGTATGCAGACATGATTCTACATGACAGATTTTAACATCTTTAGCCATACTAAAAAAGTTCTGAAAAGAACTGTTGTTTCAATAATAATAAATAAAAATTAAAATGAAGTCCTTTAAAAAAGAAACTTAACACACCAGCTGCCAATTTGATGAGAAGCGTCTGCCTCGAAGCGAAAAGAATAGATATTAAAAACATAGAGCATAAGCAGATTTCATATACATGGGTAAATTTCAGAAGCTTCTCATTTTCCCCCCTCCTCACTATTGACGCTATTATTGTTGCCGTTACAGATTTTATTGTAACTGTCCTATCTTGTATGTTAATCAATGGCATGAGCAAGCCCGCGGTATCTAGTATTCCCTTGGCTTTAGATCCTTTCGCAAATAGAGATACAGCAGAATTGGAAGAGGAACTCACAGAATTTATAACTAACAAAAGACTGAAAGTAAAATTCAGAAATGGATACCAAAAATTCTGGCTTCAAAAATCATTAACAGTTCTCTACCCTGGATTGTGGGCAAGTGTTCAGAAATCTTTAATTGCTTTTCCTTCATCGCATTTGGCTGGGAGTGGGTTCAGTGCAGTTGCGAATTTACTGTCTAAGAAAAGGAACAGACTGCATATCAGTGAACGTGGCAATTTGCGACTGATGTTAACGAAATTGAAACCCTACATTAATAAATTGTTAAAACTCAACCATCTCATTAATTATTTTTATTTTTCATTGATTTTGGGTGAAACAACTTTTTTACCACATTTGACGTTCGTTTCATTTTGTGATTGTCAATAAATAGATGGATAGATAAAATAGATAAAGATAATATGCAACAATGTTTTAATATTTGGGATAATTAACAATTATGGAAAACGGGGGGGGGGGGGGGGGGCGTTGTGATTTTTGTTCTTGTAAAGGGGGTGGTGGTCCAGAAAAAGTTGGGAGCCTATGGCTTACAGGAAATAGATGTTTAAAAGCTATTTATCGTCTTTGATTTGTGCTCAAATGCGGTTTAGAAAAATCACTTTAAATGTTGTGTACGATTTGCTTGCGAGTAAATTATTATTTTTTCTATTTAAACGTTTTTGATGTCTTTATATTGTACTATGTTTAACACACATACATTCTATATTTAATACAGATTCCTGACTATTGTTTTAGCATAAGTTTTTGGACACTTTTTTATCAACACTTTCCAACATATAGCTGAAAAGTGTTTGACTTTGGTTTGTCTGTCCATCTTTCCGTGCTCTAAATCTCGTAAATATACTCGTATAGTCAAGTAATTGATATATGATATTGAGGCATATCATAATCTCATGAGGCTATAGCATAATCTCAATTCAAAATGAAATGTGTAGCACTTATAGTTCGTTTACAAGTACAAAGTAGTACAAAAGCATTCCTTTATACGTATTATGGTCTATAGGGGAAAAATTGTTCGCGGTATATTTTGATATTCATTACAAAAATATATTACAAAGTGTTTTCTATAGATTATTGGGAGCGTAAAATTTAGTCCTTATTTACAGAGACACTCAAAAGAATTCGGTTACATAACTAACTATGAGCGATAACTGTAGAATCTGCGTTTTCAGTTGTAATATGTATTTTAAAACTTAACTAATTTTAATGTATTACGAGGTGTGCAAATAATATACAGGGCTGCTCCAAAGAATTCGCACACATTACCAGCTATGGATAGCAATTGGTGAAAATAAATTTTTACTGCATTATGTGCATATCTTTTAATATTTATTTAAACATATCACTTCTATTATCTTCACGTATATTACACGCCTGTACTTCTCCGATGATCAACTGGACGATCACGGGACATGGTCCTTTCCCTGCCTGTTACCGACGCTTCTGTATTCAACCAATACGTCGTGCCTGTCCTTTTTTGTACATCTTCAGTTCCAGCTACCAGCGAACATCTCCTGATTGAGTGTGTTGTGCACTTAGGGAGCGGTTTTGCCCGAGGTTAACTGCAGCCTCAGTTCGCTCCTACTTCTTGGAAAAAATGAAATTTCTCAGCAAAACTCCGATAGTGTTGAAAAGTGTTTCATAATATATGCCATGATGCATGATTTTTCGTTTTTGTTTAATTTTGTGATTAAAATATCGATATGTAGTTCTTTTTAACGGTTTCAGCACATTAGTATTCATCTCTAAAGAAATCCTCTTTTTAGGTGAGTTCGTATTTATATAAATACCTAGCACCTATAGTCGTCATCTAGTCCGTCCGTTTGTCCGCATATAACAGCGTAAAAACTACCTAACCGAATGGTTTAAAATTTAATATATATATAATCGTTGCAGAGTTTTGTCGAGTTATTTCAGATTTTAAGAAAATCAAATCAAAACTTAAAAAGGTATTAAAAAAGTTTTCTTCATTCTATTAAATCCTATTATACGTAATTAGTTCAATGATATCCCATGATAGGTAATGATTCTAGGTTGCCATTGTGATTATGTCCTATTTAAGATGGAGTCCTATTATTTTCGCATTACTGAATTTAAAAACTGAATTTGTATACTAAAATTGTTTAATTATAGCAATCGTATAATCTACCATTAAACGAAAGGCATATTAAAGTAAGCGAAGAGTTTGAAGAAATATTCTTGTTATAAGACCTGTCTATGAGATTTTTGTAAAATTTGAAAGCGTAAAATTGTCATAAGCTTAAAAAATTATACGAATGGGTTAATTCTATGGTTCATGATACCATACCCTCTTGTTCAGAATCTTTTGCATTTTGCGTTCAACATTTTAAACTCTCTGTACGTTTGCATTTATATTAATTTAAAATATTTTTAAAATCAGATTAAATAAATCACTCACGTTTTTTTCTCTATTTATTAACGATTGAATTAAATTTTGCCTATTGTTTTATCCTCCATTCCACGATTTTTTCAAATTTAAATGGCTTCAACGGTTGTACAAGTAATTTTTAAATGTATTTTAACCCTTTAACGGGCGGTGTCCACAAAAAAGGAAGCCTAATTTTAATTCCAAAACTGACAAACGGCACCAAGAATATTTCATGAAAATTTTTTCTTTATTAAGTATCGAAAAATAAGCAAGTTTTTATTTTCTAATGAATTCGTTTTTAAATTCTGGTGTCAGTCCAATATTTCATCATTTTACAAACAGACTTACTCCGCGCCGGAAAGGGTTAAAAGGAAAATCCCGATGACAAACGGATTCGTTATATATTTCTATATCGAAGAAATCGTTGTTTCCATAGCAACAAAAACTTTCTTGAATTGATAATGTTCAGAATCGGGATTATTTTTGAACTTGAAACAATTTTAATCAATTTAAATTTTCTTTTAAATCGTAAAATACAATCGTTAAATTCCATTACATATACATATAAATGTGTACACAAAATTGTAGTTATAAAAATTTATTTATTATGTAAGTTAAACATGCATAAACAAGTTCAGCATGGAAAAGTTTTTTCTTAAAGTGTATTCGTCATAAAAGCGTATTTTTTTAACCTCTTGAAGGGCGGTGGGATATAATATATCCCACTTAATTTTAATTCCCAAATGCCACAATGATACCGGAATTTTGGAATCAAATTTTACTTTTATAATATACGTGAAGAAAATCTTTTACTTATTTAGAAATAAATTTGTTGTTAAATCCCGGTGTGACTCAATGATTTCAACATTTTAGACTTTGCCCCTGAAAGGGGCAAAGTCTAAAATGTTGAAATTTCATTCCGAATTTTCATTCCTAAAATGTTGAAATTTCATTCCGTCGCCAACCGGCGATAAATCGCCAAATAAACGAAATTTCCATATTTTTTACGGACGTTATAACGAGGTTCTGCAGAATTTTTTTTTATAGAAGTATTTATCTTTATGAGAAGAACATTCTGTAATTTTTTCAAAAATTTCTGAGTATGCGCTTATGGAGACCTTCCTTGTAAGTGTGATACAGAATTTTAATTCTCCATAGTTCTTAATTTACTTTATCGGATGACTTCCAATTTCGTATCCCAAGATAAAATTTGCGAAAGATTCTGTTTATATTCATAAATAAATATTTGGTAACGGGCATACCAAGTAGTTTCACGATGGTAAAAAATTATATTGCTTGAGGCGAATTTAAAATGATTGTTTTCCTGTTTTTCTTCGTGTGAATTAGTAACTTTGATATGCAAGAAGCCGTCAATAAAAATATTCATATATGGAGTGACTAAAATTTCTTC
Organism: Maratus michaelseni; assembly: GCA_963931845.1. Lineage (NCBI taxonomy): Eukaryota > Metazoa > Arthropoda > Arachnida > Araneae > Salticidae > Maratus > Maratus michaelseni. The sequence continues at coordinate 410,227,485 of OZ007591.1, read as the reverse complement.
AATCGATTATGTAACATTTAATTCGATTATATAGGGTGTCCCAAAAGTCCTTGACACATTTTAAAATTCAATAAAATATCAAGCAATTGGCGTATAAGAGTACGGTTTGGACGAAAATGCTTCTTTTGACCTGAAATTTTGTTTAAGCAAATAAAAAAATTGTTCCCAAAATTTCTCATAGATGGCGCTGCTTCTGGATGTTATCGAATAGGTAGTATGCCTTTATACATGACGATAGCGAAGGACACGCACTGCGTATGCACAGGTTTTGTCCAAACTATGGCATCCCACAGAATTTAACAGTTCCAGAATTTAACAATTATCACCAAACTAATGTTTGTTGACTTGCTCATTCGTCTAATCGAACTCAGGAGGACGAGTATTGTTAAGTTCTGGAATGTGGGTTTCCATAGTTTTGACCAGGGCTTGACAAATGCGGTCGCCAGGGGCTACCAAGTTTTTTGATCTGGCGACCAAGTTATTTAATCTTTCGGGGTGATTTCTGTAAAAAAATTGACATAAGAAATGAGCACAAATGGCGCTTTTTCCCTCCCCCACCCCTACTCGTGCGCGGTAATCAGTGATCTTCCTCTTCTCTCGTACTTTTAACGGAAGAGTTAAATTTAAAAGGCATTTTCCAACTCATGCACAGAAAACACCATTCTTTTCAGCTATAGCGAGCTAGTATATGTCACGTGATAAGAAAGTGTGTGTGGGCGGGGGAGAGGATATTTCAATAAAACAGTAAGAAATAGTGTCAATCCAGCCTCTGTGACACCTAAAATTGCTACAATGCTAAAAAACGCTCGAGTTTTTTTTTGTAAGTTTTAAATTTTATTTTTGTATTTATATAAGTTGTCAACATATTATAAGTGATTACAAGTTTTATAAGTTTCACTAGAAAATATAGTTTATATCATTTTTCCAAATTATGTACTATTTTAAACTATGTAACTAATAATTCTAAACAATGTCTGTTATTACTTTTTCTCAATTATTTCATAAACTCTTTGTGTTTTAGTTTAAATCAATGACGGGAAAGAGGGCGGGGGGTAAATAATTTACTACCATTTTTTTCCTGGCTACCAGATTTTATCAAGTGTGTAAAGCCCTGGTTTTGACAAAAGCTGTGCATACACAATATGCATATTTCGCCATTGTTATGTATAAAGGCATTCTACATATTCGATAATTTTCCAGCAGCAGCGCCATCTATGAGAAATTTTTGGGACTAATTTTTTTATTTACTTAAGCAAAATTTCAGATCATAAGAAGTATTTTCGTCCAGACCGCACTCTCGTACGCCAATTGCTTGATCGTTTATTGAATTTTAAAGTGTGTCAAGGACGTTTGGGACACCCTGTATAACTCTTAAATAACGTTTTTTAGAAAAATCTATCTTTCAGGGTAGACTCTGTCCTATATACTATATCAGTATATGTAAGAAATGTGAAAATAAGCCTAGGTTTTATCATAGTCTGTCATGGTCTGAATGTAAGATAGTATAAAAATACGACACCATGATAATTCTATCAAATATTTAATGATCAGACAAAAGGAAAAAAAAATCATGTGAATGAACTTTACAAAAAGTCATTGACTACATTTTTACATCGGTTAGAAGACGAATAATATTTTATTTTATATATGTATATGAAATCAATAAAAAAAATTAAGACAAATTCGTAATCTCACTTTTACGTAAATATACAACTGACGACATAAAAAAGAGAGTGACAGTCTGTCAGCATGAAAAACCAATTTTTATAACTCAAATACTAACATAAACAAAAGGTATGCAAATAAATATGATTATTAATTGGTGGTAAGTGTTCTACATAAAGTTAAGCATTTTCATATATAGCTTCACGTAAAACACGCTTTTATAAATGTAGATATCACTTACTGTAATATATTTATAATTAAAATCACAAAAGAAATTAAGAAGTCACACAAATTAACGGATCCTACTCCTACTATATATTACAAACATAAAAATATTTCGAATTAGTAATGTATTCAGCAGAGTTGTCAAACAATAACCACTTGTGGGAAGTGAGTTTTTTCTGTAGGCCAAATAAGCTATTTATTATTTTGAAAAAAAAATCGGATTTTATTTTTTAAAAATTGGATTTTTAGTACTATTTATATTGAGCCAAAATGACTCATAATTTTTTTAATCTAGCACAACCTCTGACGAATCTATAGAAATCAGTCACAATTAAAACTTATTGACGATTTGATGTAGATTATGTGGTTTATATGTCAAAATTATTTTTTTTTTTCTTGACTTTACAATTGTATGTTTGTGTTTTTATAATTTTGAAATAATATACAATTATATCAAAATTATCAAAATTTGCCAACTTATTTCATATAACAATCATTTATCATTAAAAATTATATAAGAATTTTGACTCGTACTGTAATTAAAAGTTAGTAAATGAATAATGATAATGTGAAAAGCTTGGAATTTTAAAAAGACTATTATCATTAAAGCATCTAAATGGCTAGATACAATATATTTTCAATTTTGTATGACCACCTCTAAAAGGCTACTTTTCTTTTACTTGAATACAATTTACAAATCTTCGACAATGAAGTATAATTCTGAGTTTCAGAAAATATAAAAAGCTGCATAAAACACATGACGTCAAAAGTTTGATGATGTCTATTGAGATGTTTTCAAAAAGTATATGGATGCTGAATCTTACTTTTATGTGAATGAAATTTTGCTGTGTTAAAGAAAAAAAAAAACATTCCTCAGAGATGCAAGCCAATGAATAAATAAATAAATAAATAAGAAAGATTGCATTCTTTTATTTTCTACATGTGAGTGTTTAATATATTTCATTGTTGCAGTTTCACAGCCATTTGGCATATTTTAGCAAGCGTGGTTTGGCGTATAATTACCTCCATTGTCATTGTAACTCGTATAGTTGTAAACATATAGAATATTTGGCGATTTATCACCTGCGCCCGACTAACAAACAATACCTTAAAATTAATTTATTAATTCATAATTAAGTTCTAAAAATATCTAAAAGTTGTATTTTCATCAGAAACACATACGCATAACACAATTTTTTATATTTCTAACCTATCAGGAAATAAGCAGGAAATTTATTACAAAATTCTATCTTTACGTATACATGAATCAAGTTAAGTTAAATAAAAGAGTTTTCTTATAAAATAAAACGAGGCATTAAAAATCATAAAGCATTTTAATAAGTAGATGTTAAATTTTCAAATGACCCATGAACGTTTTAGAAGAATGGGTGGTTAACTAAATACTAAGAATTGGGCAGTGTACGCAGAAATTTGCAACATTATAAAACGAAAGTAATGAGTAATCATTATGATAACAAAAATCCAGTATCGAAATTAACATTAAACATGCCGAGACTTTTACTCCAGTTTTATAAAAATATTTCACACCAGATTTTTATTTGAAATTATTTAATTTATAAAATAATAATTGTGTAATTAAACCTGCTTCATTTCGCTCAGCCTACTCAGTATTATCATGCTTTTACGTTCTTAAATCACAAGTAATTTCTGATTGGCTAGCTTACTAATTTTGGATTGGCTGTTGAAGTTGACAGTGTAATCCATCACTTCTTTTTCTGTTTTCAGTGCATTTTTGCTATTTTTATACTTTTTTTATTACACGGTCCTTTAAGATGTGATATACAACTACGCATATACAGGGAGTGGAGTTGCTTTCAACTAGGCATCCCTTTGAAATGATAAACTGGTTCAATAAAATCTGCAATATTTTTATCTTATCTATTTTATGAAGAAATTTCTGGTTCGATTTGAAATATTTTCATTTGGTACCGGTCAAATGAGTGGTTCGTTCGTGGTATACGTGGCTCTCGTATTTAATGTTAAGAAAATAAATTTGTACAAAATGTAAAAAATTATATCCTTTAGATATGAATATTACAGATGTTGTATTTTCATGCACATGTAAAACACGTAAGGTATTATGTTGTTATGCAAGTGAAAGAGTAAAAGCAATTTTTTTATGTTATAATTTTTCTTTCGTCGAAATAAAGACGATAAGTTTTGCAGCACAAAATAGAATTTAGTAGTAAGTGAAAACATCGAAACAAATACACTTTAATGAAATAACTTAGAATAATACAATAATGAATTTATTGACAAATAATCGAAAGGTTATCAGGTGACAAACCATGACTCTCTTTTTTCTGTTCTTCGATTCTATACAGAAATAAATAATATACAGGGTATACACATTAGAATACCCAAATTTAACGCAGAATTCCGAAAACATACGAAGTACAAAATGGATGAGTTCAATACAATAAATAGGCAAGAGCTTTAGACATGAAAAATGCGTTCGCCAGGTTTTAAGTTTAAAAACAGAATATTCTTATATATATATATAAATGTTCCATGGTTCGAATGCTAGTTTTGGCATGTTGTTTGGCGTGCGAGTGTAGTATACTTCCAGCAGGTTGTGTGGAATGTAAGTATAATTCGTTTTTGTTTAATTTTCATGTGTTTCCTAATTATTTTATTCTTTCAATGCATTATCTCGGCAGTGATAGATTTTTCTAGGCAAATTTGCCAATCTATTGTATGAAATAATGCATTTATTTTGCGACATGTGGTTTCTGCCGGCTGAATATATAATATACAGATGTTTAGACGTCCACGTGTTGCTTTGTGTTTTCAAATTGATATCTACATTCCATTTTCTGTTCCAATTTTAAGATTAAATTATATTAATTTCAATTTTATCTGGAATCATATATCTTTAAATGTGTTGCTGTTTCCTATTATGGTGAAATTTCATAGCAGGTTTTATTTAGTATGATGTTTTGTAATTTTTTTTTCTCTGTAACATTTATGTAAAATATTACTAAAAGCCATTTCTAAATTGGAGATTAAGTCATTTTGTTGTTCGAATTTGTTAGCTATTTTTCTAATTTAAAGATATATTTCCGACATATCCATAAACAAATTAACTCATGGTATTAACAATTGTGGTCCTTTGTTGCTCGTTTGAATTAAAAAATAAATAAAATTCTAGAATTATGTATAAAGATTAGGATGTCGAATTCCAGTACCTTTAAAATTGTCCCTTTCAATATAAAGTCAGTATCACGTGATCAAATACTCCATCATCGGCAGTGCTGCCAAATCAAGTGGATTTTTTATGCAGAAATTCCGAATTCTCACCAGAAAGTTTAAATGTATATTTTTTCTTTATATGAAGATATACATTCCGTGAATGAATGAAAATAAAATTACTATTCAAAATTTTCTGGTATGAATTTGGAATTTCTGAATAAAAAATCCGCCACATTTGACAACACTGGTTAGTGTGTGACACGTAAAAAAAATACAAAGAAATTCACAACTAAACGGAATATATTTAACCCTCTCATGCTGGAGTTATTTTTAAGTGGATGAAAATCACAATTTCTACTTAAAATCGTTTAAAAATGAATTAAGAACGAATAACATTGAAAATTTTAAAATCTTATATTTAATTACAATATGACAAAACGACGAAGAAACTTCCAAATGTCGTGTATATAGTAATGCTATATACGTACGCAGGTTGTACGAACAGTATTTGGATGTAAATACTTCAAAAAATTACGTTGACATCGAATTTCTAAGATACGCTCTAGGTAAATTTAATTATCGTATCAAGTAAACTACATTGGATGTAAAAAAGAAAACTTCAAAATATCATATTCATCATATTGGACAATTCACTAGATGCAGTTCGTATAGTAATACAGCTGTATTTACAATATTTGGATGGTGTACTTTGAATATCAACATTTATTACAAAATTTCAAGAATATTCTCTAGATAATTTAGCCTACGTATAAATACAATAGCTTCAAGGTTAAAGTAATATTTTTAATCTGAGAATGTGATATATTAAAAAAAAATTAATTTTAAACTTAAACTATGACAAACGCATTTTGTCATGTGTATTTTGTTGTTTAGAATAACCAACTGAGCTTTTGCCTGTTGAACACAGTTTTTTTCTTCCAATATGACTAGCATAGGATGAATTAAGCAATAAACAAGTAACATTAAATAGAAATGTTCTTCACACTTTTAGAACAATGTTTGGCCATGTAGGGAAGGATATGAAATCACACCATTTACAAATATAGAATACTGTTATATAAGCACTGATTAATTACTATTACGTAAAAATAAAAAAAGAGAAGAAGCACACATTATATATATAAAAAAATCATATCGAAAAATGAATGCGAGACTCCTGAACGTAATAACTTTTTAGACATAAAGTAATGAACATCAACAGGAATTACAACATTAACATTAAAAGGAAGTGGTGAAAAAAAAAACACATGTTGTGATATAAAAAGTCTTATAAACATAATGACCAGGCTTAAAGTAAATGAAGTTACATATGGTATAGTGTGGGGGAAAAAAAGAAAAAGAAAGTAAAGCAACATAAATAAGTAAAATTAAAGTCCCGGTAAAAAATATATTTGAACGACAAAGAAAAAAAAAACTAGCACCAACTTTTAAACTGGGTTTTAAATTTTAGCTGTAAAGAGAAAAATATTGAAGCTGTTGTAAAATTATTGTGATTAAATTACAACATGATTATTATTGTGATTAATTGTAAAATGTACATGTATTAAGTGATATTTCATAATAACAAAAATGTAAATGTTTTTCTTTTGCTATGTTAAAATTGTAGTTGTAAAAAAAAATTTCATGAAAATTTAATCAACAGTAAGTTTTTCACATCAAACGCTCATCTACCCGTATCCTCGACAAAATATTAATTAACACGCCACATCCATACAATCCAAATACATCCTAGCCTGTTTTTGTATTTTTTCGTGGATTGTTAAAAAAATAAACAAATTAAGTGATGTTTATTATTTTATTATAATTATTCAATCAAAACCAGTAAATAGGATTTCTTTTGTTGCAACTAAAATTACAGTTCAGGAGTCTCAAAATCAATGAAAAACATTAAAAGTAATAATCGTACTTTTCGATTTCTAATTGCACTAATTTTGTTTCTAAAAAAATTTAATATGAACATACATAGCTTTGTACAAATACATGTTTATTCTCTATGCACATAGAAAGACGATTCTTTTTTATACAATCACATATATTCATGATCTGTTTTTTTTTCTTTTCATACACACTTCTTCACATGGTACACAAATTGCAGTATAAAGGATCTGTTGGAAAAGGGATCATTTGAGTTCTAGCTGCAGATAAAGTACAAGATATGGAAAATGTCGCAATGACAATTATAGCAAAAAATTTCACTTTTGATAATGGCACATACTAATTGTTCAATTATGGATTAAGTGCTTCGAACAAATGTTATTATTACACTGAAAAAAAAAATGGTAACGTTCCAAACATATTGCAGAAAAGTTTTAACTTTTCATACATTTTTATAATAATTTTAAAAAAAATTCTTTGGAAATTTTAGTTTTCTTTTTGAAAACATTCCTGATGAAAGTTGGCAACATCGAGTATGTAAATAGAACTTCTTGGAAGCCGTCAATTAAATTTCGGATATTTTCCAAAAACGTTCCTTGAAAATTTTGGGCAACCCATTATATCTCCTAGGAACGTTCCTGGATTTTTTGATAGTGTAACATTGAAACATAATTTCAGATTAAGCAAAAGTATAATTTTAGCTATATATAAAAGTTTTGAGACGCTGATTTATGAGTCTTAAAAATTTGAAATAAATGAAAAAGTTCGAAATTCTTGCTAGTTTTTGAATGTTTTCTAAGATAACATTATATATTAAATAATTCTTATTTCTCTTCCCCCCTTTTCATACGATGAATATTCATTTTTGAAGCAAAAACAAAGTTTAAGAGTTAATTCTGAAGTATTTAAAATGCAAGACGAAAAGTAGCTTTTAAAAATTTCACTAATCACTAAAGTTACTTTAAAATTTTATTTTCCAACAATAAAAAATAGGTTTTAAGACATTTTACTCAAAATTCTTTTTCTCTGTTAACGAGTACGTGGATTCTATTTTAAAATAATAACGATTTCAGTATTATAGGTCTAAAAGAATTTTTTTGTTTTACTAGGAGATTAATGCATTCAACTTAAACTTCTAAATATTTTTTATTAAAAAACTTAATTACAGAAAATATTAATACTTTAATGTTTTTTAAATGTATGCATATAAAAGACTCTATAATCCTTTTAAATTAATATTAACTTTTAAAAGTTGTTTTATCTCATAATACAATTTATTATTCACCACAACGCTTCACTTTAAGTTTGTATATTTTACGAAAATTTCTTAACCTTGCACATATTTCTTTTTAAACATTTTTGAAAAGTTTAATTGCTCAAATTATTTTTTATGGATATTTTTGATTAGGATAAAATCGATTGCAAGATGTGATATAAAATAAGTAACATTTTTGTTTAAAATATTTTTTAACGGAATTTTATTTACGAAAATTTCTTAATCTTGCACATCTTTCTTTTTAAACATTTTGAAAAGTTTAATTGCTGCAATTATTTTTCTTAAGGATAATATTTTTGATTAAAATAAAATCGATTGCAAGATGTGATATAAAATAAGTAACATCTGTGTTAAAAATATTTTTTAACGGAATTTTATATACGAAAATTTCTCAAGATTTGCACATCTTTCTTTTTAAACATTTTCCAAAGTTTAATTGCGGAAATTATTTTTTATGGATAAAATTCTTGATTAGAATAAAATCGATTGCAAGATGTTATATAAAATGTGTAACATCTGTGTTAAAAATATTTTTAACAAATATTCTAACAGCTTTAATATGACCAAAGGTGGTAATTTTCATGGAATTAAAATTTTTGTGCTTGCTGCTGTAATGAAAAAAAAGAAGAATTTCTCAAATTTTCTATGTAATTTTTTAGAGTTTAATTGAAGACATTAGTATAATGCCTTCAAATTATAAATCCATTCAAAAAAAATATAAATCTATTTTAACAACAATATCTAATTAATAAACATCAGAATTAAGAGCTGTTGCTAAAAATACTATAAGCCATTATTTTGCAATGTTACCATCTTATGAATCGAAACTTTTTTTAATAGTTCAAAGCTTTTTTATGAATAAGCCGTGTTGTTAAAAGTGCTCAAATGGCTTCACTGAAAGGATTCAATTGAATAAGCCAGAAAATTTGGTAACGGTGATGCTATCTATATACTGCATGATTTTTCTCATTTTAGTTATTTTTTTAAACTTTTATACCCAATTTTAAATTTAACGACCTCAATCCATAATTGAATTTCACCAAATTTAGAAATTTGAATGAATGGAAATTGATAAAACAGATTAATGATCTTAAATGTCAACTGCCAGGCTTAAATTTGTAAAAATTAAAGCTTTAAACATGAAAATAATTATGATATATAAATAGTTATGACTTATAATTGATAATAATGCATTGGTTAAAAATCGATTTACACTTTACATTCGTTGGAAATAAAAGAAAATTTTCAAAATTGTAAAAGAATAAACATTCTGTTATTACTGTTACTTCTTATTTTCATTTTTCGATTTTGCCCTGAAAAAAAAAAAAAAAAAAACGACTTATATAAGGAGCCTTCTATATCGCCGTGTGTTATCTTTATTCTGGTTATTTGTATTTATCTTATATTAGTCCTCCTTATACGTTTCGTATTATATAAGAAACGTGTAACGTATATATATTTCGTATTATATAACATTATATCACAAATTATTTTGGACGTATTGTATTTATCTTATGACAAATTTAGCATTGAAAATGACGTATAATGTTATAAGACTTGAAGTTTGAAGACTGTATCTTTTTTATAATTAAAACTGGTCATATACTTGATTTTGATTTAGATATTTTTTTTAACTAAGATATTACAGGATATTTCATTTATCTTTAATAGAATTCCTCTTTTATTACAATACAATGACTAGAACATTATAAACTGATTTTAAATCTAAATTTAATTTTTTTAATTTTTTTTTCTATCATGAAACATGATTTTTTTCTTAATACTTCTGAGCCTTTCATAAATAATGCATGTCTTTAAAAAATCCCAAGTGACATACTTGAAAGTATTAAATTAAATAGCTCAGAAAAATCTTTAAAGATAATGCTATACATATACTACATGTTTTCGATATATATATTTTAATACATTAGCCTGGCAGTTTTGGTAATTCAACAATACATTAAACTACACTTTTCAGTTACTTTGATATAGTTATTTTTCAGGATATGAAGCATACGCTAGAACATCTTCGAGCTGATGAACACTACTACTTTGACACAAATTATCAGGAGCATTAGGAAGAATACTGCAAATATTATGATTATGTTTAAGGATGTTACACAAAATTCAACACACACTATTTTGAGCGATCCTATCTAAATATGATAGGTAATAATACCTTCAATTGATTTTTCAATAAAAAGCTAAAAGAAACTTTACTTCAAAATTATGAAGTAATCGAGTAGCAGCCTAAAATTTTTCTTTCATGAAATAATTAAATTAAAAATAACTACATCTACGATAACTCAAACTTTATGAAGTTATGTGTAAAAAAATGAAACAATACACTGAAGACGTAGCTAAAAACGTTTTTCCCTTCGGCAGTAGTTACAATATTTACAACAGGGCATAACACACCTAGACTTTGTAATAAAAAAAAAATAACAATAAAATGACGCAAAGATATAATTTTTCATTAAAAAGTAATGTTTAGCTGAAGTAGTTATACAAAATTTTAATCGAAAAGTCCTAAAGTTATATGATTATGCACCCGCTTACACCTGTAAATGATTGGGAAAAAACACGGAACAACAATTTCCAATTATTTCCAACAATTTCCAAGATGCCTTTGCAAAATGTTTCACTTGGATACAAAGGTAAGAAAGAATACAAAGTAAAATGTTTAGCTAACAATCACAGAATAATAAATAACTATGGAAAACATAGTTCATACTATCGGCTAAAAGAAGAACCTAAACGTAATGCCATTTTAGAATTTAATGTTATAATACAAATTTTTAAGGATAGTGTCTCACATAATAAAAGTAAAAAAAGTGAGAAAATACTTGGCACATGCTCGACAATTGACACCAAATCCGTGCACTATAAGGAAATATGAAATTTTTAATTGATATTACAGATCTCATATAAACAAAATTAGCCTCCAAAGAGTTCAATGAATGATGACCAAATCATCAAACTTTTCATAGAACAGAAAAGTTAAAATAGAGGCAACAATCAACATTGTAAGAGTCCTGTCTACAAATTATTTGGCTCTTATAATCACGACTTACCAAAATTCTTCGCCCTTTTTTTTTCTTTTAATGATTTTGTTCCATTTAGAAATCTACAACTCTACATCCTCTGACTTTTGTTTTTCAAAATTTTACAACATTCATTGAAAAATAACAAATACACAGATAAAAAATATGCGGGTTGATCATCTGCTCAGTTTAAATATTTTGGCAAAATGTACATTAATTACAAAAGATACACCTCATTAAATTAAAAAAAAAACAAACAAAAATGAAACGAAACGAAACAGGAATAATGTACAAAAGCTTGATAGCTGCATGAAATGTCGGAATCACCACTTGTGCCTGCAACCAACGTCGACACGAATTGGGGGAAAGGAATGAACGAGGGTAATGGAACTCTTTTATCTTTTTTTTCAAAAGTCTCTTCACATGACCTCGTTCGCATGTCGTTCGCGTTGCTCTTCTTCTTCCAGTGACTGGACGAATTCTTCCCACGTGAGTTCTCTGTCTTCATCAAGTTTATCTTCGCCGCTGTTGTTATCGCCACCACCTTCTGTCAGAAAAAAAGAAAAATATATATAAGATGATTCTTGAGATTGTTTAAAAGAGTTTAAACTTTTTCTCACCAGGTGGCGTATTCAATTGCTTGAATTGCGAATACCCGGTTGTAAATCCTATGGTCAGTCGCTCAGTTGTGTGTTCTGCATGACCATAGAGAAGAAGGACCTTTATCGCAATGGTGTAAAAAGGGATTGCGATTTTGAACGAAAATTGTGGCCGACGTGGAATTTTTGACAGAAAGGGCCACCTTATCTAGGGGACAACGTTTAATGGCTGTCGCTCAGTGATCAAGAATATGATTAGTGCAAACAGTCGAAACGACTAGAACTCTGTTACATCAGCGCGAGTTATTACAAAACTGTTTAGAGGCCGAGTTTTCACCTCACTTCCAAACCATATTTTGGAAAAGGTCCTTCTCCTCTAGGTTCATGGTGTTCTCGTTCTTACCTTCTGTCAAGAGGTCTCTTTTTTTCCTTTTCCGGAAGTCCTCTTGGCTGGTGGCCTCTATGCAGAGCACGATGAACGCGTTGTTGCAGGAGTATCGCTCCTGGTCCAGGAGCCGGCCCCTCAGCAAGGAGCTGGCCATCCCGACCTTACCGATTACGGACGAGTGCCACGCGTCGCAATAGGACTCGAGATCCCTAACGCCGTGCTTGTCCGACCCGTGCCAAACAAGTTTTTGAGTCCTAAAGGGAAGAAATAAAGAAAGATAAGTTAGAAATACATGCAAGGGTCGAATATTAAGTAATGACAACACATTTATAATTTTGAAAGACTATTACATCAGTAGTTAAGTGATTACATCGAACTACAAAAAAATATATTTTTATATAGATGGTCACCCATAGTATACGCATTTTGCTAAACTTTTACAAGATGTTGTTCTCTTCTAATGATACCTCAGACCCTCAGAGAAATTGTCAATTGCTTTGGATGATATTCTGAATATTTCACAAACTTTTGACAATTCCTAATCAACAAAATAAGTAAAGAACGGAATCGACATGACATAGTCATATCATCTCAATGTATTGAATGGCATTGTTTTTTTTCGTGAAAATGTTAATCAACTGTAAAATCCACTGAGGAAAAGTAGTATTCTTACAAGCTTTCTGATCGCCCTGAAAGCAACTTATTACGGCCTCGTAAAACTTCATTTCATTTAGAAGGATTCTCATTTTTAAAACATTTTATTCAAACGCTCACATTCGTCATTTCAAGACATTGCATTGTGAACCTGATTGCTTTCAATTGGTCGTTTGGTGTATCTGAGGTTTTATTATTATTATCATTTCAACCAGACCCCAATGGTTTGCATTAAAGAAAATGCCTCCCAATTCTTCTGCTGATGTTACAACGCAGCTTTACTGATGGGTGAGGATGATTTTTGTTGTGGGACTTTATTTTGATATCATTGATTAGAGCAAATCTAATATTAACGAAAGAAAATTATAAATAGTTCTGCTAAAGAAGATAATACTTTTAGGTAGATGGGGCAGCGTTTTAAAACTAGAAAATTTCCAACTATTGCAGACAATTTTCAGCGTGCGGTCATTAGTGCGTAAAATGATGGAATTTTGCTCATATATATAAAGGAGAAGTGGTTTTCTTCTCTCTATATATAAGCAAAATTCCCCCATTCTTTGCACTGATGCCGGTACGCTGAATGCTATCGAAACTAGTCTGCAATAGTTGTTAAACCTTTTGGTGTTCAAAATTTTATTTCATCTGCCTATATAGTACAGCTCCAAGTATCGTCTCAATTTTCAAGTTAATACTTACCACCTGTTATCGGCAAGCACATTCCTGCCGTCGAAAGAGTAGATTCTCGGCGGATAGGGGAAGGGGGCACCGGACCCCGTGAAGATATCCTTCCAGGCGTTGAAGATCACTTCGCCCTGTAAATAAACAATCAAAGAGTTGTTGGACTAAAATCGGTTTACAATAATAAAGAAAAATATATTTTTAGAAGTTTCTTTGAGATAACAAAGTAATTGAAAATAAGTACTGACGAACATGAATTTTAACCAAAATCCATATTAACAGTATAGTTAATCTAGTACTTTATACTTTTTCAGATAGTCATATCTAAATTTAACTCTCATTTCTTATTTATTACCATGCATGCAAATACACAGTTAGTTGGTGTGTGAGCCATGCATCTTTAGGCCAGTTGTTGATTAAGGTGACAACCAGAAGCTACTATAGCCTAATTTTTTAAATGAAATTTTTCTTCATCACTTGTGTAACAAAAGCTACTTTTTTCCCCTCGTAGCGTAACGAACTCGTCTAAAATCACACGCATTTTCACCGTAGCCAAAGTACATTCAGATATCCAAAAGTTAACAAAAAATAAATGTGTATCGAAAGAAAATCATTTATTGGAATCATTGAAACTTTAACAGATTTTGAGGATATGGCTAGAAATACTTGTATCGGGAATGCAAAGTCAATGATTAGCAATAATTAAATAATAGAAGTAAACAAAAACGTTTTGAGTGGCAAAAATCTTCAGCACCATTACCAGTGTCACAAATGCTCATAAGTAAATTTATCAATATAGAATATGATAATATGGGCTGGAAACGTATGTGTAATAGCGATAATTCAAGACAAAAATAAGATCATTCATCACAGTTTGGAGTATCTATATACATTGGTAGACATCTTATTAGCTTGTAAAATTTTCAGTGGTAGGTGATGATGAAGGGAAATTAAACTTTTCTCAAGCATGCAATCGGTGGAAATTCACATCTACAGAAATGTTAATATTCCGTATGAAGTAGCCTTTGAGAGTATAAGAATAGAACGCTGCCGCCATCTTTGTTCAGTCGAGTGCTATTGCCCATAAAAAATGGCATGAAGATTCATAATCTAGGTGACATTCTATAGTGGTAGTCTAGTTTTTAGGTGCGAGTGTTTTTTCCGATGTCTAAGCTGTGTGCGTTAAAAATCGTTTGTTCTTCTTTAATTTTCACTAGTGCGATTATGTCTACCTGAATCCGAGTTTCGCGTTTATTTCATGCATTTTTTATTTTTAAGGTCGCGGTGGTCAATCGACGAACTATAAATAAGGGGATGAAAGGTTCGATAAGAAGATTTGGAATCGGATCCTGCCTGGGAGAGGTTCATCAGGCTTGCAGCTCCTGTTTGAAGATTTAACTGACACCTGTTCGCAATTTGCTGCCTATTTCTAGCGGAAAGGATATCAATTTTGGTAAGAAAGTGCTTCGTCATATTTGAAATAAAATACATTCCGGAAACCACGGATTTCTAGCTTATAGTGACATTTTAGGACTTGTGAATTTAGAACTTGTGAATCGAACCAGGGATCTCATGAACAGTACGCGAGAGCGTTAGCGTTAAACAAAAGGCCAAGCCAGTTACTTTCAGCTACTAACTCGCTTTAAATTGTGCATGTGAGATGAGATCGCTACACACTCCATCCCCAGTGAGGAAGACGTCTTGTTGACGCCAGATGAGCGATATGCACTCGTGAGTGATGCTGTCATACGCATATGTCATACGCTGGGTGACAGGCTTTGTGCTGTGAACATTTCACAGACTTTGCTTGCAAGGAATGATTTATTTAGTGTTGCCATCTGTTGGTTATGAGATAAGTTGATTGTTGTTGTTCAAGGTTGTTGAGTGTTTGTCCGGGTCATCACTGAGGAGATTGCATTGGCGAGTTGAACCAGGGATCTCATGAACAGTAGGCGAGAGTGTTAGCGTCAAGCAAATGGCCAAGCCAGTTACTTTCAGCTAGTAACTCGCTTTAAACTGTTCACGTGAGATGAGAGCGTTGCAAGAGTCGGCTATAATATAGTAATATATATAATAATAATTGAGTCGGCAATAATGAAATATTAGGGTGGATCAAATTAAAACGGAACAGTAGCCACAGAATGAAATGACATAGTTTATTTCAAATGTAATCTCCATAGCTACACAAACACCTGTCTTACTGTTTCCCCAAGCGGTGAATACCCTGCTCATAGAAGTCCTTTGGCTGACATCTGAACCAGTTTCGAACATTGTGTATGATTCCGCTGTCCAAGTAGAAACGACGACCCTTAAATACCTTTTTTCAGCGGACTAAAAATGTGACGACAAGACGACGATGTGACGACGAGATGATGGTGGGACGATGTGATGATGAGGCGACTTTGATCAGGTCGCGTATCATCGATCACAGATTCTCATCACTCCCGGAAACATTTGTGCCAGTTCTGCACACGAGTCACGAGTCAATGACAGTCTATTTTCTCCGTATACTGCTTTCGTTCCCCGATGCACTTCGCAAACTCCAGCTCCTTCTGCCACTAAAAAACGAATACCTCTGCTGCTCTACTTTACTCGCAAACATTCTGCAGACGCAGATGAATGACAACTGATTGCCGGCGGGACGATATTGGTGGCTGAACGTCAGCAGCACATATCACATGTTTCCACGCGACTACCTAGAGCAACTCTGTTTCCGCAGTAAGGATTGCCTTCTATTTTTCCAGCTTTACCTCTAAAAATAGCTCTGCCTCTCCTATATAAAATTGTTGTCACATTCATACAAAAATAACCAAATTATAACCACATTTCCGTTTGATCCACCCATATATGTTGGAAACTCACCTTGAGATTGACAACAGGTAGTCCAGAGTCTTGGAAGCGCACGATGCTGTCCAGGTTCTGCACTCGAGAAGCCAGGAATGCTCGGAAGGTGCCTTTCAGGCTGGCCCTCCGTGACTGTCTGTAGCATTCGTAGTCAGCACCGCGTACGCCATGCATGTCCCCGTTGAAAGGATGGTTGAGGGCGGCCATGCGGAGCTGAAAAATAGGAGATTAGCTATTTAACTCTATTACAAAATAAATTAAACAGCGTTATAAAATGATCCATGCGATTAAAAAAAAAGATTATATAGTTAAAACAAACACACATTGTAATGGGGGGCAAAATGCATATGTCTTTTATACTTTAAGACAGTGGACACGTGTGAGGCTATTGCACTGCAATCTTTGAAAATATTTATTGGTAGGTTTTACATTAATTTTTAATTAACTGCAATTTTTAATCAAACAACGTGTTTTAAGGAAATGTGAATGTACTATATCAAAAACCTGTCGTATACCTCATTCATGGTTGTGAGCTTTGTATGGGCATAGAAAAGAGAATGCTGATATCAGGAAAATATGCATAATGACGACTGTAGTTGTAATTGTTCAAATGCTCAGTCTGATGACACATTGCAGAAAGATCTAGTCGCTTAATACATAAATATCGAATTGTAAAAGAAATGTTTTCTTCTAGCTTTTTTTTGTTTGTTTACACGTCGGCTCTTTTAACATAGCAATAAGAAAATAGTTCTCATCTTCTGAATTCTTTGAAATTTCAATCGATTATAAATATAAGGCATATATTTACGGAAGAGTACATTTAGTGACATTTTTTAGATAACATGTATTGTGTTACAAACAGCTTTGGTTTCATAATTCATGCACAACTGAAAAATGAGAGGGAAAACGGTATCACTAATAAAAACGCCTACAACTAAAAACACAAACAGGCACAGTTAAATCGGCAAATTACACGAGAAAAGGTGAAGTAATAAATTGGCAGGTGCCTGCCGATTTATAACTTGAATAAATACTCGAACCTGCAAGTGTTATAGCAAATAGTGTTTTGTACTGCCGGAAAATAAGAACATTGAAATATACTTTTAATTCAAGGAAGTACAGTGTGTCCCAAAAGTACTTGAGACATTTTAAAATTCAATAAAAGATCAAGCAATTGGCGTACGAAAGTGAGGTTTGGGCATAAATGCTTCTTATGATCTGAAATTTTGTTTAGGCAAATAAAAAAAAAATTAGTTAAAAAAATTTCTCATAGATGGCGCTGTTTCTGGAAAGTTATCGAATAGGTAGAATGCCTTTTTACATAACAATGGCGAAAGACCCACAAAGCGTATGCACAGTTTTTGTCTAAACTACGACAACCAATAACTTAACAATACTCGCCCTCCTGAGTTCGATTAGACGGGAGATGATGGATAGATGAGTATTGTTAACTTCTGGAATGTGGATTGCCAGTATCACCAGTTAAGATTATCAGGAAAATCTATATAAATAGGTTATCTTTTCTATCAAAAATAAATGCACCTATCATCATTAAAAAGGTAATTTTTTCATTCTTAAAAAAAAAAAAAATCATTTAACTATAACTTCGACCATAAATAAAACGAGAAAAGGTTGCTTTCAATCTTTCACAATGTTAGATAATTTCCATCTTCGTTTTTCTAATGTTGCTTAAAATTTGGAAAGAAATAAGTTTAATGTTTCCTCGTAAAAATATTAACGCGCGAATAATACTAGATAAATATAGAAAAAGAGCTTTTAATAATAAAAGGAAAAAGAAAGAAGAAACTTACTTTTCTCCACATCTTTAAACCAAGAGAGGAAGCATCAAAAATTTAAAAAAAGAATTAAGGTTGATGAAATTTGATTAAGCAGTATAATATCCATTTAACATTATAGCTTAAATCATTAAATCAGAGAACAGAATGAGGCTTAAATAATAAATTCAGAATTTTTTCATTTTCTTAAATAAACTACATTGAAAATTCTGAAATCGCTGCTTAAAATTTGCTATTTGAATTATAACTTATTTAAAACTACATTAAAATGGGTTTATTTTATTACATACTTCCTTTGAACTTACATTTCTCTTTGTATGTTGCAGTCAAATCTTGTGACTCATTTTTCACTCACTTGCTATTGACGTAGAACTTCGAAATATGGAATATATATATATTCCTGAGGGCAATACATAATTTGGACATTCTTTTTTTTTTTTTTTTTTTTTTTTTATCGCTAAGGGGGTCAACGTCGGCCCAAAACTTGCATTTTCTCCATAGAAATAACGTTGCGATTGTTTAATATTAATCGAAAAAAAAGTAGCTCTATTGTTGCAACATATATCCATTTTCACGACATTGTTGCCTGCATCATTATGACGTCAGCATTGAATGACGCACACTGCTTTATAATATAAGGTGACTTTTTGTGACTTTTAATGAAATTCCTTTTTTTTTTTAAATTTTTACATTTAATTGTTATTAGGGAAATGAATATTAATGGTGACAAACTTAATTAAAACAAAGAAATTTCTTCATTTGACTATTTTTTTAAATAAATCTTGAAAGCAATTTCAATATGAAAATAATAATAATAATAAGGTAGCCTTTTACCACAGTTAAAAATTGAAAATAATATCCAATTATCATTGAAAAATAAGTAATGTTAACACTTACCCGAGGCGCTTTATCCAACCTTAGATTATCGACGGGTGGACTGAACGGCGCATGCGTCACTGGCGGTTTCTAGAAAGATTAAAATATTGCAGGTTAAGAGTTAAAATTTAAACTACATTGTTGTAAAAAATTTATATCCTGTTTTCAAAACTGTTATATACTTACAGTTGGGCTGGGAGTAGATTGAACGACTAGAGAACCCAGCTGAAAGAAAACAAATGACTATCATAATTGAACATACATAAATTATTTTGAAGCTCATATTAAGGAACCTGATGGTAATGTGGCCAACCCGCAATAATGTTATTAATTTCAGTGGAATCCAAAGAATGGCACTTGAATCTAATCGGTGGAAGTCAGAGGAACATAGTTTAGTACCGGGTTGCCTGCAATCCTTGATCACGTGCACGGGAGGGCAGTCATTGTTGATTCATTGTTAGTTGCGTTGGCATATTATAAATTCGTCTCTAGTAACTTTGTTACTTTTCTTATTTAAACAAAGTATTTGTATTTACTGTTCTACATAATATTTTAGTTGGTTTAATGCTCTTTTTAACTGTATAAACGAATTTCAATGTCGGAGTGCGCAGACAGAATTACGAACACTTTTATAAAATTGGTTTTTGTTGGCAATATAGCCAAATGGGCGAAAAAGCTATAGATATGAGATATGTGTTGTTTGTCGTAATTAAGTGCATGATAAATGTGTCGGCCTTACCAGTTAAGATACAGAAGTTTTCATTTGCTCTACGCGTTAAAAAACAAATTAAAAATAATTTTTTCCGTAAATTTATTTTAATTTTTTTAAATCTTTGTCTAAATTTACTTCATATTAATTTTTCTATTATTTTTATACATTTTCAAAATAGAATTTTTGAGTAATTGGTGTTTTTTTCTGCTTTAAATATATGTTACCTGCATATGACCCTATTACCTTCATCAACTAACATTTTTTTTTTTAACAAACTTCAACAGGTGTATGTTTTGACTAACTTAAATTTTAAAATATTTTTCCAGTTTAAAAAGGGTCCCACTTTCTTAGTCAATTACTTTTATTTTTTTTAAATCAGCTATCACTACTGTTTAAAAATGTCGAACCTTAGGGTGGCCGTATTACCTGCAGATACCTTCTGTAAAGAAGTAAAACTTTACAAAGTCCTTTGTAAAAAAAAAACCTAAAAATCAATCATAATTTAAGTTAAATAAATACAGTCAAACTCGCCTAATACGAGCACAGTTAAAACGAGCAAGTTGAACGTTAAGATTGATTCATAATTTAAACTATCTCCACGCTTTTTACAAGCTACAAAAGCAGCATTACGGCTAATGCGAACAAAACATCTGTTTATTTCAACGCGATTTTCAGCGAAAAGTAGGGTAGAATTGGGAAAGAAACCCCTTTCTTATCGAACTCTGTTCTCACTCAGCGATAATATTTCTACATTATAACTGTGTGTCAAAAGGTTGTAATTTTTCAGTTTTAACAGGCAGAATTTCAAACTTCAAGGAAACCCCTCACCTACCTTACACCCAAGAAAATGCAAAGGAATGTCCTGAGGTTTTGAAAGAATGAAATAAACACAGAAAACTGACCCATGGGAAATAAGGAGCGTAGAAAAAAACCTTTATTTATTATTTTCTATAAATACGAATTCTGGGCATATTAACCAACCTTTTCATGTTTTTTATTGTACTATTAAAATGAAATGGATGTGGGAAATCTTTTAGTTAAATTAGTTTAATTACGTCTGTGTTTTTAAGATTGTTAATATTTTCACGGGTATTACGAGTACGGTTAATAAGAGAACTTTTATAATCCCCTTGCTACTTATATTAACCGAGTTTGACTGCATATTTTTAATTTCTGTATCAAGTATGCCAAATAAACTTTAAAACTATTTTAAGACAATTAAATATGCATTAAAAAAGAAGAACACAAATTTTAATACTTTTAATCAAAATTTAACGCTATCGTTGTTTACAATATTCCCCTATCGGCTCGATACCGGAAAAGAAGAAGTATTCCTAACACGATTCGACGCACTGTCAACCCTTTTGTGCATTCAGTCAAATATATGCAAGAGCACAGCAAATAAATGACTATGCATCAACAAATAATAGTCTGAAAGAGCTGTGTCAGGACAACACCATCCTCTAAATAATGCTTCGACTGGCAACGCTGTATTGTATGACGTAGTTATGGATCGGCCAACTTTCTAACGTGTATATACATTCGCGGTGTTATACAACACTAATTTTCGTGAGAAATTTTATTTATGATTATGAGTTTTTAAGACGGTGCACTAATGAGGTGATTAGAATGAAAGTGCAGTAAGTCAATACTTAGTACTTTGAGAAATGAAGGGTTTTGTGACACTTGTCGTATTGGCGATGCATTAAGTGCTCCAACTTGTTTTGCCCTCTAGCGACTTACTATGTGAACTATGACTTATTTGACTGTCACATTGAATAGAAATTAATATACGTTCAAAAAAAAAAAAATATGGTTATCTAGATTTTTCAAATTTTTGACTTACTCCACTGTCATTCTAACCCCCTCAAATGTGTTGTACACACAGTCTGTAAAGTAGCTATTTTTGGCTTTCCAAAAGATGAAGAATTGAAAAAGAAATAGATTACTGATATTCATCGGAAGGATTATGTTCCAACTAAACAATCTCGAGTTTGTTTGTATTGCTGATTTATGAGTTTTAAATCTTCCTTTTTGTTTTCACTTTCCAAACATACAGTGTAAGGAAGGTATTTTGTAGTCATGATTTGTACGTGTGAGAGTGAGTGAACATGATATATCATATTAAATGAAATTGAAAGTTTTTATATAAATTTTTAGTTCTTTTTATTTGATTTTAACATGACGTCATCATTAACTAGGGGTAGATAACACAGATTCGTCCCGTTTTGGTCTAAAGTACGTAATTTGGATCAATAAACCCGTCTATATTTCGTATAAATGTAGGTCATTTTTGGATGTAATCTGGACAAATTTTGGACGTCTATATTACAGCTAAAACGTCGTCTATGTTTCGTCCAGATTTAGGCATTTTTCGGATGTAATATGGAGAAATTTTGGGCGTCCATATTACGTCCATTTTACGTACATTTCCTCGTCTAAAAGACGTACCTATTACGTAAAAGGCGGTGACATTTGAACGTAAATAGATCAGATTTAGATGAAATACATACTACTTTTGGACGAAAATTGGACACATCCATTCATCTAAATTACGTACTTTAGACCAAAATTGGACGAATCTGTGTTATGTGGGATACCTACCAAACGTTATTTCCGATTGAGCTCCCATTTGGTGAATATGTTATAAACCAAGAAGTGTATATATTTTCGTAAAAATCGGCCGACAGATTGGGTATTTAATCCCCTTTTAAACCATTTTCCAAACATTTTGCGACCTATTCTAAAGGTAAACTCATCAAAGAAATATGGCAGAGTATAGGTGATAAATATTTCAGCGATGTTATCAATTATTAGTAGCACAGAGGTAACGATTTCAATTTCAAAACGAGAGGCCAAGTGTTTGAATCCATTGTGTCAAAAAATTATAAAATTCTTTTTTTTTCACTTATTTTCCACCAGTGTTTGAAAAGTCGAGGGAAGGCGCTTTAGATGATTAAAAAAAAAAAAAAAAGAAAGTGAAAGAATGACAATATCTGAATAAATTGAGCATGTACGATTAATCGTATTTTTTTTTTTTTTTAACTGTGTGGGAAGAAATACTTTGAAAATTAAAAAAAAATCTGTAGTATTTCTTCATGATATTCATGTATGAATATTAAAATTTAACTATTAAATATGGATTTTAACTGTGGAAGTGATAAAAGTTAAATTTGTTTGCAATTCTTCAAAGATAAATAAGAAATGTTATGATTAGATAATTTAACTTTTTGCGCTTCAAATATTCAAGCTTTCACTTTTTTTTCCCATGGCATTTTTTTAAAATCAGAAAATGATAATGCAAATGCACTTTGCAATAATAAATATTTTTCTTTGAAATAACAAAGTAGTTACTTTTTAAAATGCTAACTTTTTAAAATAGCAAACAACTAATTCTTATATTACTTCTTATTCTATATTAGATCAATAGTAAACAACTACGAAAGTTGGATCAGTGGCTGGATGTAATCGTCCCAACATTACTGTTGATCGGCCGATCTGCCGCCGTGACATCAAAACTAAGCTCTTAGGCGTTATCTATAGGATGGTTTTGGTCAGAAGTTAAGGCAGGACTGTATACTGAAATTTTCAAAACTTCTCACAGAAACGTTAGTAAATATTTCCCTGATTATTTTTGCAGAATATAGCGCGACATTGTCAAAGTACAACTTCTCACCAAGGTTGTTCCATTTTGCCGTCAATGTATTTACTTCTTCAGAATTTTTATATATATTTTTGCTTTTGAAATAGACGCTTTCAGCGTGACGTCAGTCATGACGTTTTGCTTGGTTACTGACTCTAAACAAACGGTTGCTATGTTTGATTTCTTATTAAATATAAATCGTAGAAAATGTTAACACTGCATATAAAGTATTAAAACACTTAACTGTGAGATATAGCTATAAGATATATCTATAGTACACAAACAAAATAGAAAATACCACATAGCAACCGTTTGTTTGGAGTCAGTAACCAAGCAAAACGTCATGATTGACGTCACGACTGAAAGCGTCTATAATCAGAACATATTTTTTCTTCCATCCCCAGTCAACATTTCTATTTGCGCGTCCTATTGTTGGCACGTAAAATGAAAAATGAGTTTAATCTAAGCTGCCGTATTGTCAATATATCCCATTTTATGACCTTACATGGCATAAAAAGTAACAAATGTATTATAACATTATTTAACTGGTATTTTTAACGTTTCTCACAGTTCTGTTGCTTCCACCCCTAGTAGCACACAAAACGTTAAAAACATTGAAAATCCTGTTTAATTTCGTTTTTAAAACTTTTCATTAAAGTTGTGTGATACAAGGCATGTGACATCAGGTGATGAATATTCATGAAGAAACACTTAAAAACACATCATTAGAGTAATCAAATAATGGTCACCAATGGGTCCGCCAATAATGGCCACCAATAATGGTCAAGTAATGGTCATTTTGCACATGACTAACTAAACAAGTTGTATTTTCATCAACATGTAATGTTGTGTGATACTAGGGATGTGACATCAGGTGAAGACGCTTCATGAAGAAGCACTCACAAATATATCATTAGAGTCATCAAATAATGGTCACCACATAACTAACTAAACAAATGACATTTTCATCATGTTATGACTGAACACTTTTGACCATATGGGGCATCATTGTGACATTCCACAACGAGAACGACTGACCAGCTATTGTATAAGGGAAGAGACGACATAACCCAATTTTCGTCTAGATCCTAATTTTCTATAGAATTTTTTGGAGATAAGGAAAATTGTACTTACAGCGACATATTGCCATCCTTCGCTGACTCTGACTAATAGAGATTCTTCTTCTAAAACAAATGCTAAGGTACCTAGGGGACTGATGTCGGACATGCGCAATAATGTATCCATGTTTTTGAACGTTACAGCCTAAAAGGATATAACAATTAATAGTGGTAAATGTGAAAAATGTAAATATATGAAAAAGCAACAAATTCAAAATTTTTAAAAAGCTTGCATTTGACAAGTAGATTGACAAATTATTCAAATTGGTTTGTCATCATTTAAAATATGAAGCGATAGATTATAAAATAATGAATTGAAATATCGAAATCTTTTGTGAATAATTTGAAATTTATTCATAGGCCTTAAAATGTCATCTGCCTATAGAAACGATTAGATCTGGATCATATTTTCGTTATTCAACTTATTGTTGACTTTATTACGAGGCAAACGGAAAGAGAGAGGCACTACCTTTCACGTTAGCCCCCTAGAATCAGGTGATGCTATTTCATACACATACATTTATGTATTCGAGCATCACGTGACTCAAGTGGTCTGAAAATAAGGAGACACGTGTGACAGATCGCGGCAGCCTGTCTTTTTCGTTAGCCTCGCTTCATTATTACTGACGTCAAACTTCTTTACTAAATAATTCTAATTAAAATTTCCATTTCGTGTCACTTATGTAACTTTGTCTCCTAAACACACATTTAATTATTAGATAATTCAATAAAAAAATTTCATTAACAAGAGAAATGACCGAATATAAAAATATTAGTGACAGATAACTTAGCCGCATAAGCTGAAATTTTATAGCGATATTCAGCAACGAGATCACTTACAACAGCGGAAATAATTAATGCATGCAAATTATGGTTTGAAACGAACAAACAAGTGAACAAAATGCTGAAATGATCAACTTACCCCAGGTACTACGGTTGGCCTTCGGAGCTCTTCTGGAGGGTTGCTGTTGAAGGCAGGTTTCCCTGGAGGGCCGGGCGGTCCCGGGGGGCCCGGTGGGCCTGGAGGGCCAGGTAGCACCTGTACGCCTGTTGTAGACAATTTTTTACCTGTTATTTTGTCGGAGAGATACTACTTTTAGAAACTTATTTACTGCAATACACACTTATGGGGATTATCATTTTTAAACGAGAAATATAATAAGTTATTCAATTAATAATTTAAGTAACACGTTTTTAATTCAAAAGTTAACATGATTTAAACAAAAATGAAAAAAAAGTGGCCATTGTCATTGACAGTCAATTCGTGTGCAAAATTTGAACGAGGCTTGTTAGATATGTGATTTCGATCAAAAACGTAAAGAAATGTTTCTGCCAATGGACTGTTTCCCGGACGCGATACAAATATGACTCTGTAACTGCACGAATATTGTACTGTCGTCAACAATGAACTTGTGTACAAAATTTGAGGAAAGTAGCTTCGACGGAAGTGAATCAAAAATGGATTGCAAAATTTGACCCAGACAGATAATCAACAAATGAAGTTGAATAAAAGAGGTGTAAAAAATTTAATTTTGAAAAAAGAGCCATTGTTGATATTAAGTTCAAGAAAACTAAGGTATAAGCAAAGGCAAATATATTGGGTTTTCAGGAAATTTCCTTCCGTTTGGAAAAACCAAACCGTACTGGAAAATTCTGCCCGTCAATTATTAGACATTATATATCGGAATTATTGTCTAATAATTAAATGATAGAATTTTCCGGTACGAACCAACTTTCCCAAACGGAAAGAACTTTCCGAACAACCCAATATTTATAAGTAATAGTAGCCTAAAAGAACCAAATCAGAAGAAACATAAAATTAATATTCACGTCACTATTTTTTTGTTTTTATTGATGTCTTAGAAATTTATTTTTCTTTATTTCTTGTTGGTTACAGTTAAACATAACACAAATATACATTAAACACTTTCCTTCATGGTACAAAAACCCCTGAGTTGATAGCTTTATTTCAGTTACAAGAAACAAATTCTCATAAAAGATGCTTTTCCTTTGGCTAAAGATAGTAAGTTTCCACTTAATCATTCAAATAAAAGTTTTGAAGTGACTTCTTTTGAATTTATGTTATAAGATATGTAATTATAACCTTATAATTTTTGCTTACACACACATATAACGTACTTTATTGACTATTTTTTATAAAGCACTAAATTTAAAAATAAATCCTTATCAAATTTTCCTTCCCTTTTTTTCCAAATAACTGCAATTTTGTTAATTATAAACTTTTCAAACTAAATGTTGATTTAAGTTCAAGAGGGCTAAGTTATATTATATAAGATAGTAACAAATATATTTATATAAGATAGTAACTTCAAAATCTCAAGGTAAAATAACTCAATTTTCATGTCATCTTTTTTTTTTTTTTTTTTTTTTTTTTTATTGATGTCTTTCAAATTTATTTTTCTTTATTTTTTGTTTGCTATAATTAAACTTAACACAAATATACATTAAACACGTTTATTGTTGAAAATTTCTAAAAATGTATTTCGGCACATAAAACTTTTTCTGCACTAATCTCTTAACACTTAAATGCCTAGAGTATCAAATTTGCAACACTTTTTATTTAACTTTTAATAAATAAATCAAGTTCCTTACAACCATTATATTTATATCGAAATATTAATCCTGTAAAATTCACAGTTGCCGAACAGTTGATGTCGGTTAAGGGGCTTCCGAGTTGCAGACAACTTTATGCCCAGTCTATTTGTGAGTAGAATGTCTTGTATTAAATTGAGCCGTTGGGAAAGGTTAAAATGCAGCATTAACAGTGAACAGTGAACAGTTTATAAGGGTCAATGGGGTCCCTTGTTTGAGAAAACAACCCCCTGTGTATGAGTAATTGTATATCTTATCCTGGCTAATTTAAATATGCTACTAAATAAAGTTAAAAATATATCTTAAATTTTCTGGTGTGTAATCCTTAAAAAAAAAAAAAAAAAAAATTAAAGAAAATTTCATGCATTGAAAGGTTAAGGATTAGACACCAGAAAATTTAAGATATATTTTTAACTTTATTTAGTAGCATATTTATGCGATTTTTAGAGGATCAATATTTCAATATAAATATAGTGGTTGAAAAGAACTTGATTTATTTATTAAAAGTTAAATAAAAGGTGCTGAAAATTTGATACTCTATGCATTTGAGGGTTAACCAATGAAGTCTTGATATCCCTAAATTTTTATAAATAACGTGCAGATCTCTGTTGTAAAGACGATAATTAATATTTAAATACATTTCTAAGAACTAATAGGAAGAGAAAACTACTTTCACTACTACTTCAGTATGATTAACAAGACTCACCTTTTGATCTTGAGAAAGCTCTTAGTCCTTTGATCCCTCGATATGCTTGTAAGGAAATAGTTTGTTTAATTTTATAACACTCATGTGTCGTAATATAAACTGAAGAAAACAAGAAAGAAAAGAAAGAAAATCGATTTATGGAACACTTTTCATCTTTATTGAATTTTATTTATATTTATCTAAACTAAATTTACCTAGTAAGGAGAGTTAAAGATCAGATACAAATACCTAATTCTTTCAGGCTGCAACGATGTTTGCAAAGGTAGTCTAAATGTAGATTTATAAAATTTGAATTGCTATTTCAATTTTTTATGTTAGGAAATGAGACGACTTATAAAAAACGTCTCATTTAAATTTCTTTTTATTTTTTTTTTCATTTTTAATTTTATCAATTCAAAAACATAATTTTTAACTATGAAAATATTATAAATAATATTATAAAATCATATTAAAAATATTAATTATGATTTACATAAAATACGTCTTGTTATGCACAATTTATGTATTCAGATGTCTCAAAGCATCGACATAGTTATTATTCGTGTTTATAAAATTAAACATTCCCTAACAAGATCTAAGTCTATGCACATGAAGTCGCAAAATTTTCGCATATGCGAAACACGATGCAACGAGTGGTAGTACCTGTGTTGAAAGTATAGACTGTGACTAACTACATTAAAGACGTGAGTATAAAACATCACAAATTTACTGAATGGTGTATACAAATGTCAAATTTAAAATTTATACATACATTAAAATTAAAAATATCGACGTTTCGACCAACATCTATGGTCACCTTCAGGAAATGTTTGTTATAACAAACTAGCTGATATGCCCGGCGTTGCCCGTGCCCGTGATAATAACCTTAAAAATACCTAAAATCAATGTTGAATGATTTTATATTTTTAAATGAAAATCATCCAAACGAACTGAAGGACAGTCGTTATAGTTATTGCCGATTTAATGTCGATTTAATTTCTGATGTTTTGATATATTAATTTTTCAATTCTCAATTCAAAAGTTCCTGCGGAAACCTAAATAATATTAAGCGCTCCCCCACCTTTCCTCTTTTAAACTCAAAATAATATACGGTATTGGCCAATTTATTAGTCCTATTCGAAAAATTATTCCAAAACCTTGTTTCTAAGATGATTATATTAAAATTAAATTAAAATCATGCACTCGTGGCATCATAATTCACTTTTATATTTTAACAGAATAGTAAGGCTACTATAATTTGTGACTCGTGCTGTAGCCAGTATACGTCAGGACACATGGCCGTTATCATTATCTTTTTAAGCGTGAAGATTCCGCTATGGTACTCCATTGTGAAATTTGGTCATTTTTGAAATTCAATATTTGAAAAACGGCATAATCATTATATTTGAAATTTATATCAAGAAAAATAAATTTTTTTACCTTTCTAACGCAGTTTGTCTAACATTTTTCTGACAAATACTTTTCGAGCTATTAATTTTTTCAGCAACTTCAAATGTTTCATTTTCCGAGATTAATCTGTGGCAACGATTATCGAAAATCCCAGTCGTCAGCAACGAATAGCTTTTTATTAAAGAGGATATTTCCTGAAGATGACCATAGAAGTTGGTCGAAACGTTGATATTTTTAATTATAATGTATGTATAAATTTTAAATTTGACATTTGTATACACCATTCAGTAAGTTTGTGATGTTTTATACTCACGTCTTTAATGTAGTAATGTTTCATGGTGTAATCGTCCAGCATTTATATTAGTATAGACTATGTATAATTGCATTGTTGAAATGGATTGGTTGATAAATAACAAACACATAATCACCAATCAAATTATTTAGTATGATTTATCACTGGCTTAAAGAAGGGCGGTTCAGAAGTTGATTTTATTTAATGATAAATATCATGAACTCCAACTGAAGTGATTACAGAAGTTTTAAAAAGTTGAATATATATTTATATAATAACTTTTTATTTGATGTAACTCAAAACACACAGTCATGTCCTATAGTAGATGCTATAGTAGATATATTGAACGCATTACTTTCATTCTACTTAAATGCCTAAGCTTAGAAAAAACTCTAGGAAATGTTAAAATTTGATAAAAATAAATATCCGTATCAAAAGAAAAAAAAATACACCCGCCTTTATTCATAGATAATTAACAATAAAAACACAACAAAGATATCATTAGACTCGGAATAATATTTTCTTTCAAAACAACCAATTTTTCAAATAGGAGTCGTCTACATAATAAAAAAATTACTAACGTTGTTTTTTGAAATGGTAACGCCCACTTTTGACATCCTATTTGAGTTTGGATCAAAGCAGCCCAAATATAGGTATACCTTTTAAACTTTTTCTTAAATCTTCATAGAGTTAGAAGATTTCAAATTTTGAGGTTGTTAACGTTAAATCCAAACTGTAATTGTCAAACTTTAACTTATATCTTCCCAAAAAGTCACCCTATTGAAATTTCTTTCTTTTCAAATGAAATACAATGAATAAACCCGAACATATTCCGAGGCATTTTTTCGAATAAAAAAATATTAATAAATTCATATTAAAATAGATGAATTATGATGTACATTAATTTTTACTTGAACAGAAGAGAGCGTCGTCAAAAACATGATGTGTAACTTTACATTTCATTCTAATCATTATTTTTTGAGTTAGTATAAAGAAATTTTACTTTTCAACAGTCTAAATAAAGCGACTGTATCCGTTTATCATTTAATCACATATACGAAAATCGTAATCAACAACCAATAAATTTACATTGAATATTTTTATTGAATAAAATCAGTTTATTTTAAATTTAATTTTTTTTTAGAATTTTTCTGGCATGAAACTAAAAGTTGTTCCCGAAGTATTTAAATTTTTTTCGTCTTTCCACCTTTTTTTTTCCAAAATTTATGCATAAATCCTTAACGCATTTCCTTTCATAACTCTACGAAGAATTAAGAAAAAGTACATAAACCATACATTTCTTCGGGCTGCTTTGATCCAAGGCGCTTCAAATGTGGTGCGAAAAGTGGATGTTAACATTTGAAAAATCAAAGTTGGTACATTTTGTAATACGTAGGCGACCCCTATTTCAAAAATTACAACTGTATTCTTAATGGAAGCATTATTTTGTGTCTACTAATACCTTGGTTGTGTTTTTATTTTAAACGATCAGCGAATAAAATTGGATGAATTTTTATTTATTATTTTATTTATTTACTTATTGACACTGACTACACATAAAATGTTGGTTTAAATTATATCAGAGGAGATGATACATTGTTATTGATTTTTATTTTTTAATACTTTTCACTCTATCTAAAATATGTTTTATAAAGAACTTGGGGACAATTGAGACATTGAAACACTTAAAGTATTTTTGATTTTATATGAAATCTAAATATGTATTCAATTTTTTTTTTCATATTTTAATACAGTCTATAAAGTGGCTTAGAAACTAATTATATAAAGTTGCAATGTCTATTCTATGAGAAATTTTATTATTAATTGAAAGTGTGTCTAGAAACAATATTATTTACAATTGATGATGTAATACTAACCTCTTCTTCCGGGAGTATCACTTTCTTTATCCCAGTAATAGTTGATTCTTGACCCACTACCAGGGGTTCCCGGGGGACCGGGAGGTCCCGGAGGACCTTGGATGGATTCACCGGGCAAGCCCTAAGACAACAGCAACAATAACTAATACATGCATATATACAGGGTATGTCATAAAAATGAATACACACTTTGAATGATTACAACTACAGTTTTTATTCACATAATTAATATTTAAAAGTGCAAACGAATCTACATAAAATGTATAACTTTTCCTCCTATCGTAGATGTTCAAAATGATTACCGTTCCAGTCAATACACTGCTGATAACGGTGGGCTATTGATTCACAAACTTCAACAAATATTTCACTTGGTGTTGTGGCGAATTCTTTCTCAATTGCGGTTCCGGAATGTTGTCTATGAACATCCATTTGTTTCAAACTTATATTTTATTCTATGAAGTGGGATTCGCATAGGTGTATCTGCCTGAAACTCCCTGCGATATTGTTTTTGTACTTCTGCTACATTTCCATACTTACAATAGCATTTTAAATTAAATTTTATTTTTCTAAAGTTCATCTCGGTCTACTCATTATTTCCAATTCATTACACTTTGAAAAGAAAGAAAAATGAGAGAGATAGTAGTGAGAGGCTTTTTAATCACATACTACCTCTTATGGGTACTCTTTAGTAATTGATCCACAAATAATCTGTATGCAGCTGAAACCAGTGAAACATCCGCGAGCGCTGTCTGTTTTTAGGTGCGTTCGTAATTATATAAATACGTAGCACCTATTGTCGTCGTCTGGTCCGTCCGTCCGTCTGCATATAACAACGCAAAAACTATCCAACCGAATGGTTTGAAATTTAAGATATATTATATTTGCAGAATTTTGTCGAGACATTTCAAATTTTATGAAAATCGAATCAAAACTTTAGAAAATATTAATAAAAACATTTATTAAGAAATTTGATTTGTTTTTTAATCGGTGCTTTCTTGTTATAGGAGCTTCCGAGGTTGAATCGTCAAGCGACCGAGATACTTATTTTATGACAGAAATGAATCTGCAGACGATATAATTCATTTCACAGAATTTAAAATCATGAATATGTAAATATTCATATAACTAGCTATAGTACGAACGCACCTCGTTTGTCACGTTTGATGTACAATTTCCAACTTGTTTTAAATATCTTCAGTTACATTCTTATGGATCATTTCATACAGATAACTAAGTTTCTTAGCGATTTCCTGTTAAAAGCCTGCGCTAGATCGCTCTCGGTAGGGTAATATCTTATGGCCAGTCCTTACGTTCCAGTTCCATAATGGGAATGTGTGGGCGATCCAAAAATCGGGAACAACTTTAAAAATTAATAATTCGCAAACGAATAAAGATAAAAAGATACGGTTTGCACCCAACAGATGGGAAAGAAACAGGCCTTTTTTTATGACGAAAGCAAAAAATAATGCTTGAATAAATGGAAATGCTTGAACAAAAAAGAATGCTCGAAATCACCATCATTGCCAATATTGAAAAATGCTATTCCCCAATATGTATCTGCTATTCCACAAAAAATGTTTCCTAATGCTGTGAGCGGTGCTGTTCCTTGTCTGACAGTTGTCATGCAGAATGACGGACAACACAGTGAGCAGCTATAAGCTTACTTGTAAATTGTAAGACATTATTTAGTCAAAAAAAAAAAAAAAATAGAACCAATCATGCATTCGTTTTGCTTTCGTCATAAAACAAAACCTCGACTTCTCTCTCATCCGTTCGGTGCAAACCGCATCTTTTTATCTTTATCCGTTTACGAATTATTAATTTTTAAAGTTGTTCCTGATTGGTATATCTTTGTAAATTTATGTTAGCGAATTTTCACATTACTCACATAGCTCATTTATTCTGATCTATTTTTCATTCTTAAACGAGTATTGTCAAATTTAAACGATTTCTTTCATCTGATATTTGGTGTATATTTGAAAATACATGTTATACGGTTAACCTATAATAATAGATGATGCCCAATACTTTTAAGGGTAAAGATGTGTTTTCGAAAAAAATTCTGATTTATGAATAAAGCTGAATAAAGATTAAAAAAAAAAAAAAAACATTTTAAGCTGCAAAGATAAAATGCCACAGAAAGTAGTTACTTACTCTGGGTCCAGGGGGTCCGGGAGGGCCTGGAACGGGAACGTAGGTTCCATCGCCACCTATTCCACCTGGGGGTCCGGGAACGCCAGGATCACCCTAAAAATCGAAATAGATAAACATATATATATTAAGCAACGATGCAACTAATATAAATTTATATTTTGCTTCCTTGGATTGCACAAGAGAATATTTAATCAATCTGAAAATTCTGACGAATTCCCCTTACAGCACCCTCACCAAAATATGACCAAAATATGACCAAGTATGAATGCGCTGTCACCAAAATGAAACTTTAAAATGGTCGTCACTGTAGTCAAGAAGCATCGAAAAGGAGTTGTATCCAAGTCTCTGTGACGTCAGTGTGCCCTATTTTTTGACGAGTTGCAAATGACCAAATGATGCTCCACCGATCTCTGAATACCAGGCCTACGTGCTGACACAAAAATGGCGGCTGTCGTAGGCGGATATTTTCCTTTTCAGCGTTTGTACGGTCCCTTGCACTTAAATACAAGTATTTTCTGAAAATATTCTTTGCCTTCTTTTTCTAAACTTAAATAAGGCAAAGAATATTTTTAGAAAAATGTTAATACATTTTCAGTAATATGAGTGTATTACCTTTCTGCCGTCAAGGCCAGGTGCTCCTCGGTCTCCTTTTTCTCCCGGCCTGCCAGGAGGTCCTTGAGGTCCTACTGGTCCAACGTCCCCTCTGTCCCCTTTAGGACCTAGACGGAAAACAAGAGTTGATAAAAAAAAAGTTCAAATATTAAACATTTTGTAAACCTTTAATTGGAAATATTTTGTACGAAAAGATGGGACGCTTACCGATGCTAACGACGCTGACTCCATCCTAAAATGAAAGAGAACGAAAATGTAATTTTGATTTCTTTTAAAAAAGAAGAAGAATTATCATAAGTCAGAATAAGAAATAAACAAAATTTTCTTTTCAATTAAAAAAGAAAAGAAAGAAAGAAAAAAACAAACAAACAAAAAAACATACGAGTTAGTCATAAAATGAACAAACTTTCCCTGTTTTAAAGAAACGTATAAATTGTAATTTAATTATTGTTATATATTTTTAACCCTCTGACCGTGTAATGTTGTTTTCTCCGTAATTTTTTTAAAATGCTAATAAAAACATGATATTTCAAACATGATATAAAAATCTTAGTTGTGTATATGAATATAATCCTTGAGACTATTAATCATTACTTAATGGTTTAAAACCACATTATATTTGTAGAATTATTTTAATCTAAATAACGCTAATATTGCAATGAAACCTACAGCATAGTGAAAGGATATGTCAGTTCACGGCGGTGAGGAGGTTTTAATGACCATTTATTAATAAAACTTACTAGAAAATGAACATGTTCAAAGTGCGAAATTTGTATAATTCTATCAGTTTAAATGTCGAAACGAAGATGCAAACACCGTATTATGCTTGTTTGGATTTTTTTTTTTTTTTTTTTTTAATACGCAAAACGGTATATTAAATAGTTCTTAAAATACCATTTAACTTTTATATGCAATTTACAAGCTTGAGTGGGAAAATGTCACAGTTGTCGATTTTTAATATTTCATTTTATAGTTATCCAGCTAATTAATAATTTTAGAGAACGGATTACATTAAGAGCCTACGTTAGTCATGCCGAAAACACTACCAAACTAATATTAAACCAATGGCAGCGTTCTTTTCAAATTTTTCGTTTGCATAAAAAAATTTTTTTAAATGTTTTTCTGTGCTTAGTATATCTAAAGTTAATGTGGTTCCAGAGTTAAAAGTTTTCTCAGAAAAAAAGAAAGACTGCAACTAAAATAAAACTATGCTGCAGCCATCAGCGAACACCTGTTTGGCGGTATACACCCAAACCTAATAAGAATCTATTTTTCTCAAGGTCTAACAAAATATGAAGTTTGGTGAAATTCTCTGCACTAGTTCTTGAGATATAGCTATAGTAAAAATCCTGAAAAATGCAGCATAGCAGCGCCCCCTGTAGGGCGATCTACACCAAAAACTAATTTGTATCAAATTCTAACTGTATCTAAATTTTTATTAAATCCCGTCCATTATTTCACGAGATAGAGCGCCCACAAATGTTTTGTCACATACAGACACACACCACAAACTCACAGACATACATTTTCTAAAAACACTCAAATCGTGTTCAGGACATTCTAAAACGTATAAATCCGTCGAAAACTGGAAGTCGAAATTTTTTATGAATCAAATACTTATTTTCTTGTAAAGATAGAAGAAAATAAAAGAATAAAGATATCCGGCAGGCATTGACCTTAAATATTCTACAACAAGTAAAAAAAAAAAAAAAAATGAAATGCAAGCGAGAAATTTGTAAAGAACATTGCCATTGGTTTAACATTAGCTTGCGAGTGCTTAAAAAATGGCAACCGGATAGGCATTAACCTCAAATATCTTATGCAAAAAGAAATCATTTAAAGTTATTGAAATTCAAGCAAAAAATTTGAAAAGGACGCTGCCTAGTTTAAGATTAGCTTTCCAGTGTTTTTACGTTACCAAACCGTCGTCGTCTAAAACGGCGTAATAGGCCTATTGTCACACACAGTCTTGGTACGACGACGGGTTAAATAACGCTTATTTATATGATAAGACAATTTTTGATAATTCACGTTAAAGTCCGATGTCGCCATATTGGTACTCTTTAAAATATTTTACAAACTTTCATTATATCTATATTGAATATTCAAATTATTTTTATATTACTCTCCACCGCATTCATTTTGGCTTTTTAACAGCTACGATAGGGATAGGGGTTATTGAAGTTTATCTTCGTTTACTGTAAAACCAGTTTTTCCTTCTGATGTGTCTTGTTGCCGGCAAGAATTTGCTTTTTCCATTCAGGAATCCACCAAGATCATATAATTGAACACCGATGGATTTTTATCTTTGGAGCTATCATAACTGCCATGATACAAAACAATAATTAAAATATTAAAAATTCTAAGAAATTTTAAATTATTTTATTCAAAATTCTAACATTTGCTGTAGCTGAGAAATAACCATTTCGAATAAAGTGAGTTTAAAAATAAACATTTGTCATGCTGATAGTTGAATTTTTTTTTTTTTTTTCATAACATATTTAATGACAAAATTTTGAATGAGATGTTTAAAATATTACAAAACAATTCAAATTTAAAGTGAGTTAAGCGGGAAAAAAACAATACATGACAACGCAATATATTTTGAGCATTTTCAGCTGTGTAATACCTATAAGAAATAAGGATAACAAAATAATGTTAATTTTAATGTTAATGTTAACGCTGTTAATATCTCATGTTTGTCTGTAAAACATGTGTGTAGAACATGAAAATGTTTACTTGAGAACGGATAGCATGCGAACAACCTATATTCCGGTTTGAGAAAACTGATTAATTCACACTATAAAAAATTACTGGGAAACGTTTCCAAAAATCAGTGGCAGTAAAAGAAACTTTGTTTTTATAAATGCTTCCTTAAACCTTGAAATTATATTGGTTTTTAGCGCTTTTTGCAGATAACGTTTTTCGGAATCGTGGGTAACTTGAAAGAGGTAACTGTATATTTTTGTCCATGGTTATTTATATTGTCCTAGATTAAGAAACATTTGTCTTTTTTCGCAGTGTGTAATTACGCTAATTGTGACTAAACTTCTCCATTTAAACAATGATTAAAAGAATATTTTAAAGGCGATTTTCTCAAAACAATGTTTTTAAATCGACACAGAAATATCACTGGAACGGATGAACCGAATTTTTTCATTCTGTTTAAAAATGAAAATTTATATATTCCTAACTCCTCGACCTTTAGTTTTTATTTTTTTTTTTTATTTGTTAGTTTTTTATAAACAAAATAAAATCACATTTTCATGGGAAAACTGATACATTAAATTTGAGAATTTACCATTTTGTTCAAAATTCAAAATTTCAGAATGTTGTCGGTTAAAAACTAGACAATTATATGTATTTTATAGTTAATTTTTGTTTTATTGATTTCAGATGAAACCACTCAAACTTCGAATACCATATTTTCCATTAAAAAATAGCCAAAGTTTGTTTATTTTTTATTTTCAAAATATGTGGTTTGTTATGTAAAAATCTAGATATTTATACCTCGTTTCTAGACGAAAAAACGATTAAAAAAATAAAAATAAAATATGCTTAATGTTCAGTCGAAAAACATCCATAATCACTTAATTAAAAAAAAATTGAATCTTTTGTTCGATTTAAAGGTATCTGAACCCGTAACAAAACATATAAATTGTAATGAAATACTCGTTATCACTATCGCCATTACTTAACTGAAGATATCGATTTGTTGAAATTTAACGGCGGCGGCGTCGCAAGTAAAATCCATAATAGACTGGCAGCCAGCGACATTTTTATCTTAATCAATTTGTGCAAGCTGATCTTCAAATATATAATTGATCTTACTTAATCAATTACAAAAACAGCCGCCAGCTGTCGCGACAGTGGTGGATGCGGTCTCCGGGAGCCGCAACATCTTTCAGCCAAAGGGAAATGAATACCAACACGATTACGGAAGATTTAAGAATATTACCACGACCCGTAACTAACTACCATAATCGTGTTGCCATTCATTTCGCTTTGACCAAGGGATGTTCCTGCCTCTGAAACCGTATCCAACGCTATCGCAAAAGTTGACGGCTGTTTTCATCATTAAGTAAAATTGATTATATATTTCAAGATCAGCTTGTATAAAATGATTTAGTAAAAAATGTTGCTGACTCCGGGACTGTAACTTGTGTTGTTGAAGAATTTGGGAAGCAACAATTTGCTAAGGAGCTATATGCTAGATTTTCATTGCATAAAGTTTGCAAAAACTTAAAATAGTATTTACTCGTGCTTGTTTTCAATAGTACCACTTTTCAGCAACTGGATTTTTGACTGGGTATAAAATAACAATAATAGCAAACCAATATTAGCTACGTTGTTATATTATAGACCAACATTTCATTAATCAGAAATATTTCAAAGGAAATACTAAAATTGTAAATTATTGGCTTGACACTGGATATTTTTTCTATGAAATGGAGAAATATTTTTTTACAAATATTGGCTTGACATAATATTGACATATTGGCTTGAGCATATAATTGTAAATTATTGGCTTGACACTGGAAATGTTTGCAATGAAATGGAGAAATATATTTTTTTTACAAATATTGGCTTGACATAATATTGACATATTGGCTTGACATAATATTGACATATTGGCTTGACATAATATTGACATATTGGCTTGACATAATATTGACATTTTGGCTTGAGCATATAATTGTAAATTATTGACTTGACACTGGAAATTTTTGCTATGATATGGAGAAATATTTTTTTTTACAAATATTGGCTTGACATAATATTGACATATTGGCTTGAGCATATAATGTAAGTTACTGGCTTGACACTGGAAATTTTTGCTATGATATGGAGAAATATTTTTTTTTTACAAATATTGGCTTGACATAATATTGACATATTGGCTTGAGCATATAATGTAAGTTCCTGGCTTGACACTGGAAATTTTTGCTATGAAACGGAGAAATATATTTTTTAGAATATTAGATCTAGGTTTACAAAATGTAAACCCAACAATGTTGCAGCAAATATTGGCCAACATATAGTCAATATAAGAAATATTGACCCAAAATTATTTTACTACTAAAGTATAAATTAACTTTTTATAGAATTTTCAACAGAATTTGATGATTTATTTTGAAAAACAAAAGTTCGCCTGTCATAGCTGGGGGTGCCTAGTCAGGTGAGGGTCTCGTCACCTGATCAAGGTTCTAAATTACGAGACCTATTAAATCTGTCAATTCAACAAAGTTAAACAGAAAGCTTGAACCGGCAAACAAAGATAACGGTAGCAAATCACAAGAGATCAAGCACAGCAGCGATGTGAACAAATCTATAGTCAGGTGGATCACAGCCATGCTGTGATCAGGCGATTTCCGCCCCGCACCCAGGTACTAACCCGTTAAGCTAGGCATTCATGCTGGGCAGGTAGGGGCCTGGTTTGCGGTATATATATATAAAAAAAGACTTAAATAAGGAAGTGAAATATGACAGCTTTTCACCGCATAAAAATAGTTTTATGGAGATATGTGTAGTAAAAATAGTTTATTTACTGTGGGACCTTTTAACGTGCAGTTAATGGCCACTCTAAGTTTATGTATATTTAAGTAGGGGTAATCTTTCAATATAAAAATATATATATTTCCTGTCTTTATATAGTAAACAGTTGAAAATCATATAAATAGGTAAAGTCTTCTTACCTTCTGTTTTCGGGGATTCAGGAATTGTGTATCCAATTTTATCGTGTCATTTATTTATGACTCTGGTTCCGTGTTTTCACATTTCACGTTCTCTCTTCCACTTATCACTACTTAACCGTGAAGGAAGAAAATTATTATTAAAAAATTGAGTATTATGAAATTGAATGGATTCATTGGTTTAGAAGGTTAAAAATATTTAATAGTATATTCTACATTTTTTTTACATGTTTAAAGATATAAAAGTTTTATACGCTTTAGGAGCGATTAAAAGTCACGTCTTTCAGTCCGGAAAAATCATGTTACACTGACGTTGAAACAGTCTATAAAGAACATAGTTGCTATGGCTGCATGAGGCCCATTTTTGGGGTATTCACAGTTTTAAGTGTTTACAGAAGTTCTCGCACATGGCTTTGACGTCACGAGCAATCTGGTTTCTCAAGTGCAGAAAGTTTCGGTTTGATTATAGCTTCCTGAGTGATAAGCTGGGATTACGTGTTTCGGAGAAAGAGGGTTTTCAATACACCCCCCTTAATCCCAGGTTGAAGGAAGTTCTTGCAGTTTCAGTCTTTCAAGGTTTTTCAGATGTTCAGGTTTGGGAGTGGGCTTGGTCAACAGATCTGCGATCATGGATTTGCTAGGACAGTACTTCAGTGCGATTATCTTTGCTTCTGTTAGGTGTTTGATGACGTGGTACTTCACCTCGATGTGTTTTGTCCTGTTGGAAAGTTTCTCGGATTCCGTCATCTTTATCGCTGAGAGATTGTCCTCGTATAGTGTAATTGGACAATTTTGCGGTAAATCTAGATCGTCTAGAAGTTTTATGAGCCAAACGATTTCATTGGCTGCGCTTGCTGCTGCTACGTATTCCGCTTCGGCGGATGATTGAGCGATGCAAGACTGTCGTTTGGATATCCAGTAGATTGGATTCTTGCCTATCATAAAAAC
Source organism: Maratus michaelseni (assembly GCA_963931845.1). Taxonomy (NCBI): domain Eukaryota; kingdom Metazoa; phylum Arthropoda; class Arachnida; order Araneae; family Salticidae; genus Maratus; species Maratus michaelseni. The sequence continues at coordinate 410,186,574 of OZ007591.1, read as the reverse complement.
ATTTCCTGTAGTAGATTTTCGCGTTTCGGGATCTTGTGCCCAATTTGCATCTGAATATGCTTCTAAGATTGGTGCATGTTCGGTGTTTATAATTAAGTTTAAGTTCTTGGTGGTATTTAGGTATCTCATTATACGCTTCAAAGCTTTCCAGTCTATTTCGGTTGGTTTTTCATTTTTCCTGCTTAGAATGTTTACAGCCGTTAGTATATCAGGTCTAGTTACTGTCGCTAAGTATAATAATGCACCTATTCCTTGTCTGTACTTGTGATTATTTGGAAGTAGGTTTTCGTTATTGTTTATTTTTAGATAACCTGTGTCCATGGGTGTGCTGTATGGTTTACTTTCTTCAAGATTAAATTTATTTATTATTTCACTAATTTTCGTTGTTTGGTTTAGAGCGTAGCCGTTGTCTAATTTCTTTATGCTTATTCCTAGGTAATTCGTTACTTCTCCTAGGTCACTAAGTTTGAATTTAAGTTTAAGTTTCTCTACAAATTTTTCAATGTTTTCTTTGTTTCCTGCTACGAGCAGATCGTCCACGTATACAATTATGTAGACTGTGTCTTCCTTGTTTTTCTCTTTGCGCGTAAATAAACAAGTGTCTGTAGTGCTTTGCACAAATTTCATTTCCTTTAATGTTTCACTGATTTTCGTGTTCCAGGCTCTCGCGGCCTGTTTAAGTCCGTAAATAGCCTTCGTTAATTTGCATACTTTATTTATTTGGTCTGGTTTCTCATGACCTTCGGGTTGTGTCATGTATATGTCTTCGTCTAGCTCTCCGTGTAGAAAAGCTGTTTTGATGTCTAGGTGGTGCACGTTAAATCCGTGGTACGCAGCTGCTGCTAGAAATGTGCGGATTGTTGTGTGAGACACCACTGGGGCAAAAGTCTCGTCATAATTTTCACCATATTTTTGAAGAAAGCCTTTTGCAACTAGGCGGGCCTTGTATCTCTTCACGTTTCCCATATCGTCATATTTGACTTTAAAAGTCCATTTACTTCCTATGATTTTCTTTCCCTGTGGAGGTTCGACTAGTTCCCAGGTTTTATTCTCCTTTAACGAATTTATTTCCTCTTGCGCGGCGTTTATCCAATTTTGTCTTTCAATGGGATTTTTAGTGTTTATCATTTCTAACCAGTCTTTGGGTTCGTTAATTATGTTTGTTTTCACTGTGTATGCGAAGCGATCGGGTGGTACTCCCCGATTTGTCCTCTCTGATCTTCGCGGTTCACATGTGGATTGTTTGGGCGCGGGTGGTTCGCATTCTTCAGGTGTAAAGTCTATCAATATTTCCTTTGAGTTATTTTCAACTAATTGTTCATTTTCTACGGGTTTTGATTTTTCCTCTTCCGGGTTGCTATTGTTTTGAGTGTAAGGACATTTATTTTCAAGGAATTTGACGGATCTTGAAAGTATGACTCTTCCGTCGTTTGTGTATATTCTGAATCCTTTACTTCTGTTATCGTAACCGACAAATTTTCCCTGTTGTGCGGTTTCGTCTAATTTTCCGCGTTTTGATTTATTTATGTGTGCATAGGCTAAGCATCCGAATACTTTTAAGTAATGGATATTGGGCTTCCTATTTGTCCACATTTCGTATGGGGTTTTATAGTTTGATCTTGTCGGTAAGCGGTTTTGAATATGGTTGGCAGTGCATATTGCTTCTCCCCATAGTTTTTGCGGTAATTGCGCCTCTATTAACATGCTGCGGGTCATTTCTAGTAAATATCTATTCTTTCTCTCCGCAATTCCATTCTGGCTGGGTGATTGTGGTACTGTGAGTTGGTGCTCTATGCCTTTTTCGCTTAGGTATTCTTCCATTTCGGTACTAGTGTATTCACCACCGTTGTCTGATCTTATACTGTTTGGGTATCTCCCGAATTTATTGTGTACTAGAGATATGTAGTCTTTGAATTTATCGAATACTTCGCTTTTTCTGGACATTAAATAGATTACACAAAATCTTGTTTTGTCGTCGATGAAAGTTACGAAGTATGTTTTTCCACCGATTGTAGGGGTCTGCAACGGACCACAGACGTCGCTGTGTATCAACTCGATTTTTCGTGTGGCTCTGTATGACGCGTGTTTGGGGTACGGTGCTTCTGTTGTTTTCGCTCTTATGCATACCTCACATTTGTTTTCGTGTCTGCAGTTATTTATCGTTATTCCTGTAACTAGTTGATTTGTTTGCATTTCTTTAATTGTTTGATAACTACGGTGTCCCATTCTGCGGTGCCATAATTCCACACAATTGGGATTTTGACAGCTGTATGTCATGTTTACATAATTTTGTTCTCCAGTATCGTTAGTTAAATTTATTTCATATAGATTATTTTTCAACTTTCCTTCTAATATTGTTTTACCGTCATTTATTATGCTGCACTTTTCTTTTTCAAAGGTTACTTCACAACCGTTTTGGGTCGCCTTGCTTACGGAAAGTAGGTTTGTTTCTATTTTAGGTATGTATAGGACGTTTTTGAGTGTAATTTCTTGTCTTTTGTTTTCCGTTTGAATTTTTATTTCTCCGGAACCATATGATGTTAATTTGTTACCGTTTGCGACTGTTATTTCTGTTTCGGCGTCTTCGTTGAAGTTTGAAAGTAATGTTTTGTCGTTGGTAATATGATTTGAGCTGCCGCTATCTATTATCCATGTATTTGTTTGAGCTTTGTCCGCTAAAAATGCTGCGTTATTTATTTTATCATTCTTTGTTTCGTGTTCCTCATTTTTAGGATTCGGGTTTGTCTTTTCGAAGCATAGTGATGATGAGTATTGCTTTTGTTTGTAATGTCTGTTTGGTTGCGGATGGTGGTTAGATGTTTGTTGAGTGTAGCTGTTTTGGTTCTGTCGTTTTACGAACCAGCATTTGGCAGTATTGTGATTTCTCATTTTGCAATGTGTGCAGTATCTATTCTCTCTTTTGTTGTTATTTACGTATGCAGAATTCTTTAGTATTTTATACGCTTTTGATGTATTTTGCGGAATATCTGTGTTTTCTGCTCTTCTCATGTATTCGTCGATTAACTTCGTTCTTAGGAAATTAGGTGTCAGATCGGTCTCGGGGCGCGATTCAAGTGCGGTGATCAAGACGTCATAAGACCTTGGTAAAGAGCATAGCATTATAGCTGAAATATGTGAATCGCTTATGCGTTCACCAATCGCGGCTAATTTATCTATAAGCTCTAGTATATTTGTTATGTGCGTTTGCATATTTCCGTTCTCACTTAATTTGGTGTTGTATAATTTCCTAAGGAGAAAGAGCTTGCTTGATAGGGATTCGCGTTCGTGGATTTCTTTCAGTTTGTCCCATGTTTGGCGAGCAGTTTCGAGATTCTTTATGTGTATTATTTGCGCGTCTTCGATGCTCAAATTTATCAGAGCACGCGCTTTCTTATCTTTTTTGTTCCAAGCGGAAAATGCCGCATCCGTGCTAGCTGGAGCTTGCTCCGTTATAGTTTCGATTAAATCATCTTTCGTTAATATCATCTCGATCTTGAATCGCCAGTTAGCGTAGTTTGTGGCGTTTAATTTGTCTATCATTTGAGTATCTCTAAATGACGCCATCATTAAGTTCTTCTTTTCTTCTTTTACTTTTACTTTTTCTTTTTATATTTTTTATACACTACTTTTTGTTTTTATTTTATTTTATATATAGCGCAGATTCAGACATTTAGTCTCGAATTCTTTTTCAGGCTCGAAATCTTTTTTATTGTAGTAAAAATAGTTTATTTACTGTGGGACCTTTTAACGTGCAGTTAATGGCCACTCTAAGTTTATGTATATTTAAGTAGGGGTAATCTTTCAATATAAAAATATATATATTTCCTGTCTTTATATAGTAAACAGTTGAAAATCATATAAATAGGTAAAGTCTTCTTACCTTCTGTTTTCGGGGATTCAGGAATTGTGTATCCAATTTTATCGTGTCATTTATTTATGACTCTGGTTCCGTGTTTTCACATTTCACGTTCTCTCTTCCACTTATCACTACTTAACCGTGAAGGAAGAAAATTATTATTAAAAAAATTGAGTATTATGAAATTGAATGGATTCATTGGTTTAGAAGGTTAAAAATATTTAATAGTATATTCTACATTTTTTTTACATGTTTAAAGATATAAAAGTTTTATACGCTTTAGGAGCGATTAAAAGTCACGTCTTTCAGTCCGGAAAAATCATGTTACACTGACGTTGAAACAGTCTATAAAGAACATAGTTGCTATGGCTGCATGAGGCCCATTTTTGGGGTATTCACAGTTTTAAGTGTTTACAGAAGTTCTCGCACATGGCTTTGACGTCACGAGCAATCTGGTTTCTCAAGTGCAGAAAGTTTCGGTTTGATTATAGCTTCCTGAGTGATAAGCTGGGATTACGTGTTTCGGAGAAAGAGGGTTTTCAATAATATGTTACTGCATTTTTAATAATTACCGAATCTAAGTATCCTCCTGGTCCAGGTGGTCCTGGATCTCCTTTGTCACCCTTGATGCTTTCTCCTGGTTCTCCTTTCAGGCCATCTTTACCTGGAGCTCCCGGACGACCCTGCAGAAAAAAAAGAAATCGTGACACTAATATAGAAACTGCCAGAATCATTCACGTAGTCTAACTGGACTGAAAAATAATATTACTTCTTAATGAATATTTACAGGGTTCATATGCTTTTACCACAATTTTTAATAGAGTTTTTCTATTTAATATTTAAATAGAAGAAATTGTAGATTGCAGGATTTGTAATGCTTTTCTGCATATAAATAAGGCGAAAATTTCTATTGAAAATTGTGGTAGAAGCATACGAACCCTGATTTACTAAAGCAATTAACATTTATATTTAGAGTAAATCGGCATGACAAATCTAATAAACAAAAATGTAGGGGATGGTAATAGATATTTTTGTAATTTGTGTACAATAAATTTACCGCGTGAATAAAAAGTATACCGCAACGGTGTAATATCTCAAGACATAGACGTCGAATATTTTTTTAAAGCTATTTAAGGGTGGCAAAAATAGCCACACTCAATCCCCTTAGGGAGCGGTTGGGGGCAGCTTTGACATTTCAAATGAGAACCCTCGTTTGTGTTTGCAGATTCGGATTCTACGGAACAAAATGCGTTAATTTCATCCATAAACTACTTTAAAATCTTTTGCACATGGCACTGTAATCGCAAAAAAGTCAAATTATAATGAATGCCCCCGGAAAAACACTTTTCAAAGTAATTAATTTCTGGAAATTCAACGAAAATACAGTGTAATCCAGGAACAACGATGTGCTACGTGTTTATTCCATTTGGAGTGTTTGTTTAAAATGAGTCCAAGTTTAAAATGAGTTTGCTTAAAATGCGTCCATCGCGTTATTTCTCATCCTTTGCCTCTCAATGAATACTCTTCGAAGCATTTTATGCCGCGAGATGTTCAAATTGACCACCACCTTTGGCTTGGCACTGTGCTAACCTGAGGTAAAGTTGTTAAGAAACATTTTCCAATATCTACGGTGTAATTGAACTGAAAACATTTAGTATTTTTTTCTTTTTCAGCTTCTCAATGTCGGTGGGTTCGGTCTCGTAAATCTTACTTTTCAAATTTCCCCAATAAAATTAATGAATAAAATTACTGTATTTTGTTCTTTAGAATTAGAATTTGCAAAAACAAATGAGGATTAAATACATATCTGTAAGAAAATACGGATCCCCTTTTCATCATATTGAAATAGATGTCATACCAGTTCATTTAGTTTTCTCATTACGTTATTTCTCATCTCTTGGTGTAGTCCAGGCTAAATAAAAACACAGTGTTTCCTAGGATCCGACTTTATTCCTTTTTGCATACACTTTATCCTTTTGAAGTCAGACCCAGAGGTTGAGAGTCTGTTCTTTAATTATTTCATGCTTTAGAGGAGCGACAGTAACTCTTTGGTGCATTCATTTTCAGTACCCGAGCTGCGCCGATTTAATTTGGCAAGTGATTTATAGAAAAGTCCACGACTTTTCCGTTGTCTCGCTTTAAATATGAAATAATTTTCCTTATTCCCAGCTGAGGGCGGAAGTGTTATTGTGGAAGGGTAAAATCATTTCAGTGGTTATTTAGCTCTTGCATGATATTTGGGATGACGATACGAGGTCTGGCCGACCCGGGAGCATCATTAACCACAAACAACTGAAAAAAGCATTTATTCAGCAATTTTTATCTTAAAGAAGGTTCAATTTTGAAGTTTCGGAGTGATAAACGTTAGGTTGGAAAACAAATTTAACAAGGGCACGATCGTTTTAAGTATTAGATTTACAGTTAGAAAAAGGGAGCTGGGAATTTTAAATTTTAAACTTTTTAATTTTAATTTAAAATTTTAAAAAGGTTTCAATTTTATCCTTATATATCATATATATATATATATATTCTATAGTGCAGTAACAATATTTTAGATATTAGAAAAAAAGTAATACACAGATGGCGGAAGTGTTATTGTGGAAGTGTAAAATCACTTCATTGGTTACTTAGCTCTTATATGATATCTGGGATGACGACACGAAGCCTGGCCGATCCGGGTGCATCATTAACCTCAAACGACTGCATAAAGCACTTGCTCAGCAAAATTTTACCATATTTATTTTTCACAAAATAAATTAGACACAACATATAACCATTAGACTTACATTAGAGTTTGAACATTGGAGTATAAACATTAGACTTACTGGAAATCCTGGCAGACCGATTTCTCCCATAGGCCCTGCCATGCCCGGGGGTCCGGGTGGTCCCAGTTTACCTTTCTTCCCTCGTCTACCTCGTTCACCCTTTTCTCCTTTGATAAACTAGAAAAAAAAGTACACATAATAATAACTCTTTAAACGAATATGAGACGGAATATGAAATACAATAATCTGAAAGTGTAATCAATTTTCAGACTATTTGTTCCAAAAAAAACCTTTTTTTAAAAAGTTATGAACAATATATATTCTTTTATATAAATTTATCTTTGTTTTCTTCTAAAATAGTATCTACGCAAAAAAAAAAAGAATAAATAAATCAAGTTATATCACTGCCTCCTATAGGAGGCAGTGGCTAGGCTCACTAAATGGAGGCAGTGGCTAGGCTCACTAAGTGGAGGCAGGCTCACTAAGGAGGCAGTGGTTATATAATAAATTATATTACAGGGCTGGAGAAATTATTATCACTTTTCTGTCTTTTGACAAAATTAACACTTTGCCGTCCGCATGTCTCGTAAAAATACTTCTATTCGTAAAATGTTGAAATGATTGATTGACACCAGAATTTAGAAACAAATTTATTCGAAAATAAGTAAAATATTTTCTTCATGTTCGAAAGGGAATTTTTCATTCCAAAATTCTGGTGCCAATGTAGCATTTAAGGATTAAAATTAAGTTACTTTACGTACGACACCACTGTGGTGTCGTCGGACGGCAAAGGGTAAAAAAAAAAAAGAAAGAAAAAAGCAGGGCTCCCAAATGGTCCGCTTTTTGAATACCGGTATTTTTTTTTAAATATTTTATTTTTAGATTTTTCTTGCAAATTTTGCAGAAACCACCTTCGGAGGTAAATTTTTGTGGAAATGTTCTAGAAACCTACCATCAAATTTTCCGTTAAAAAATATTGGTATTTAGTTGACGGACCTTTTGAGAGCCTTGAAAAGGTAAAAAGAAAATAAAAGAAAAAAAATCACCTCTTATTAAAAAGTGATATAATTTATATAAATAAATGTTTTTATAATTATATTAAACACGCATTAATTTGGATATGCTTATAGTTTACAATTGGATACTTTTAGGCTGAGATAAAATATTATCACAGTATTTGATTTCTCACTTTTCTTCACTTTATTTTATCATCTTCATATTTTAATAATTATTTATAGATATTTTGGCAATGTTTTAAATCATCGTCTGACGCAGATTTAAATAGTTAAATTTTATTTTGAATCACTGTTTCCAATTCGGGATTTTCGTCCTAGATTTAGAGAGAAAATTTATAACTGTTTTCTTAAGGATAAATTGTTTTAGGTGTTTTTATTAGGGGCTAAATGAAATCCCACTCTTAGGTAGATGTCCAATTATAATTTCGCATTTATTTGTCTTTTATTTTTTTTTCTTTACAGAAAGAAAATCTTATTTTCATATTTGACATTCTATGTAAATAAATGATCTGCTCTTAACATGTTACACAAAATAATACATTCAATACTGATGATTCTTTATTTACTAGATATCCACAGCAGCGTCGCCATACGTAATGTCATTAATATAGGTGGTGCTACTGGTTTTGTTGGTGATGTAAGGTGTAACTCATGAAGATAGAGTATTAAAAGTATCTAATATTCTATAGAATATTAGAATATTAAATAGAAAAAAAATAAACTAATATTCTATCCTCATGGTGTAGTTTAATCAAGTGGGGTGTGAATTGATATCCTATGGGGCAATTCTTAGTAGAGGTTGGCAATACTTAAATGTTGGATGGAAAATTTGTAACTCAAATTACCCCTTCAGAGTTTGTTTAAGGACAAATTTTTAAATCTGAGAGAGTAATTTTTTCAAAAATTGAACGTAGTATTGGAAGACATAGATCTAATTTTATACATTAAAAGTATTTGATGGCATACCTATAACTATAAGCGGTAATGTGATCAAGTTTATAGAATTTTCGTTCTTTAGTGAACCTACCAGTGGCATGGGTTCCCCTTCCCTTGGAATGATCTTCGTTACGCCTGGCTCACCCGGCGGTCCTGCCGGTCCCGTGTCACCTTTCTCCCCGGAAGGGCCCATCTTGCCCTCCTTGCCTCGTGGTCCGCGGTCACCCTGATAAAATAATAAAAAATGTTGAATATAAATGTGAATGATACAAAAATTGAAATACAAATTGAAAATGTTATAAATGATACAAAAGCAATAAAAAAATGAATTAAAAAAATTATCATTAAAATATTTTCTATGTTTATCACAGCAAAAAGAGGAGATATTGTTTGAGATATGTTAATCCAAAATCTTATAGACATTTTTTATGTTCTGAATACTCAACAGTTAAACTATGTAACTAAACTACGATAAGTTTAGGACATATTAAAATGAAATATATATATATATATATATATATATATATATATATATATATATATATATATATATATATATATATATATATATATATATATATGTATAAATTAGAAAATCAAAGCAATATTTTGTAATACATTGAAAAATTAACACTGCATTTTTGATAATGAAAAACTTGCGTAATTTAATCTCGACTTGTTAAATTGTACAGACATTTTACACAACACTTGAATTAAGAAAATATATATGTATAATATTTTATTTGAACTAAAACAGTAAAATTCATAGTAGATGCTTCTATATATATTTTTTTTCAATTAAACTGCAGTTATTATTTAAACATCTCCATGTAAAAAATAAATAAATCACAATTTTGAATATTTCATTCTGAATAGTATTTCACTACGGCAAAAGATGGCAGCACTATGAGTTCAGAGGAATAATTTTATAAGAAATATCAATATATTTTGAAGACAGTTTCTTCCTACTGTAATGTTCTTCGGTGAAAATATATATAATGTTTGATTTTAATTAAAAATAATAGAGAATTATATTTTAATCTGTCAGTTAGGTTAGAGTTAACCATATAAAATATCATAATATATAAACTGAAACAGAAATATGGAGTTAATCTGAAAAATATCTGATTATGGCAATAGATGGCAGCACTATAAATTCAGAGGAATCTACCTACTTTAGGTCCTTGTTCTCCTCTTCTTCCAGCTAAACCGGGTTCTCCCGGATCGCCTTTATCTCCCTACATAGAAAAAGAGAAATATATGTAGATTGTAGATTCAAACGCTAAATATCATTACCAAGACGAATTGGCATTTTAATGCAAACTGGGAGAAACAATTTTTTTTTTTTTTTTTTTTTTTTTTAAAACATACGCATGTTCGAGGATTTTGTCATCGAGTTCAAGAGGAAATGAAATAATATTTCCAAACTGGCCTCTTTCTGACGCATTTTTCAATTCAATTTTGTCCGCAAATGTGTCAAATAGGCAGGTGTTAAGAAGCTATGTAATCGAACTGTTTTTTTCTGTTTTTCGGTAAAGACAGAAGTTTTTTCTCAAAAATATTTGCAGAGTTTTGTGTTTTAAACCGCATTTCTAGATACAACAGCGCAGGGGTTTCCAGTCGACTACAAATGCAGTTTTTATGTTCGGGTCAAATTGTACCGGACCCATACAGGACACTACAACTTACAAGCTGAAGAAGCATAGACATATCGGGTTTTTAGTTAGATCCCAGATCTCTTTTGCATTAGTTAACAAGTTTTTTTAAAATTTATTTATTCTAGCATTAGTTTTACAGGAAAGAAAGCGCGAATTTTAAACATTTTTTTTTTTTTTTTTTTATAAAGAAAGCCTTAGGAAGGCATTCGTACAAACTTATAAAGGCTCTCTACCAACGTTCTGTGTGAATGCGAACGTTTTGTCCTCGTAATTAACTCTGTGTGCGTGATGTTCATTACACTCCTATGAAGGCATTTTAATCTTTCGAAGCTCAGATTGTGTCTTAGCAGAATGAGAGTTTTGAAGAAGAGTACATTGTATGCTAAGGCAGATTCGGGCTATTTGGATAGTATTTAAGGAAGTCATTTCTAAAACATAGTCTGTGTTTAGCAATGAAGACTGCTAAGAGGCTGTTATAAGATGACTATTAAAAGGCTATACGTCACTCACGCAATTGTTAATGTTAATCCTATGGAAGATTTAAAAAAAAAATCTCGTTTGCATTTCAATATTATTATTATTATTATTTTTTTACCTCTGCATTGGGTAGCTGAGGACAATCTCTACAAAGGCCGTTTTTTACTTTTTCGATTTCGTTTACAGATTTTTTTTAAAAATTAGGATAATGTCTTGCTTCTGCTTTCAAAGTAGTAGCACGTCTTCTTTGAGCCTGACGAAGAAAGACAAAGTTCTTTCGAGAGGCCTAGCGCAATCCTTATTTTATGGTGTTTTTAAGAAGTTTTATGTTTTTATTATATTTATAGGATACTTTTTTTTTTTTTTTTAAATATTGAAATGCAAACGAAGTTTAAAAATATTTCTTCCATAGGATTAACATTAGAAAGCGGGTGTTTTTGAGTGAAGTAGTCCATTAAGATGACATCTATCTTTTTTGTGACCCGAATAAAGTATTTCTTATGGGTAACGGAGCCGGCTATTTTTGAAAATTACTGAGTTGTGAAATATCTAAAGTGACTCTATCTTTCAGCAAGTAATTTTGATTCCTGTTAGCCATTGTCAATAATTAACAGTGTTGTCTGAGGTGACTTGAACTTGTGTAAGTTTTAAAGATGCTTTAAGATCTTTAATGTTAACCTTTTCAACATCTTAAAGTCTTTCAAACTCTTAAAATGATTTCAAGAAACTGTATGTTATTTGTTAATTGTACATATTGGTAATGTATTTAATTTGAAGTCGTGATTGAAGAGGTGGAGATTATTACAGCCTTTACACCCGCAGGGTTCGCACAGTTCTACCACAAATCTTTAACAGTTTTTTTCACTTGATTTAATGCAGAAAAATGTCGCAAATTCTGCGAATAGACGAGGTGGTTACGAAGTCGGTGTTTTAAAAATTAAATAGAAATTTTCTTATCATTATTAGTGGTGACAGACTCCTTGGAAATTCCAAGGAGTGTGCGAACCTTGCACCAGGTAACACTAACTGTATCTCATTACAGATGTGATGAGATACAGTTAGTGTTACCAGGCGGCCGTATTTTTAGGGGTTCCAAGACGTGTCCTGCGTAACCACCTGCGCAGGACGGCAAAAGTTCCGAATTTAATACCATGCTAGGTACTTTCGTGTTATAGCGGCCCCTGAGGATGAATCGCCAAGAGACCAAGATTTATCGCCAAATTATAAAGCATAAATGACATTATAATAATATATGATGTATATAACATTTCGAGACGCATGTTGCCTGTATAGACATCTATGTCTATATATACCCTATGTCTATATAGACATGTTGCATGTATAGACATCTATGACGCATATTATGACGTATATATACGAGACGTCTATAAGATGTATATGATGTATTTATGGCATATAAGACGTAAAGAATATGTATATAATGGCGTATATGGCACATTATAAGTATATAGTATATGCGTATATATGAGGCATATGTAAGCTTTGCTATGATCTTGGCGAAATAGTATAACTGCAATATTGGAATAAAAGTAATTCGGGGGCCGCTTTAACACGAAAGTACCCCATGCTATTCCTTTATCTGTATAAAGTTGATCTAAATGCTTGACTTGAAAATACAGATGTTGTAAAATCTGTAAAAACAGAAATCTGTCTATAGCAGAATTTTCTTATGATTCTACAGAAAAGAATACCGTACAAAACTACCTGATAAGACGGCATATTTTCCCGATGCGTAGCAGTTCTGTTTTTTTTTCCTTCATATTTTAATGTATTTTGTTTAGTCAAAATTGTGAAAACGAAATCCTGTCTTATACGTAAAAATTTCATAGTATCTGCGGAAGAAATATCATACAATTATAATTGTTTAATCAGAAACCATTCCAAAACGGAATTTCATTTCGCTCTTTAGCGATTCCGCTTTCACAGATTTTATTACATAAGATTATTGTTAATTTTCTACAGTAAAGTCTATTACGACGGAAAGTCAGTGAAAGGAAAAATATCCCGTTTTAGACGGGTTTTTGTCCCATTAGGTCTAATTATATGTTATTCGTAAGGACCATGAATTGTTGTATGTTTGAGACAGAATTCCGTTAAACACAGGTACCGGTTTCATAGGATTTATTGTATTTTTATGTCCTTGACCCACTTTTTTGCCACCCTGTCCTGCTTATTGTGACAGTGGACCTGGCACAAAGAAATAGAAATGAAAAAGTACGAGATGACGTAAATTAAACTTCTTCATAGCAGACAATGTATATGTTTATAACAATGTATATGTTTGAAATTTGAACAACAAACATTTCAGATCACGTACTCTATATTTGTTTATTTTTTTTATGCACAAAGAATCGTCATTAGACAGTACTATATACCTAGTGAAACGCGGTATATCCCCATAAATAGAGCTTGTACACAATTTTTGCAAATCCGGTAAAAGAGGAAAAAGGGCAGGAAGGAGTTTGAAGTTTTCTTACATACGAGCAGGGAAGTTCGAGCTATGCTCGGTCAAAATTAGCTTTGAGTTCAAATATCTTGACGCATAACCAAAATGACCCACTAATCAAATTTTCTCAAATATGTGACCTTATTAACAGTCTTCTCGTGCCCAAAAACCATAGGAGGCAAAATTTAGTCTAAATAGTCTGAGCCGTTTTTAAGATAAAATAGCTTGACCCATAATGACCCATGACCAAAATGACCCACTAATTGAATTTTCTGGAAAATGAGACCTAGTCCAACAGTCTTCTCGTGCTCAAAAACCATAGGAGGCAAAATTTAGTCTAAATAGTCTGAGCCGTTTTTTAGGTAAAAATAGCTTGACCCACAGTGACCCCAAAACGAACCACTAATCGAATTTTCTCGGACATATGACCTATCCCAATGATTTTGTCGTGCCCGAAACTCGTAGGACACAAAATTTAATCAAAACCGTTAGAGCCGTTTTTTAGATAAAATTAACTTGACCCGGGTTGACCCAAAAATGACCCACTAATCGAAAGTTCTCGAACATGTGACCCAGCCTAATAGACTTCTCGTGCCCGAAAATGGTAAGATGCAAAATTGTCAAAATCGTTTGAACCGATTTTTAGATAAAATTAGCTTGAACCTGACCCAAAATGACCCAAAATGGCCCACTAATCGAATTTTCTCGAACACGTGACCTAGCCCAATGATTTTCTGGTGCCCCAAAACGGTAGGATACAAAATTTCGTCAAAATCGTTAGAGCCGTTTTTAAGATAAAATTTGCATATATATATATATATATATAACCACACACAAGATTTGCTCGTATTAGAATATCTGATATAATAAAACTTTTCTCCCAGAATGATGGGGACACCATTGTTGAGATTAGAGCCTTTTTCTTTTTTCATAAAAACGTGCTTAAAACATTTTTTGGACTACTTTTTAAATAAATCTCAAGTACATGATTCCAGTGTGGAATTCAGACACTTTTCTCCGAGAGGGATTTCTGTGGCTCCGGGAGGGGGGGGGGGGGGGGGGGAATTACACTTTTTAACCATTGAAAGCATAAAATCTCAAATCTTCCAGGGGGACATTTAAATGCTCCGGGGGTGAATGTCCCCCGGTGCCACCCCCTGAATTCAACACTGCACTATTCGAAACGTCTGTTACCCGAATTTCATATCGCACACAACACACACAGCCAGTTGAATGTGATAAGTTTAAGTTTGACAACACTGTACTTGAGAATAATAAAACTTTATATTAGAAAATTTTATATTAAGAATGTTCAGTGTAAGAAGTGTAAGTACTGTAAATGCTACAGTCACAAATTCCTCAAATTAAACTTACTTTAGGACCAGTTACACGAATTGCTGCTCCATAGTCAGCATCATCGTCTGATCCACGGTACACCGTTTGAAGACCAGGAGGTCCCGGCGGTCCTGGTAGGCCTATACCAGGTGGACCTGGATCACCCTGTAAAAAAGAAAAGAAAGGAAAGCTTTAACATCCGTTCAAAACATTCCCAATTTTTAAATTATAGATGTTCATAAACAATGAAGGCTTGATGCAGTATTTCTCTTTTCATACGGAATCTATAAAATATTTTTAATTTAATCAAAGTAATTTTCAAACAATTTAACAATAGAAAAACAATGGATATGAATTACGAAAAATGATGATTTGACAAATTTATGATTTTGTAATACATTTAAAATTTTGGCTTCAAAAATATAATTTTCGAAGTTTGGTTGGTTCAGTTTCTTAAAGACATTTTATGATCAGGTCGTCATGAATCTAAATGGGAAAAATAAACATTTTTCTGAATTCATTCTAATTTTTCATTGTTTATAACTAAAAGCAATTTTTTAAATTCTTTTAAAGATTTAAGCAATCGTCTAGGATTGCAATCGTTCAGTTAGGAAACGTATAACACAGTTGTAAGTTCTCCTTCAGCAATTTTCGTCAATAAACAGAAATGTACTCGAGATATTTTGTGCTGTGCTGTATATCATTTATAGAATTTATACACACCCAGTAATAGGAAAATATTTAATTTAATTTAAAAACACCTACCACAACTTAAAACGCACTTCCAGCAATTATTGTTCCTAGACATTACTGTAACCGGATTATTTTGTGTATCCCTGTAAATGACCTATGAACACGATGTATGCCATATTCTATAGTAAGCCTCTTGTCGTGCATCTCAGTGATATATATCGATTTCAATATGTTTGAAATAGTGTAACATCATTAAAATACACCACAAACGATTTTTTTTACCATAGACCGTAATATAACGGAATTCTTCTGAGTGTCCCTGTAAATGAACGATAAACACTACATACTTCATTTTCAATACTGAACATGCCATAGTAAATTACATTAACATATATCAATTGCGTGACAATCCGAGTATATTAAAGCACGGACAGACAGACAGACGCCAGGCAGCCAAACTGAATTCATAAACACTTTTCAACTATTTTGGAAAGTTTTAAAAATATTACAGTTATAAATGATAAAAAAAAAAAAATCCCGTTTTAAAACATGGTTTCCCTATCTAAAACAAGTTGGAAATTGTACATCAAACGTGACAAATGAGGTGCGCTCGTACTATAACTAGTTTCAGTGAAATGAATTATATCGTCTGTTATTATGATACGATTAATTTCCGTAATAAAATAAGTACATTTTAAGTTGCCATCATTTTATCTTTTGTTGACATTGACTGAAAATTCCAATGGGGAAACTTAAGCCTAGCACTGAAAATTTCAGAACTTGAAATCCATATTTAGGCATTTTTCCATTTAATATCTATTTCTCCGGAAACATATACTCAAAAATTGTCGGTAGATTATAGGATTGCTATGATTAAACAATTTTAGTGCACAAATTCGGTTTTTAAATTCAGTAATACGGAAATAATAGGACTCCATTTTAAATAGGACGTAATCACCATGGCAACCTAGTATCATTACTTATCATGTGATATCATTCAATTAATGACGTATGATAGGATTTAATAGAATGATACTATAAATAAGAAGTACCAATTTTTAAAAAAATCAAATTACTTAATAAATGTTTTTATTAATATCTTTTAAAGTTTTTATTCAATTTTCATAAAATTTGAAATGATTTGCCAAAATTCAGCAAAGATTATATATATTAAACTTCAAATCATTTGGTTGGGTAGTTTTTGCACTGTTATATGCGAACAGACGGACAGAAAGACAGATGGACGGACCAGACGACGACTATAGGTGCTACGTATTTATATAATTATGAACGCACCTAAAAATCAGTGTAAAAAAAATATCGTCCTTTCTTTAGATTTAAATCCTTAAAAAAGTTAATCTTATGATCCTCGTCCAACTAATTATTTTTAAAGATGAATATCCTTGTAATGTTCTATTTATAATATAAGAAGTCGTTAATACCCCCAGTTGTAAAAAAATCAAAATTTCAATTAACTCTTTTATACTCTGTTTTCTTTTCAACCAATTATCAAAAAAATTGTTTTCTTAGATTGTAATCTATTTTATATGTATATAAAAAATAAAACTATAAATAAAATAAAATCTAAACGACCGAATAATTTTTATTTATTTTATATTCTTTGACACCTCTAATTAGAGAGATGAAAAGTTTTCTAGCCTAGGTATATGTTTGGCTAAAGACTGCTTTGACTTGATGTGATAAAATACTACGAAAATTGTTTCTGATCGTAATCTGCGAACTCACGAGCTTAATAATAAATTGTAATTAGCTGTACTTAATTCCTATTGAGATATCAATCTCTTTGCGCATCGCATTATTAATGGACCAGGTGATCAAAATCGGGAGCTCAGTTTATAGGTTTTTCTTTTTTAATTGTATGCGGTATCAACATTTTTCTTCTAAATTTATTGATCATTAATGGATATATATTAAAGGCTTATACGGAATACGGGTTATTTTGGATTAATAGATAAAGGGACAGTATAGCAGTGATTATAGAGGAGACATAGGAGAATTTTCTAATTAAAAGTCGTTGAAACTCGTTCTTAAATGATACCCAAGGCTCCGATATTGATAATCTAAAAAAAAAAAATCTAAAAATTAGCACAAAAATGCTTTTAGACATAATAATTGCCGTTAAATATATATTATAAAGCAAAAATGTACTCGTGAGTAACACTGACGTCATATCGATGGTGGCAATGACGTGACAAATTTATTTCGGATTTTTTGTAAATCTATTAAATTCTAGGCATCGCATTATTTCAATTTTAAAATCACCAAATAGGAAAAAAATGTACTTTCAAATGTAATTTGACTGAAAACTGTATCTCAATTTACTACATTTTTTTAAAGTTATTTAAACTAATTTTTTTTTAACCGCGCTATTTTTTCCACGTGCAGCCTGATTACGGAAGATCAGCCCTTTTGAACTTAAAACAATATAAATAGTTCTTTTGTTTCTAGGTAATATTCTGTAACAAAAAAAAATCATCAAACAATAAATAAATAAAATGAAATAAAGCATAAATTTAACAAATATGTCGAGCTACGTACGCGCTTAAACACTGAAAAAATGAGAATAAAAAATACTGCTGTAAATAATGACATCTTTGACGATTTCTTCGTATATTATTCCTAGCATGAGGCTTAATATAAAAGCATTGCTTTTAATAAATTTCCAAATTTTATTTGAATAATTGGTATTTTCCTTAGCTAGCAACTAAAAAAAATATATTAAATGTAAACCGGGAAGATTGGATTTCCAGGTTTCAATAAACGACCATAATATGTCGAAAATGATGTTTTCTATTTTTCAAGTTATTTCATATAACTTAATATATTCTATGTCGAAACTTGAACGTTATCGAACAGAAAACTCTTCTTCGGTGTTGCCAAGTTGGCGGAATTTTTATATTCAAAATATCAACCAAAATTTTTGCATAATAGTATAATAATAGTATTTAACGACAGACATTTCTTGATTAAATAAAGCAAAGATTACTAGTCAGGAAAAATAATAGATATTTTGAATAAAAGATGTCCCCAATCTGGAAACATTTCTCCTCTTCTAAAAAAATGAATAGCTCCCAACATACGATTTATGTCGAAAAAGTTTAAAAATACAATATAAATACATGGCGAATTTAAAATATTTGCAAAAAATGAAAGGGCAAGTCAGACAAACGGTAAAAACAATCAAAAATATCACATGAGATCAGGGACTTATGATTCGCTTATTTAGTCAAAAATTACAGAGTGTCACGCTTCAAGCAGATTTTAAATAATCTTATCTTTAACATTAAGGAAGATTTTTAAAGATTTTTTTCAACAGATTAACTTAACTTTGTGAGAAATGAGAAGAAATCTTGATTAAATGTAAAGACAAATGCTCTAAAGCCGCAATGTAGCTAATGTTATGTACTATGTCCCTGACTAAATTACTGCGCATTTTCAGCTATTCTCGTGATGCCTTCACATTTTATATAAAGCAAAGAAAATCTGTTGAAAATATCGGGTGAACCAAAAATTCGTTAAAACTTTAAAAATTCATAAAAAAAGGAAAAAATTATGACTAAGAAGTGCGGTTTGCAAGAAAGGGCTCACAAGGCAGTCGGATTTTTTTTAGCAGCAAAAAATTTTTAGTTAAAAATGCCACTGGTAGAGGGTGCTGACGACTCGAAACACAATGAACAGGACAACAGTACGCTCCATCCATTTATTCTTGCAATAACAATTGTTCAATATGATCTCCAGAACATTGTCACTGAATGCAGCATATCGGAATGAATTGCAGAAATTCTCCGTTCAAATAGAACAACTTCACCAACAACGCTCGATCGGATAATGATAACATTCTGAAAGCGAATGAGAAATCCTCGTGTGTCCCGGTCTTTTATTGCAGGATTAATTTGCATAATTCTGCTGAATCTCTCGCATGTTAGCGCCATCTACAGGTACTTTTTAAACTGAAAACTTTAACTTTTTTAACTACCTTGTGAGCCCTTTCTTGCAAACCGCACTTCTTTATCATAATTTTTTTTTAATGAAGTTTTAAAGTTTTAACGAACTTTTGGTTCACTCGGTATACTTGGAATGTCTTCATTACTGTAAAAGTTTTGAACGAACATTTGGATTCGGTTTTGAATGAAACATCATATATATTTGATTAACACCCTGTATTTTTTAACATGTAAGATGCAACCTTACGTTCCCATGTGATTTTTGTTTGTTTTCTTCCATAATCCCGATTTGCCCTTGCATTTTTGACAGACATTTTAGAATCAACCTGTATATGTATAAAGATAGCTGTATCATATATATATATATAATTATCGTACGTTACGAATCACAGATTTAGTACGTATTTACGTTTCGTACGTAATAGTAAGCACGTTTGGTAGATCTGAAATATAAAGTATTTTCTGCCTTAGTTCAGCCTCAGACCTTTCTCTTGCTTACTTCTTGCTTGCTTCTCTTGCTTACTTTCTGATAAACTTATATTTTTATTAGGAATTAACAAAACAAGTAATTTTGTTACAAAAAAATCAACGCGACTTCAAGCGATCATTTCTTAATAAACTACTTGCTTGCAATTGTGCAAAAAAAAAAAAAAAAAACTCATTTATTAACAGTGCCTATTTTTATTTATTTATTTATTTATTGGGCGCCACTTGGCTTATTTTAGCGAGAGCGGTTTAGCGCACAAGAGAGTATTTTTTTCTGACAGCCACATTCAATTTAATCTACGTCTTTCTCAGTTGAGGGTTTTCATAAATAAAAGAGTGGTGGCATACTCACATGACACTTGATCATATTAGAAGTTTTTGTCCAAACTCCTGCCAACCTGCATTCCAGAACTTGTCAATACTAGAACTGGACAAGCTATATTAAACGAGTGAGGTAAGTCAACAAACATTAGCTTGGCGATAATGTCAGGCTCAAGTTCTTGATCAAAATCCTCTTGACTCGTCAAATTGTATTGCCTATATATTGCAACTATCTTATATATAAAGACACTCTAGGTGATCATCGCTCACGATTTCATTCAAATTTTTCTCGAACAATTAAATTTCTTGCTCGTGTATTGTCACTTTCTTATTAATAAAGGCACTCTAATAGCTTATCACTCAAGAGTTTGTCAAAAATTCTTTTTCGGCCAAAATAATTTTATTTCTCGTGTGCCAACTCACATTTATAAAGGGAATCTATTGCTTCTCGCTCACATTTGAAACTCTGTAGACAATCATACATTAAAATATTTGACGCGTCCCTGTAAAAAGTATACACGATACGACTAATACTTTTATCTTAAAACCTTCCCTGGTGGAATAGAATTGTAGTGCAAATGTAACATTCTAATCCGTTTGGTTGCTGTTGAGAAAATTGAGGACATACATATACATAACACACATAACGATAAAAAAAGAAGCTTCTGTTTTTGTGAAGTCGCTTAAAAAAACTCCAACATTGATTATGTTTCGTTTTACGGTGCGGAACCATTCAATTTCAATATTCAAAAGTTATTGTATGTACAGATAATTTAATCTTTTTGACGAAATTGTTAATTTTCAATAAATATTCAGACATAACTATTAAAAAATACTTTGTCAAAACTAGGAATTAAATTTTTTTTTCATAAGAAATAATTTGACGAATTCGCTCACAGTTGAGAAATGTAATGTAGCTTCCCCATTATGAACCAAACTTTTTTTTCTTTTTTTTTCCATAAATAGAAATTATCTCTAAGATCAGACTACGCACAGGGTTTGTGATATATGTCAATGGATATATATCGTGATATATATCGGATATTTATTTTCAAAATATTATATCGTTTGATATTTTCGATATTTTCATCTATTTGTTATTTGTTATCAAAATATCTTTGTGCATGACAATTTTTTATATTTTCAGACAAAACAAATGTAAATGAATTTTTCAACTGTTACAGACTGTGACTTTCTGTAGAAAAAGAACTTTTGCATCTGGCAGTGACTTTTTAGCTAAAACAGAATATATATACATATATATATTCTAAGTGTTACGTTCGAATCTGAATTTACAAATGCAGAACCAATAATTAGGTGGGACAATATTAAACTTAGAACAACCATTGAAAGATAAACAGGATAATATAGATAACCAATTATTTACAGCTTCGTTAGAAAGCATCATTTCGGGTTTTGGTTTAACTCAGTTTAAATTGCACAACAGGTTAGTGAATAAAAGAGCAAATAAGTTTAATATTTGTGTTCAAAATTTTCAATAAAAAAATTATTTAGTATTTAAAATTTCGCTGTATAAGACATAAAAATTTCCTGATATTTGATGCTGAATACTGTTGTTTGTTTTTTGATGAATTTAAAAATTAAATTATTTAACTGTTAAGAAAATTGTTTCTATTTTCAGTTAGTTGATCTTCAATTTTTTTTGTAAGTGGGAAAAACAAAGAAAAGAAAGAAAGAAAAAGACATTTAAGAATATTGTTGTATTAAGTTTTCATGTTAACTCCAATATGTTTTAGTTTCCAATTTATATTAAAGCTGAAAATATTCATAATCAGCAGGAAGTTGACTATTTTGAAAATATCGGATATATATATAAAATATCTGATATATATATATATCAAAATATCGGATATTTTTGATATTTTTTATGATATTTACGAACCCTGGTAACGCATGAAACGTGTTTGAAAATCATCCATACGATATTTATAATAATCAAAATTGGTAGTTCATTGATTAATTGCTAATTTATTTTAGTTTTCCGACCAAGGTCAAACGGGATATCGTTTCATTGTGCAAATAATTTTCAATGAAGGAACTTTTAAATGAGCGAGCTAATTAGAAACATTTAATTCTCTCAGTGAATTTTACGAGGTGTCTGTCATAACGCAGCAAACAAACAAATGAATCACCAGCCATTAATACTTTTCAACTATAATTAAATATCTCGAAAACAAAATTGCGATAAATCGAACTGAAATTTCTTGCACTAATAAATATGAATGTTGCTGTCTGTCGGCTTTTTTGAACTGAATTAAATGCTCAGAAGCAACCGTAATTAGAGAAACATTAGAAGGCTTATTGAACGAAACGCGCCATTCCTTCTGTAATGATTTACAAGTTAATGTGCGCTTTCTACCAGCGTTGACCATCATTATCAAATAATGGTTCTATCTTCTGCTCATGATAAATGGTGAAAAACTGACTTATAATGTTTAGAGAGAAAAGAACAAGTCAGCATTTGATTAAATCAAAAGTAATTACTTCGGAAATTAGTCAATCCGAGCTTCTTCTTCTTTTCACAAGAATAAGTTTTATGGAAGTAGAAATTGCGTGTGTGTGCTTTTAGCCAGTAATTGAACGTCTAGTATTTTGTATGCTTTACAACGTATTTCACGCATTAAGAAAAAATCGCTTTAAAAATTTTATCACGCGTATTTTTACGCTTTGTATTTTTCAAAACAGTTGTTTTAATTTCTTACATAACGGAAGCCATTAACAGTAATTTTTTCATCTTATAAAATATCGTAAAATGATTGGTATTTTAAAGCATATTATGAGGTTCTGATTTTAATGCAAATTGTATTGAAAGTAATGATATGATAATAATTATATTGACCATTTATTGTTTTATGACATATATATGTTACGGTTAATATGATTAATCCGGTCTATTAATAATCACCGGTTATTATTAATAATGACCGGATTAATCATATTAACCGTAACATATACATGTTGTAATTGAATATGTTAAGAAGTAAAATTAAACAGTACGCGTTTCTTTCTCCCACCTTTTTTCCTATATGAGCTAAAGTTCAGTTTCTTTTCTGCATCTGCAAAAACCCCTTTCGTGCTTGTCTTTGTTTTTATACTTTTATAATACTAAATTCATGTCTTCAAAACAAGTCAATGAGTATTTTTACGCCTTAGAAAAAAGAATCTAACAGTAATTCTGTTTTACATTCTTTAAAAAATGTATATTTCATCTCGTTTAATGATGCATCAAAAGTCTTAAATCACCTACCAATAAATTGTACTAATTTAAACATTTTTAGCTTACTTCATACCACATCTGACAAAAATGTTATCTAGATTTGAAATCTTTTATTCTTATTTTATTAGTTTAAAAGCCATACTGCGAAAACTGTGACTATATACTTAACAGATGAAGGCTTCACGTCACGACTGCACGCAAAATTGTCCTATGTATAAGTTAAACCATTTTTGTCTATAGCTAATAAGAAGTGATAAGCTACCTGATATTACTAGTTGGGGATAAATACTTTAAAAAGGGTTAACCTTAAACGGTTTTAATTTAAACAACATGCCACTAATGCACACGATGAACCGGTAATGTATTTTAAAACTTGAAAGTTATCGGAAGTTATTACCTTGATGCAAAGAAAACATATATGTAGCAACAAAAAATAACAGCAATTAGCATCAGTTTATGAAGACAAGCACTGGCGATTCGTAAATGACTTTGTTTGGGCACTAAATGCATGGCTGCCAAATTTATTATTTTCTTACAACTATATAATACGACGTTTTCAAATGTTTATGACATTCAACGTGACAGCAGGTACTCAGCTGTAAGTACACAAAATTTCAAGTCTCTAACTTATACAGTTTCTGAGAACGGACAGACAGAGAAGCGAAACAAATAGGGTTTCGTGAGATGAACGAAACCTTAAAAAGGAATACTTTATTTTATTTACTGTCAGAAAGTTCTGTCATTAAACAAGGAAAATATTTCTTGTAAAAAAATAATGGTATGAAAATAATATGTATTTCAGGAATGCATTTAGTGCCCCCCAAAAAGACAGTCACGTGCCGCCACTGAAGACAAGTAACCAATCTGCAGAGAGATAGGGCATCTTTTAAACGGGCTAATTTTTAAGCTATTAAGTATTGTTCACACAGACTGACCAAACATTTGACCGCATTTGAGTACATTCTAACTACTTTATTCGTCACTTGCTCCAGTCCATAGATTAACATACAAGATAGGACACTATCATAGAGAGTAATGGTAACGCGATGACGATCACAGCGCCTGTAGTGACAATGGGGAAGAAACTTCCCAAACACGGAATGTTCCTGTTTTAGAACATCTATCTACCTTGTTATGATCTTTCTTTTTTAAATTTCACATGTTTACGTTTTCAACTTAGTAGAAAAAACGAAAAACGAAAGCTTTTGAACTCCGATTTGTATGCAGACAAAATTCTGCTTGACATACTTTAACATGGTTAGAGATACTAAAAAATAATTAATAATTAATAAGGACTTTACGTTGCAAATATAAATGCAAACACCAAACACTTGCTTTCCACATATATTTCGTTTAATTTAAATATGAGCTATTTTAAAAAACTACATAAATTAACAACTCTAGACGTTTCGGCTATTCTTCATAGCCATCTTCAGGATAAAATTCTCATAAAAACAAACAGCGAAAAAAGTTTTGAAATGAAATGTTGTTTCAAGAATAATAAAAGAAAGGATAAAAATGAAGTCGTTTAAAAAGATACGTAAACAACGCAAAAATGGTGAAGATTTCATATACATAGGTAATTTTCGGAAGCTTGTTAGTCCCCCTTGTCACTAGTGACGCTAGTATTGCTCCCATTACAGATTTTGCTGTAACTGTCCTATATCTTGTATGTTAGTCTATGCCCCAGTCCTCCAGGAAAAAGTTAGATTTTCTGAAAACGTAGTTACGAGTAAATAAAAGATCATATAATATATTTAATATCTACATTTACACCACATGTTAAAAACACATACTTTTTTGTAAATAAGTAAGATAATCTCAAAAGTAATCCCACAACTTACTTTTTCTCCTGGCACACCTTTGTGTCCAGGCGGTCCAGGTATTCCGTCGCGACCATCTGCACCCGAATCTCCTTTCTCCCCGGGGTAGCCAGCTACACCCTAAGACGTCAAAAGAAAAGTTTTGTATTTATTTTA
The DNA here is from genome assembly GCA_963931845.1 of Maratus michaelseni. Taxonomy (NCBI): domain Eukaryota; kingdom Metazoa; phylum Arthropoda; class Arachnida; order Araneae; family Salticidae; genus Maratus; species Maratus michaelseni. Next base: position 410,161,382 of record OZ007591.1, on the reverse strand, counting down.
TGTACTTATTTCAGCAGAAAACGATAAATGTTAAATTTTAGGAAAAAAGTGATTCATTTGGAAAACGATGTAAGCATTAATTATAATAAATCTTTAATTAATTAGTTTTATACAAATAATTATCTATCTAATTAGTGTCTATGAAATATCTATGTAATTATCTTCTAATGATTAGTTATTTAAATATTATAACATTAACAAAAATCATTATTTATATGTGTAAGTAAAAAACTGTCACTCATAATAGATGGCGGAAAAAATTACTAGTGCAGGAACAAGATTTAAATAAATTTGCCGATTCATCAGATAAAAAAGTCAACTTGGACGCCAATAAAATTTGTTTATTTTAAGAGAAAAAATATGCTACTTTAATGTAATTCCTGTTTTTAACAGACTACTGCATGTAATTATAATTGAAATTATGTAATAGAGATTTTGTTAATGAATAAACTTGTAATTTTTTTTCACAAGACTAAGTAGCAGAAAAAAATTAATAAGGAGTTTAAAAATAAGAAAAATACAGGAAATATATATAGATATAGTGTCACCTGCTCTCCTTTCTCTCCTTTGGGTCCGGGGCTTCCTATGTCTCCTTTCTCCCCCTGATAGCCTCTTTCTCCTCTCAGGCCTGGTGGACCTGGGAGGCCGGGCGAGCCCTGTACACCCGGGGCACCCGGCCGACCAACGTACGGACCGAAAGGACCATCGCCCGAGCCAGGTAATCGAAACTCTGATCCTGATCCATAGGAACTATCCAGCTGTGACAAAAACAAAAGACGTTACTCGTGGAAATTTTCAAAAATTATAAATTATATATGCAAAATATTGGATTTTCATTTTTTCTTTACATTTCGACATTTCTTTATTGATGCATAGAAATCTCAAATATTACAGTATTTAGTTATTAAAAAAATGAATAGTTAAAGTACTATAAATTAAGGTTGAATTGAAAAATATTAAGAAGTATTATGTTATTTGAATGCGACAGTTTATATTAAACTGTTGTAAATACGTAAACCATCTCTGCGAAAACATAAAATCTACGTATATGTGTTAGCGTTAGATGGTGACTACGTGTTAATGACTTGTCCTTCATTCTTCTAAAGTTCTACAAGTTGGGCATAAAGAATTTTGTGTTGGAAAAGTTAAAATGATTGGTGCAAAGAATTGCAAACACAGCATAAAATATAGCAATTAGAGTTGGGTTTATTGAAGGTTTTATTGAACAACATACATCTGACTTGTGTGCTCGACATGAAGCCTGCATATAAGTCATCGTCAATATACAGGGACGAGATAGCACCGGGAAATATTACAACACGAGAGAGACACAACCTGGGAGCTCCACACAAAGTGTGTGTGCAACGGAGCCAGTGGGAAATGAACCCAACAACCTCCTACGCTTCGCAAGCGATTACCGGCGGTGCCTTAACCACTCGGCCACGGATGCCCCGCAATTAGAGTAACACAGCAATTAGTAAACATACACACAGCACTCAGATTGCGGGGTATTGATCCAAATTAGTATAATTTACATTACAGAACTTGTAAATTAGAGTTGCAAAGAACCGGTTTATTGCCAGGTTTATTTCCAATAGACCCAGTTTATTCCCAGATTTACTCCCAAAAGACCTGGTTTATACCCAAAAAACCCGGTTTATTCCCAGGTTTAAACCGGGTTTATTCTAGTCTTTGCAACTCTATTGTCAATACACTCCTACACAAGTTCGCTTAGACTAGTTAGACGAGAAAGGAAGGATTACATTTGGCGATAATAGCAAACCTATTTTTGTGTGTATCTTGTATGTTAATCTGTAGTCGGCTAAATAAAAGTAGGGTGCCTCTGTAAGAGAGGAGTGACATATAGGTTTAGTGTCTAGAAGATATTGTGTGGTAATCACCTATTTCAAATAGTGCTAAAAAGATGAATCCGATAAAAGTCTAACGATGTTGAACTACAAATGTTACTCGCAGTGACATCTGGTAGTACAAACATAAACATTTTATAAGGATTGAATTGAGAAAACTTTTTGGCTGGTGAAGAGCTAGCAGATGTTGCTGCTATTAGCATTTATCGTTCAGCATCATTCGACATTTATGGGTTTAAACGTTTAAAAATCTTTTTAAAGAATTACTATATGCCAGTTGCCACGCTATATCTTCTAGAATTATAATATAGATAATAAAATTTGATTTGGTGAGAAGATTTTATTAAAACGAATCGTTAAACATATTAATGGACTACCATTATCACCAAGTTAATCTTTGTTAACGTGTCTCTCTCGACAAATTGAACTGGTCTAAGCGAGTATCGTAAAGTTCTGAAATGTGGACTTGCCGTAGTTTAGAAAATAACTTCAGTCTGAGCATGCGCTTCTTGCGTATGTTACCACTCTCTTATATAGACACCTTGATAGAAGTAGTGTATCATCGCGACCTACGTTATACACGGCCGGTGCATGACGTTTAAAACGTCACATGGAGTGGATCATTTTTACACAGCGATTGGTGCATAACGGTGGGAGCGCCGCTTTGCACCAATCACCGTGTAAAAATGATTCACTTCATGTGACGTTTTAGACGTCATGCACCGGCCGTGTATAACGTAGGTCGCGGTATCATCAGGGCTGCACTAGATACCGGGCTGGCTCATTCATTATCATGACATCACAAATGGTGGCTGGCCAAGACCAGCGATTGGTACAAAGAGACGCGCCCATCGTTTTGTGCCAATCGCAGTATGTCTTTCGTTGTGTCGTTTCGCTTTGTACCAATCGCTGATCGCGGCCAGCCACCACGAGGCTAACGAAAAAGACAGGCTACCGCTGTGCATTCCACTTACCTTTTTTACAGACCGTTAGAGTGACGTGATGCTCTTTTCGTACACCTTCATTGGTGCATTCGAGCATCACGTGTCCGGCGGTCTGTAAAAAAAGATACGCTTAAAGCACCGCGGTATCCTTTCTTTTTCGTTAGCCTCGAGCCACCATTTGTGACGTCATGATAATGAATGAGCCAGCCCGGTATCTAGTGTAGCCCTGGTATCATCGATATCTTCAGGCAGTGATGCAAGTTTGTGTTGTGACAGGCAAAAAATGAAGAAACTTTAGTGCTTCAGAGTACGATAGCATGAAGCTCGTGAAATGAATATTTCAAAGGTATAAGGTCATCGGATCAACTCTTCAAGACTTTTGGAATAAAACAGTGGATGACATAAGAAAAGAGTAATATTCAAATATCACTGATCTTCAAATGTGACATTACCCGACTTTGGCGATTAATCCGATTCTGTTTCGCCATGTTACTTAATTTTTTCTCACATGACAACGTCAGATCGAACAGCAGCAGCCATATTTCTGTTTCAACATACTACACAACAATAGATTTGTAATGCATGTCAATATCTTGCGCAGATATTGCATAAATATGCATATTTTCATAACTGTTGTTCATTCTAATGGACATAATATATGATAAACTTTAATTACAAGCTGGTTACAAGGTTTACCATCTGACATATCTGATGCTATGCACTGGAATAGGCATTGGATGTTTATATTCCGCACACTCCTATCATATTTAATGGCGATGCATAGAAATATGTTGAAACAGAAAGATGCAGACGCTGCTATCAACTGAAATAATATGGGCACATGAAAATAAAATTAACAAAGTGCAATTAATTAACTTGAATATCCCGGGTGAGTCAGAATAGAGAGTATGGAGATTCTCTCATAAACTTTCTATCATCAGCGCGCTGATGATAGAAAGACACTTTTAATTAAAAAAATATGTATATAAATCAGGGGTCGGAAAAACTACTTTTTGTTTGTAGCGAACTACAACTACAACTACTTTATGAAAAATGTAGTTAACTACAACTACAACTACATGTTTTAAAAAGTAGCGACTACAAACTACTTTTCAAAAGTAGTCACTACTTCGCTACTTTAGTTATCATCGCTAATTAAATACACCGCAAACGATTTTTCCCTATAGACCATATTGTAACAGAATTCTTCTGAATGTCCCTGTAAGCGAGAAATAAATGCTACACACTCCATTTTCAATACTGAACATTCAATGGTAAACTTCAATAACATATAAAACTTTCATGGCAATCTCAGTATATTTACGAGAGTTAGAGCACGGACAGACAGACTAAGCGAATTCATAGATTGTTTTTAATTATGTTGAAAAGTGTTAAAAAAGGAAATTTGAAAACAAAATTGTAATAATCTTACAAATGTATGATAGTGATATAGTCCAGTAACGCTTAAGGTGGTTCTCAAATTCCTTACTCAACAACGCGAAACTTTCTGATACGTTATCTGACTTATTTTTAAACACAAAGGCATAAAATTGGCAGGTCTGACCATTGAAGCGATTTGGAATTGAAATGAGTTTTTCTTTTTTTGATAAATAAATTACTTATCGGGTTATAAGCGATTCGTGTCACATTTTTTCGTTTCCCCTGCTGCGGCATTGGAAATTCGGTTGAAAACGCCGACTTTGACAGTGTTTTCTGAAAAATCTTCTGTCTTACCAAAAAATTAAATAAAATAAAGAAATTCTACGTCTTTCGGTTACAAATTTTCTGAATAAGGACACCTGCATTTTCATACGTTTCCGAACAAAAGAGAATTAAAGAATGTGTCATAAAGTAGCTAGTTTGAATTTGAGAACAACCTTAAGAGCGGATAGCTCTTGGTAAATTTGAATATATATTATTTTTTTAAAATAGAGCTAAATAGTCCTATTTCTTTACAATTTAAATATAGTTCCTGAAAGAAATTTAAAAACTGAACACGATCATACAGACTTGCATAAATTAAAGCCTAGCTTTTCTTTTCCTTTATATCTCTTTTTGTTTGTGTCTTTTTGAAAACCCGAATTTCAACATACTGGGCTTTAGATTCATTCTGGAGACAAAGATAAAGACATTTCATTAAAACACCAAGCTATCCAATATCAAATCAAATATGAAACATTATAAATAAATTATTTTAGCGAAAAAAAAAACTGTGCAGCTAAAGTAAAAATAAATAGCCATAAAAATAAAATTAAGCATTCTTGGGCATTTTTTTAAATAATATATTTTTATTTTCAACCACCTTTGTTTTATCTATTGGAATATTCAAAAGGAAATATGCAATAAATTAATTTGTATGCATATATTGGACAAATATTTCACAACGATCAAAACACGTATTAATAAAATATTTTTTTGCGATAATAAGTTCGATAATAAGTTCGATAAGATTATTTTCTGAACCAGGGATCTTAATTCGAAAATACTCTTTTTAATGATTTATGAATTTTAGTGAATAACGATTTAGATATTCAGTGCGAGATGCGATCCAGTAATTATTATTAATAAAGAAAATGCTAACTCACCTCTATATTCCATTTCAAGTTGTAAGAAGATGATTTTGATACCGATAAATTCTTATTAATTGTACAAAGTTTACATGTTACAGAATAATTACCAATTTCTTGTTGTTCTATAATTTCAAAATATTCATTATATTCCGAGCAGGGCAGTTCTATACTGTTTTTGTCTGTCATTCTATTACATTAATCTCAAAAGAAGCATCCCCACATTAAAACACAAGATCTAATAATGAGTAAGAAGACAAAGGGTTCCCAGCAAGAAAATTATTTTTTTTTGATGAGTGAGTACTTTGAGGTTTTATCAGCAAATATTTGATCACGGGCTTGCTGAAACTTTACGTTGTAACTACTGCAACTGAGATTTGTCGCTGACGTTCGCAAATTGTTGCAGAGAACATATTTCGCACAAGAGACTTAAATACGAGTTATTATGATCACGTAATTTGAAGATTGGCACTTTTTTTCCTCTCTCCTAAAGTACCGTCAAAAGTAGCGTCGATGTTCGCTACAAACTACTGATATTTTGTATCGCGCTACTCACTACACTACACTTTTTTTAATGTAGCGCGCTATACTACAAACTACTGGAAAAAGTAGCGGCTACTGTAGTTTCGCTACTTCCGAGCCCTGATATAAATCAAGTAGAGCTTTTAGATACGGCATTTAAATTGCAAGAGGATGTATACATATTAAAATATGAAATTTAATTCTGTATACAGTTCCTGGATCCAATCAGTTATATTTATAAAAATTGCATTCATGATCTGGCAAGTAAAACAGTTTCCAGTCTTCTACTACCAAACCTAACTGAGTTATAATACTTCAGAATTTTATGAAATTTCAGAGTTTTTCGACGCTAAAAACAAGCAGACGATCGTTTAGTGCCGGAAAGCTCAGAAGTTTCATAAATTTAAAAGAAACAAAATTTAATTAAATATTAATTAATTATTTGGCAGATTTAATTTTAATTAAATCTGTACAAAGTTACTGCTGAACAAAAGTATGTTAATCATGTGCTCCTTATATGTCTTTTAACTCCATCAACTTGCTGATATAGTAGGTTTGAAAGAAGTAATAAATAAAATTTCAATAAATAAATAAATAAATAAATAAATAAAGACAACAGGAAAAACGTGAAATATTTTACAGAAATGGATCAGCATAATATGTATAAACCTTATTTACGTTTGAGAAAACGTTTTCCATGATTAGCCTAATAAACAACTTTTACTTCCGAAATTCGCAAGTCGAAATATATAGGTGACGAAGCACTTACGTCGAAAAGTGTTCCGTGTCCAGGAGGTATACCTGGTGGGCCCGGTGGTCCGGGCATACCACGTGGTCCTGGACTTCCGGGGATGCCATCAATACCCGGTTCACCTTTTTGTCCTGGTAAACCGGGTGTTCCTGGATGTCCTTGATCACCCTGGAAAAAAAAGGTGAAAGTTAAATTAGAAAAGGATATTCATTCACGAATGACATCTATTAAAATAGTACAAGCACGTTATCAGAACATAATAAATGAAAATTATATATATTTTTAGTAGTATATTCAGTATGATGTAATAAAATATTGAAAAACATTTTCGATCTTTTTACACTTATTATGTTATATTTCATTCCAAACATTCGCACAAAATAGATTCAGTTTAGGACCAATGCAGCTATTTCTAGTAGAAACTTTATCGTTATTTGTGGAGTTTTTTTAAATTTTATTATTACATACTGCAATCAGATACGATGCTTTGCCCATTTGCATCGCCGTGTGTGTGTTAATTTCCCACTCAATGTGTTGAAAAAGGTTTGTGTTTTTGCTTTTAGGAATGAATACATGAAATAATGATTACTCTCATTGATTTATTTACAAGTTGAAATTTTTTTTCTTGTAAAATTACGACTAATTTAATCAAAGTCTATAGAGGAATATATATATATATATATGTGTGTGTGTGTGTGTGTAAATGTGTTTGTGTGTATATGGTTGCGTAGGACGCACTCGCACAAGAAGAAATCTTCCGTCGAGATTAACGCGGGAAAGGGCTTTAGAGAAGAGTTTTTCGCCGATGTGGATGGTGGTTCTAAACTTTTCAAGTCAGTAAAAGATAATTAAATGTGTAATGTATTGTAAAACCTAAACTCTACGACGTACGACGAACCTAGTTTCGTTAATGTTAGTCCCAATGACACCCAGCAAAATGTTTTCTATCCGTTTATATGTCGTCGCTATACCATGTCAAACTATCGAATAAGAAAAAATGCATTTTTCATTACTTTTAAAAATGGGCCGATTGTCACCACTAAATTTTAATAGAATTCTTCTCCAAGTAAAAATACTAACAAAATATTTAAGGAGCAGGGTTGCCAGTTTGGAATTACTTTTTACTCAGAAATGCCGAATTCATATCGAAAATTTTGCGAAAGAAAATTTACTTTAAGTAATCACGAAATGTCTGTCATTTAATAAAGCACAAATTTCTATTTGAAATTTCTGGTATAGACTCGAAATTTCTAAATGAAAAATGAAGCCAAACTGGCAACCCTGCTGATGGACACAATTAAAATTTAGTGGTGACAATCGGCTCACTTTTAAAAGTAATGAAAAATGCATTTTTTCAAATTCGATAGTTTGACATGGTAGCGACGATATGTTCTTTCATCGTTTTGTGTTTGTCAAAATGTAAATAAAACTGTACGTTTGTAAATATTAGAGTGTTCCCTGAACTCTTTTTCTTATATGCATACACAAAAAAAACATATTTTTACATCTCTTGACATTTAATTGTTGAAATGGAACGATTGTTTTTTGGCATTTCATTCAGATATATGGAACTATTATCTATAGCTCAATATATTCTGCGACTTTTTTCTAGAATCCTTATGGAAACCATTTTTACATTTTCTCTATAGTGTCCCCACGATAATTTGCCCGATGCCTAATGTAAATTTAGATGAATTTATTTGTTAATTAAAGTAAAAATCGTGCCGAAACTAGGGGCAGCGAGTGGGGTATATGCCCCGGGCGCTAGAGTAGAAGGGGACCACACAAAAAAAAAATTTAGTTCGCCGTTCGGTACAAAAACAAATAACAAAATTTTGGCGAAAATGTCGTGGAATCGGTCAACCTAAATGTAAAGATGTATTCATTAGTTTTATATACTTTGCTTTGAACAAGGTCTCTTTTTTTCATTATGTGACCGCCTGGGACGCTAGAACAATACTTGATTAACGACTTTATCCAAGATGTACTTGCAAGAAAGATGCACTGTCCCAATTGAGTTTTAATTGGTTCAATATTTCGGTCATTATCGTAATGATAGGTTTTGCATGTTTTGCTTTTGTGTGCTTCTGTAAACAAACTATAAGGTGATATATTTGATTAAAGGACTCATCTAAGATACTTGGATCTGTCCCAATTAGGTTCAAATTGGTTCAGTATTTCGTAAGTTACCGTGATGGCAAGATTGTCATTATATATAGATATATACAAACAAAGTGATTGCGATAAGCCGATTTCTAAAGGAATTAAACCTTAAATTCCTAAGATTCATATACTTCCTAACGGTTATTTCATATTTAAAATAAAAAATAAGGACATGGATTGAAAGCTTCCCTTTATAAATTTATTTTGGAAAGAAGTGTGGGGGGGGGGGGGGGGGGAGGGGTGGAGGCCAGAATTCGTGTTTGAAAAGGTGAGAAAGTCTTCAACCGTGGTGAACATAAGAAAATCCTTACTTGCAGCTAGCAGAACTTGGTTTTTATTTCAAAATGTATTTCCTGTACTATTTGTGTCTGTTAGCAATTTTCTTTTCCCGTAACAATGCAGAGTCTTTCAAGGTCACTGGCCAAGTTATTGTAAGAGGACTATACATGAGTTTTAAATTTCTCCTGAAGTTAATAATAAGTAATAACAAGAATAATTTTTTATATGATACTATAACTTTTTTTTAAATGCATGTATCAGACGCTTTTTGATTGAATAAAAATAATCCTCTTCTTTTTAAAACGCATCACAAACGTATCGCAATATCACAAATAGTCGAAAAATACGCTTAAAAAGAAAGAACATAAAGAAAAGAAAAAAATGCGTAATTACCTTTGCGCCGATAAGTCCTGGAAGACCAGCTCCAGGAGGGCCAGGCGGACCAGGATGTCCCTGTAATTGTACAGAATAATAATCTTAATATTATTGCACAAAAATTACTCTGTACACTTAAAAAAAAAAACAAAACAAAACAAGAACGTTCCTGGAAAAAAAAACATGCAACTAGTTGCCGAAATTTTTCAATGAATGTATCTTGAAAATGTTATAATTTACAGGAAGTTCGATCAACTTTTTTCAGGAATGTTTCAGAAAATAAATCAGATCTGAGTAGAGGAAGATGGTTAAAAGAATCCTTTGACCACATTCCTTCTCCGCTAATACATAGATGGGCCAACATTTCGGTAATCTTCCGTATCCGGAGTCTGACACAAGCCAAACATGTTTTGAGTCAGAAAATGTATTGGGTTAATAAATAAATCTAGAGTCTGAAGAAACATTCCCTTAAATATTGGGTTGTTCGAAAAATTCGTGCCGTTTTGGAAAAATTAATTCGTACCGGAAAATTCTATCATTTAATTATTAGACATTAATTCCGATACTTAATGTCTAATAAATTAACGGACAGAATTTTCCGGTGTGAATTAATTTTCCCAAACGGCACGACTTTTCTGGACAACCCAATATTTAAGGGAATGTATCTTCAGATTTCAGATTTATTTGTTAGATTTTGTTGATTTGTTTTATTTTTTTATTAAAATTTCAGGTTTAGAACATGTTTGCATTGAGTCGGACTCCGGAAAAATACAGAAATGTTGGCATTTAGGCTGATAGTTGAAACTATATATTTTTAGCTTCTCGAAACTAGAGCAAATCTTAACTGCTTTATGCTAAAAATTCAAACGGTCAAAGAATAAGAAAATATTATTTTGCGACTTTAAAAAATGGAATACATAACATAAAGAAAGAAAGCATTAAAATCAAAGTAATTTTTTTAAACACATTTATACCATTAACGCATATATATTTGTCACTTCAGGAATTTCTTTTTAATTCAGAAATTCCGAATTCATACCAGAAATTCTGAATAGTAATATTTGCTTTATTGAATCACAGACGTTTCGTGATTAAACATAAAGTAAAAATTCATATTTCGGAACTCCCGGTATGGATTCGGAATTTCCAAATTAAAAAAGAAATTCCTGAAATGCATTCTAATACAGTGTTTCCAGTAAGCTAATTTTTTCTTTAATTGAGATTTTCTTTAATTCCCATCACTTTTTTTTTTTTAAATAGTGCAATTGTCCTTATTCTTGCATTATTTAATCTGTCATTAAATAAGTCGAATATTTCTACTTCAAAAAAATGGTGGGAATCAAGCAATCTGATTTTTTTTTTTTTTTTAAGTAGCATACTGGCAACAGTGCTCTAATGGTGCAAATGGCTTAGTTTTGAAGATATTTTTCGGCATTTGAATTCCTTTTTTGTTATCCCTTTTTATGGTTTTCAATGGACCTTATGTAGGTGATGTCACACGCCAGAGCTGACGGTATCATGATCGAATAATCTAATAGCTGTACCTTCACAATACCAGTATGCGTAGCCGCAAACAACGCCAGTAGACGATTTTACCCTCAACCCAGGTTGCGTGCATAAAATTTAACCGAAATTTTCCAAATTAAAAAAAAAAGAATCAATATTTTGAATTTATATTACGATATATCAAATACCTACTACCACAACAATGAATTGTTTTGCCGTATTTTTATCAAAAGATCATTAATAATGTATACTCCATACAACTCTATGCTAATGTTCAAAAGTAAATCCTGCCAGCAGGCGAATTTTAGCCTCGAATTCAGGTCGCGTGCATAAGGTCCATTTAAGGAATTTTCAGGCCAAAAAAGGTCTTTAATCCCTTGAAGGGCGGTGGGATATATTTTATCCCACCTAATTTTATCAAGATTCGCACCAGAATTTTTTAAATTAATTTTCATGTTTATAACTTTGGTGAATAAAAGCTGTAAAATTACATTTTATTATTTTCAATCAAATTTCTTTCAAAATTCTGGTATAAATTCCACATTTCAGGAACACAATTACTTGCCCCTGAAAGGGTTAAAAAATAGTAAATAACAATTTTTAGGCCCTGGTAATAAGATCGACTTTTCCCTTTTGCCTTACCTGTTCCCCTTTCATTCCTGGTTTTCCATCCCTTCCTTTGATGGTGGCGACGTTGTCCAGCTGACTCAAAGATATGTTGCAGATGCAGGGCCCGCCTACAGAAGCTTGGTGCAAAGTACCCGGTAGCCATTCCAGAGGAGTCTGATTGAATAAAAAATCGCACAATACATCACATAAAATCATGGTGTTATTCCTCTTTTTGGAGAATTTTTTTCTCCTAATTTCGAAATTTGACAAACTATCGATTTTGATTTTTTTTTTTTTAAATCTGTCTATGTACATTAAGGCAAGGATCCTCATCATTAATTTTGATATTTCTATGAAAATCTAGCTTTGTGAAAACCCTTGGAATTTTTACTAATTAAAAATATTAACTAATCAGGCGTAAGAGAGATCTCTTTTTCGGCCACCACTATTTCCTTACGAAAATTTTCGTTTTAGATTGATCTTGCAAATGTCCTAGAAACCCGCTTCATGATGAGTTTTTTCTTGCAAATGTTGTGGTAATCTACATCAAAAATAATTTTTAAAAATTAGTGGTGGGACAAAAAGAGACCGCTCCGAGGCCTGAACGGAGATAATATAAATGCAACACAACAGGTGGCTGGCTATGCAGCTAGTTTAACATAAAAATTGAAATTTTGATTTTTTTTTCTTTTGACGCTTTAAATATGCATTTCCTTAAGAAGACATTATTTGTTTTTTTATTTTTATATTTTGAAGAGTCCAAAACTTTGATTTTTGTTTTCGAAATCATTTGCGAGGCTATCTTTCTTTTGACGCGTTAAATATGCATTTCCTTAAAAAGTCATTATTATTATTATTATTATTATTATTATTATTATTATTATTATTATTTTGAAGCGTTTAAAACTTTAATTTTTGTTTTCGAAGTGGTTTACCTACCTGGTCATCTCCTGATCCATAGTCGCCGGTATTCCACAGTTCTGTGGCACCCAAGAATCCTGGACCACCCCCGCGTGGGGGAAGGAAGACGCATTCGCCCTAAAAATAAGAAAAAAGGATTTATTTGCATTGAATTAAGAACTGTCTGTCTCTGTTAATACATAATTTATAGAATCATTAAACAGTTCATATTCATTACATTCACAGAATTAGCAGAAGCGTAAAAATATTTAAAAGATAATCATGTCGAAATTAAAAACGAACTTGTGATTTTATAGCCTGAATAAAACACATCTGAGGAGATACTTTAGATAACAACGTTCCATTAATCATATATCTTGTAAGGAGAAATTGCGTTTTTATATGTATTTTGTTACATGAGATTTAATCCAACTTTTGGAACAAATGCCAATGTTTCGTGATTAAAATATATCGTCGTTATCATGTCAAACTATCGAATATGAAATATGAATTTTTCATTCCTTTTAAAAATAGGCCGATTGTCACCACTAAATTTAACCCCTTAAACACACTTTCGATTTAGTGATAGTATGCTGAATACCAGCTATGTTAAATTTCGTCAAAAATACAAAAAATATTCAAAAATACAAAATTCATACAGGAAATTCTAAAAGAATAATTTTAATTTATCCAATCACAAAAAGGTCTGTGATTATATAAAATACAAATTACTACTATAACTTTCTGGTATGAATTCAAAATTTTGAATTTAGAAAAAGGCCCAACTGGCAACCTGGACGTAAGCACGTACGTCCTCCAGAGTTGCCAAGTCTCCGGATTTTTGCACACCAGTAATTTTTTAGAGAAAATGTTGTCCTTTTAAATCGCAAAATGCTCCGATTAAATAAAACAAGATTTTCTGTACTAAATTACTGGTATCCAAAAAGCCGGAGACTTGGCAGGTCTGGTCCTCGTATTTCAGATAGAGGTGTTCATGACGTACGCAGGTACGTCGTGGTGCTTAAGGGGTTAATAGTATTCTTCAGCAGGGTTGCCAGTTTGGCCTCCTTTTTTTATTCAGAAATTTCGAGTACACAAGAAATTTCAAATAGAAATTTTTACATAATTTAATGACAAACATTTCGCGATTATTTAAACTAATTTTTTTTCTCAAAATTTCCGGTATGAATTTGGCATTTCTTCACAAAAAATGTATTAGTATTTTCACTAGGCGAAGAATTCTAATAAAATTTAGTGGTGACAATCAGCCCATTTTTAAAAGCGACGAATATCAGTATTTTACGTATTAGGATGACAAAAATCTCTTGTACAACGTTTATAGTAATAAAATAAAGTTTGAAACGCACCCGTACATGTACTAGAAACTTGAAGTAGCACAATTATTGGCATTTGCAAGCATAAATTCAATGAAACAATGGGTATTAAGGTCTGAAATCGGTTTCCTGACATATTCCCTACCTCCCCACAAAATTTGAACGATAAGTTTTGAATCACCCTATATATATATATATTATTTGATTTCATTTACTAACTAAAATTTCTGGTTTAAAACATATTTATTTTACCAAGATCAAATTGACACAGTTTGGCGGAAGAATACTAGAATTTTGGCAACTATGACATTTATAAGAATAAAAAAAAAATCCAAATAATTCCTGATTACTCACAAAAATGCCAGAAGCAACAGGAAAAATTTTGGAAAAAAATTATTCTTAAACGCTTTTTAATAGATCGTAAAATAAATCAACTCGACAAGCTACGCAAAGAAATCTAGAGTGCGGAAACATTCGAGATCACATGTTACGATGGACGCAGTCTTTGATGGACCATAATACCTTTGAGCAAATCTGTGTTCGTCAATCAACTGCTGCCATCATCTTTTGATGAAGATAAATGGCCTGTCGAAAGAGACGAGGAAATCATGTTCACTGATTTGGTCATTCATGTTTTGAAATATTAATATCTAGGAGATAAAATTCCATTAAAACTTATTACTAGCATAATTTAACATTTATAGCAAAAGCTTTGCGGTGATTCGTGAAGATTTATTACGATGAAATATTTAAAAGTTAATAAATGAATAAATAAATAAATCTATATTCACTGCACAACTTTATAGATCTTCAAGCAAATATTTGAATAAAAAAGATGGTGTTTTAAAATGAAAATTACTTTTAATCACATGGAGATCAATTATGGTTTATCAGCAGGCAATTAACAAATAACAAGGTACAACCACATCTGATTTATACACAATGTACAAAAATTGCTTTCGAATATAACTTTTTCTGAAAAGCAACATTTTTCTTATACTGCGATTAAATTAGATGAAAATTTATTTTCAGAAAAAATGATACTAATTAAATAACAATCGTACATCGCGTATAAGTGAGCAGTTCACTATATGTCCATAAAAACAAGGGAAAAATTCTTCCCTTTGTCTCAGCCAGGACTTTAATTGCTATTTAGAAACGTTCTCATAGATGTCGCAATGCGATATTTCGTAGATGTTCTATGCGATGTACTACAGATGTTACAACGCGACGTCGTCGCTGGATACGGACATTCGCACATCCTCAATCTGTGAGACCCTCAGTGGGACATTACGACGTCGTAATGTGACGCATTTGCTACGTCCTGTTAGTGTGCTGTGTGGGTTTATATACTCGTAGAAGAAATGTTAAATCTTTAGAACATTACCTTATCCCCTTTAGGACCCACGGGTCCTGGCAGTCCAGGAGGTCCTCGGTCACCTCTGTCTCCTTTCAGCTTCGGTTGCAACTTTAGGAGATCTTTTTCTGTTATGCTTCCAATCTCACCCTATACAAAGAAAACTGATTAAAAGAAATAGACTAACAGGGTCATCTAAAAGTCACACACACAAAAAAAATATTGAATAATGGAATAATGATTTGAAAGATGTGGACAATTGTAAAATCCAGTTTTCACAGAAATACACAGAAAATCATGGGATTTGTTAAAGAACGAAAAAAAATTATACCGTATATTCTGGTGTATAACGCACACTTAAACTTTATGCGTACACCTAGCCTTCATTTTTTCTATTTTTAGATATATTCACCATATAACGCGCTCCTCCTTCTTTGCAAGAAAAAAAAAACCTTCATGAGATACATAGCAAAAATTAAATAAAGAATACTGTAGGGTGTAAAAAGGAAAAATAAACTGATAGAAAATACTGTTTTTTCTTTCTTTTCTTTGTTTCTAATTTTATTTTTCTTCTTTTTTACTTTTTTTTCTTTCCTTTTTTCTTTCTTTCTTTCTTTCTTTTTTTTTTCTTTTTTCTTTCTTTTTTTTTTTTTGTAAATAAATAGCATGTTTATTAAATTAGAAATCTTAATTCGTTTATCTTTTTTTTTCATTTTTTCATTTTTCATTTTTATAACAGTTGAATAACGCGCCCATGTAAATTTCGGTAAATGTTCTTGTATCAAAAATGCCTGTTATACTCCAGAATATAGTTATATATCGAATTAAATTTTCACCAGACCTGAAATTACGCTGGAAATTAATGAATACAAAGGATGCGAATTATCACTTTACTACACCGCGTACAACCAACAGAGTGAAAAGATGTCCAGACCGGAGATCGAACATGGATACCTTGGTATAGCACACCAAGTACTTAAATGGTAAAGCGCTTGGTGCGCTATACCAAGGTATCCGGGTTCGATCCCCGCGGTCTGGATATTTTTTCCCTCTAATGGTTGTACGCGGTGTAGTAAAGTGATAATTCACATCCTTTGTATTCAAATATATATTGCAAGATTTAGTACCACCAACAGACAGTGCTTCAATTCTTTTTCTGCTTATAGTTGTGTTCAGTTTGTACATTGATGCAGAATAGTTTGAAATACAGCTAGGAATGCAAGTGAAGAAGGTTTCAGCTGCAATTGATGTTACATGACGGAGAATAGATTCCTTCACTACAGCGAATGACGTCGGACGAACTGTGTACGCCTGTGACTTCAACTAGCCCCATAATTAAAAGTTACAAGGTGTAAGTTGTAAGGTCTGTTAAGAAGTTGAAACCTTCTACAGTGTCGCACCACGTCTCTCGTGAATGCCGACGGCCGTCACTTTGAGCTTTTGTAATTCTAGCAGCATTGCAAACTTTGCTGCATCACTGCGTACAAACTACATACAACTGAACAATAACAGACCTCACGTATCACTTATCGGTAGTAATTGAAACTTATTTTTATAATAAACTTTTTTCAGTATATACAGTGAACTCCTGTTAATGTGGACTTCCAAGGGGGGCTATTTTTTTTATCCGCACTAAACGAAATTCGCATTGAACGATGTAAACATTTGAATGGTGTGCAATAATTCCTTTCGTTGAACAAATTGAATTCAGTTTTTGAGAGAAATTAAATGTATTATCAACTTAATGCTAAAATAAACATTTTTTTTTATTAAATTTAGTAATTTTAATTAAAAAGCAAGTTTGAGAAAGTTTGTTAATACAGAAGAATAATTTACTGAGGACAAACAAAATATGCAAAGAATTGCCATAATTTAACTTTAACTAAAGTAATTACTCACTTTGCTATGCGTTACTTGAACAAATGATCTTTTTATAACATCATTTTCCAGTTTTGCGATAAATCCGAAAATTTGGTATGTTATATCATGTTTTGATGGGTAATATCGTCGAACAGCCATTAGCAGTTTTTGAAACTCATCAGGTTTTTGGTGGTATAGAAAGTCTTCTTTATCTTCATTATTGTCACTGACAATTTCTTGTCTCTTAATAATCAAAATTACATCAAACTTGCTTTAGAAAAAATAATGTACAAAAGCAGTTTTGATTCTGATCAGTTAGTTAGGGAAAAAATTCTTCGCGTTATCCGATGAGTAATACTCTTTAAGTGATGTCGTTAACGTATATATATATATATATATATATATATATATATATAATCCCCATGTTTCTCCGTGTATTTCTACGAAAACCGTATTCTGCTACTGTCTATATTTTTCGAATTATTGAATTTTCAAATTTTTTGCGGCTTCTGGATCGCCCGGAATAAAACATGCCACTTTGTAAAGAAGAAATACAGAACTGAAAATTTGTAAGAAAAATATCCCAAAAGAATAAAATCTCTCAAGAAATTGAATAGCACAGTGAATTTACTTTCAGTCCTGGTCTTCCGTGTCTTCCAGGTCGTCCTTTCTGTCCTTTAGGGCCAGGGACAGGTGCTGAAAAAAATAAAATAAAACTGATTAGATCTGTAATATAATTAAAGCTTAGTTAGTCTGAAATAGAAAACTAAACGTTGAAATAAATAGCTCCTCTTCCAGAAGAACACCGCAGTTCAAAGTTCAACAATTGTCAGCATAAATCCTGAAAGATTTTAGTTAATTTAAATGCTTCAATTCATTAACTACTATGGATGAGAAGAGATTTTTCGGACAAATGACTGAACTCGATTTGCCAACATGGCAGCAAATGTAGTTTTTCTTCTTTGGTGTGAACTTTCCTACTAAATTTTGGGAACTTTCGGGTGCAGTGCAGCTGCAACCTAATTTCAAAAATCACGAAAGTTAAATTGAGAATTACATAATGTGACCAATTTGCGATACCCTGAAAAAGAAGAAAAACCATCTTCAAAATGCGTAGATTTTCTTAACTTTTAAGGAATTTTGTATTTTAATAAATGCATCTTGCGCTTGTTTTTGAATAATTGCAGATTTTCTAATTAAAAAAGCATTTGTTCAAATCCCAAAATTTTCAGAAAGAGGAAAAAAATGTTTTTGGACAAGTGTTGTTTCTGTGGGCCAATCAAAATGTTCTCCCTTTATAACGAGAACATTTTTTCCCTTTCTTCTTATTTTTTCTTTCTTTTGTTAACCGGATTCGCGAAATTGTGAGTTCAGATGAGAACAACAGTGCTGATCCGTTAGTAGTTCACTTTTGTGATGTTTGGATAATCATTGTTTTTCTTGGGAACCCTTCAATTACTCTGTTTATCCGTTATTAACTTACGCTGCCAGAGTTACATAATGCCAAATTGGTTTGTGTAAATAAAAATAAATACAGCTATTTCACAAAACTGATTAAGATGTTTCTGCCAGTGCGAAATAGTTACGCCGAACTAAATAAATATCAATATAAACACTGCATTTTTTGAGACAGAAAGCAAATGTCACCGCTAGAAGAAAACGTACTATTATGTTCAGCTGTATACAAGACAACTTGATCGAAAAAATTTTTTCGCTTTTTTTTTCATCTCTTTAAATATAAGGCAACAAATCAGAAGATACGTTTATTACGGAATGAAAGAAAGTTGTTCAAACTCGATTCCAATAATTTGCATTCATAACAGCTTACGAAAAGGGAGGAGACTTTCTTGCGGAAAATTATACACCAAGTGACGTTGTTTGAAGTAGATAAATGAGGTGTTGGAGTGTAATTTTTGTCACTTCGACGTGCACTGTGTTATTTAGGTTTGTCAAAAAATAATTTGAGAGTAAAAAAAAAGTGTTCAGATCATTAGGTGTGTTGTATAAAAAGAAAAAATGTCAGATAAGGGTTATCTAAAATATATAAATCCTTTGAAAAGTCATTCTACAGAAGTAAGGAAAATTTTCCGTGAAAAAAAATTTTCCTACCACTATTACATCTGATATATCAACATTTATGTTATCTTAATTCTCAAAGTAAGAAATCCTCACGTCGTGCTTATGAAAAAGGGAAGATATTAACAAAAATCAAAATTTATTTATACGAACGTAACGCAAGTGAAGGAAAAATTGGGGAAGACTATCTGATACGATGGAGTATTATGAAAATAAGCAAACAGAAACAATAAAATAAAACAAAATAAAATACATTAAATCTAATTAAATAATAGCAACTACAAATAAAGATAATAAATCGGTAAATTATTCATGTAAGAAGCAAATAAATGCATTAAACGTTGCATTTTCCAGTGAAGTTCGTCAAAATTACACACGAGTTCATATCGTGCGCTGTCAAAATCGTTTTCACACATACATCTTGACTGATGTATCTGACGGAGTGGCTATTACGGATCTATCTGTCATAACCACTTGAGTGGTTAGAGAATGAAAGTGATATTTAGGCCACTAACGTTGGACGTCCACAGTCGAAGAATACGGCTGTAAGATGTTTTCTGGTTGTCTGAACCGAACAGGCTGCAATCTAGCGCTCATTTCGTAACTTTATAATTTTTATCAAAGTGTTTCTGAAACAATAGTTTATCACAATTTGTTGAATATATGATTATGTAACATACAGAATTCAACGACGACATTTGTACAACGAACAGGGTCTGACTATAACTTTTGGGGACCTTGTGAATAGACCTGACACGCGGTATTCATGTATATACCATGTAGTTATGGTGAAATAACTTTCATGGTAACTTCACTATGAAATTTGAAGACCTTTATAATCAACCCTTTCGAAAGGGAAAAAAATTCTACCACCTACGATTGCTGGTCAGGTTTACTTTTAACTAGGTACGTAGAAAAATCTACATACCAATTCACGAAACAGAAGATGTAATGTTTGTAACACAATACAAAAAACGCCATACAAATTGCAGATTTTTACTGCATTTAAATTTAACCTCATTTTTTCGAAATATTTAGAAATTATTATTCATGTAACGTCATTCGTGGACATTTCATACTAAGGTCCAACGTGGGGACAACAACTGACCAATGTTGGTCCAACGTGGGGACAACAACTGACCAATGTTGGTCCAACGTGGGGACAACAACTGACCAATGTTGGCCCAACCATTTTGTGCTACTTGGAATTATCGTGCATGTATCCAAATGTAGACCAACACAATATTATGTTAATGAACTTTATGTTCTGACTGATAAATATATGGTCTATTTATTTATTCCGTGCTGAAAATTTCCGGCCTATTTGTTCTAGACAATGGTTAACGCTAAGAACTAAAATAACTTCTTTGTCTTATTTTATTTAAATGGTTAACGCGTTGATTTAAGAAATACTGACCACTTACTCCTGCGTCATGATTCTAAATTTGCGAACATTTATAAAAGTTTTGAAACAGAATTATTTTTTAAATTGTTAATTGAAAATCTTAAAAATCTGCACCCTCTGCAGATTGTATTAATGCACCAGAGCTGCCAAATTATACCTTCTAAAATATAAATTAAAAATGACATAGTTTTAGCCACTGGAGTATAAACCTTAGCTAAAAGAAATATTTATCAATTTTAGCTCATAAATAAAATCTGCGAACTAGATATTTTTTATGTGATGAAACTTTTGTTACTAAAAAACATTAAAGATAAATATTTCGCTTAGTTACCAAACACAATATAAATTTGGCAACGCGTAAATTTTGTTACAATTTATTATTACAGTAATTGTGGAATTATTTCACTGGAAAACACAACACTATTTCTAAAAAAACATAAATAATGACAAGCAAAGAAAAAATAACAAAACAAAACCATTACGTCTTTGGGTGTATCTTACTTGTTAAACCGAGGGGGCCAAATCCTGGGGGCGGGGGCAAAATCAGCGGGGGTGGACCTGAAAAAAGCAAACTAAATCAGAATTCATACATAGACACAAAAGGTTAAAAGGAGAAAAAAAAATCTTAAATGTTACACGGAGGTTCGACAGAAAATACCGAGCAATCTTCTAAACTTTTGGGTGGACATATGAAATAAAAGAAATGGAAATAACATCCGAACTTTGCACTGTCATCTTTTTCGGTTTGAAAAAAAGATTCGCCTACAATTCCGTTGACCTGTGACACTGCTAAACCCACATTACAGACAAAGATAGGAGTTGTTGACGGATAAAATATTGCATTTGTTACTCATGTAAAATCAATTTTCTCAAAATATGACTGCTGAAAGTGAATACTTAAAAAGTATTCGTCATTTCATTTCCAAGGATTAAAAAAAGAAAAAAAAATCTCAGATAGGCTTGAAATTCGACATTAGTTTGACATGAGAGACGCCTTGTATTGAACACAAATCAACGTCACACGAAAATAAATAAATAAATAAAATTAACTGAAAAACTGTTAGTCGGAAATAAAGTACTGCGCAACCTCGAAAACTCGACGCTCTACAGTCATGTCGACATTAGCGGATGTCGAATTAGTGGAGTTCTGTGTAATTTCATAGTTAAAAATTTATTTAAATAATAAATAGCACAGTATGATTTAAAAAATATATGTATTATAAATAGGGGTGTACTATTAAATATAAATTATATAGAGCTCTACAAATTGGAAAAAAATCTGGTAGCCATAAAAAAAATTTTAGTCGGCAGTAAAAATAGTAACCCCTCCTCCCTGTCCCACTATTGTCAGTCCTCACCCACCTATTTTTAGTTTAATCGTGGCTTTTCAAAAAGAATAAAGGTTTTTCTGAATTTATTGAAAAATAATAATCATGATCGTAGTTATAGTATATCTTGAATATTACCTTAACTTTTCCATTCAGTTTAATAAATTAATTTAGAGAGGTAATTGAAATTAAGTTTCTTGACGAAACTTATAAAAATTGTATAACTAAGAAAAAAAAAAAGAAATAGACAAAACAAAATTTGAGTAAACAAAGTTTGCAATATGATGGAAAATAAGGGTTTTTTATTAACATCATTATTCGTTTTTTACGAAAATAATTTTGAAAAAAAAAATTGTTTCGACAAAACACTGACTAATATCCATAAAGTATCAATTTAATGGAACATTACCTTAGATAAGAATTTTACAAATACTTTTCTTACATGGTTCTATAAATTCTGAATTTTCCTATTTATTTCTTTTCAGTTCTTTGCATTTAGTTCTTTGCATTCAGTTCTTTGCATTTAGTTCTTTGCATTTAGTTCTTTGCATTCAGTTCTTTGCATTTAGTTCTTTGCATTTAGTTCTTTGCATTCAGTTCTTTGCATTTAGTTCTTGCTTATGTTTGGATTTTTTTCTTCATTCAAAGTACTACTTATCTATAGTATTCTATGGTTTATAATCATTAAGTAAATGGTCGTTCAAGTTAATAATTATAAGATCATTCAGTTTTGAAGCTACCAGTTGCCAGTTAAAATATTTTGGTCAGTCTTTATTCTTCAGTCAGCCTTAACTTCTTGACTACAGCAACGTACGTTGTTGAAAGCATGCAAGTTTTGTATGCTCTTTCAACTTGAACACCAGTATTTCTGTATACTGATATTTGACTTATCTATTGATAGAAATTATGTGATTAAATAATACGAAGAATACTATACTGAAATACTAGTATTAAAACATAAAACCTGAAGAACTCTTACAGGGGTTCAGGCCCTCACATGGTCAAGGCGTTAATATTTTATTTAAAATTGAAAGATAAGAAAACCATAAGTTGTAGCGCAAGTTAAAATTACTGCAAATAGTTCAGAATTTATCACAGAGGCAATTTTGCAGTTAATTCATTTATTTATTATCCTTCATCTTTGAAACAGTCATTGTCTTATTGGTAAAATCCAGTTCGTTAATAAAATCTACAGAAAGACTTTTAAGAAATAGGATTTTTTTTTTTTTTTTTTTTTTTTTTTTTTTTTTACGGAGATGAAAGGAGAAATAATCATATAAGATATAAATAACCTTAGAAAATGTTTCGCCATTGCTCCTTTAAGAAACATTCGCTTAAGTGTTTGAAAAAAGAAAATAATGCTAAGGAAAAAAAATCCAGTTTATTAAAATATTTTCTTTATTTGTGTAGTGTAGACCTTCATTTTTTTTTTCACAATAATTCTCAAACCTACAAAATTCATAAGTGCATATATATTTTTATTTTCTCCACAGTTGAATAATGCGTTTTATTAAAAGGCAAACAAGACTTGAAAAAGTTCAGAATCGCAAGTTCGTGGGTGGCATGCAGTTTTGAGAACCCACGAAAATGCATGCTTCTTGCTAACATCTTATTTTGCCTTTGCGCGATCACCTGCTGTGATTACGGGCAATAATAGGAAATTAGTATGCCCACTCACTCAGGATTTCAGATTCCTAATCTCCAGGACGTGGGTGTTTGTTTGGAGACTGCGAAATTAAAGTGTTAGTGGTTAAAAAGCAGCAGTAAAGCGTCACTTCATACAAAAGTTGCGTTTTTACGAGCTAAGGCTCTTCATCACTCAGATTTCATATTACCATGGGTTTGGAATGTATTTGTCTCAGCGGAAAATTGAAAATTTTAACTTATTTTTTCTGTATGCTCATGTTAAAGAATGTTTATTTGCTTTCTAATTGAAAATACGAGGCGTGTTTTTTAAGAACCGTTTTGATAATAAAAGAAACACACCACTTTTTTTAACAATTTTATTTTTACATTAAAGCCTGAACCTTAATCTACTTTCCAACATAATTTCCTCCTGTATTAAGGCACTTATCGTATCATACGACCAGCTTTTGTATAAAATCCTCATAGGAATTTGCTGCGCTAACCACTCCATCACCATTGTTTTGACGTCGCCATTGTCTTTGTAGCGCTGACCGCCAATGTGCTTCTTTAAGTGCAGGAACTTGGATGTAGTAGTCACTTGGAGCTAGGTTAGGGCTATACGGCAGGTAATGAAGTTGTTTCTAACCATATAACGCGATGAGATCCTGGCTTTAACCCTGACCTAGCGACAAGTGCCTACCATTTGTTCCTGTACTTAAAGAAGCATCTACGTTGTCAGCGCTACAACGACGTTGACGACGTCAAAACGGCGGTAATACAGTGGGTTAGCATATCAGGTGGCAGACTTCTATGAGAATGAGATACAAAAGCTGGTCATACGATATGATAAGTGCCTTAATACAGGCGGAAATTATGTTGAAAAGTAAATTAAGGTCCATGCTTTCATGTAAAAATAAAATAGCTAAAACAATTGGCCTTGTGTTTTTTAATATCAAAACGGTACTTACTTAAAAAACACCCATCGTATTTAGGATCAATCTGGGTTAATCTTAGACACCCCGAAAAATGGGGCTAATTTGAGTCATACAAAAGAAAAAGGTACCAGTGTCTATAGTAATAAATTGGTTTTGTGATTATTTTGCAACCATTATATTATTTTACCTATACCCTTTACGAATAGACTAAACTTTAAAAAGAAAAATCCTAAAAAATATACATTACATAACCTTACTTTTCTGATAAGAAAAAGAATTCTGTTAGACTTGTTACATGAAATTGTTACATGAAAAAGAAAAAAATTGCTATCTTGAAAGATAAGAAAAAGTCTCTATATTTGGTTTAAAGAATCTACAGACACAGTTTGTAAAGGATTTGTGATTGTTGTAAGTTTCGCATTCAATAATGATTTAAGAACTAGCTGCCCATGCAAACATGACAGTATTTTATTCCCAATATTCAAAGAATAAATACCAGCTCTATATCGAAAGTGACATATAGCAGAGCTGCATGACGATAAAGCAAGTAGCCATACTTCTAAATCTTTAACAAAATTCTTTACGAAGAAAAGGAAAAAGCGACTAATACCAAAGCAATAGATATCTTTTCCTGATGGTCTCCAAGTATCTCACCGATGCACTTTTGAGATTTCTTTACTTTTAAAAAACAGCAATATCAAAAAGCCCATCGCAAACTTTTCATGGGAAAAAATATTTCTGTCGATACTACAAAAATTGTTATTAGCATGAAAATGAAGATGTACAATGACAGTTAAAAATAAGAGCTATCAAATAGAATAAATCACAATACAAAACATATGTAAAAAATATACCTGGTGAACCAAAAGTTCGTTAAAACTTTAAAAATTCATAAAAAAGGAAGAAATTATGATAAAGAAGTGCGGTTTGCAAGAAAGGGCTCACAAGGTAGTCGGATTTTTTTTAGCAGCCAAAAAAAAAAAAAAAAAAAAAAAAAAAAAAAAAAAAAAAAAATTAGTTAAAAAGTCACCTGTAGGTGGCGCTAACATGCAAGAGATTCAACAGAATTATGCCAATTAATCCTGCAATAAAAGACCGGGATACACGAGGATTTCTCATTCACTTTCAGAATGTTATCATTACCCGATCGAGCGTTGTTGGTGGAGTTGTTCTATTTGAACGAAGAGTTTCTGCAATTCATTCCGACATGGGTATTCATCTTTACAGGTGTTGTGAGTCGCCTTCGTTGTGTCGTACAATGTTATAGAGGTCATGTTGAAAAATTGTTATTGCAAGAATAAATGGATGGAGCGTACTGTTGTCCTGTTCATTGTGTTTCTAGTCGTCAACGCCCTCTACCAGTGACATTTTTAACTAAAAAATTTTTTGCTGCTAAAAAAAAAATCCGACTACCTTGTGAGCTCTTTCTTGCAAACCGCACTTCTTTATCATAATTTCTTCCCTTTTTATGAATTTTTAAAGTTTCAACGAACTTTTGGTTCACCAGGTATATACTGTTCAATTAAAATCTTTGAAAAAACCAATAGCCTCTGTAATAGGCATATTTATCATTGCGTTATTAGTCTGTATTGAATACTTCAAAATTATACTAGCAAATGTATTGTACAAGAGAAAGTTAAGAACATTTGAAAATACACTCAAACATATTTTTTTAATAAGATCTACCAACGCATTTGTATAACAATTCCTTGCTTTTGTTTGAATTTATTAAAAATTCATAACTTAAATTTATTTCTAATCACGCACTATATGAGAGCTTGTGTTTCAATAAGACAACGTGATTCAAATAATAATACCTGACGTCTGGAATAGAACAAGCTTAAATAATTTTGTCTGGCCAAGCCCAACCAATTTGATAAGAGGTTATAAAGTCATTAATGAAACAATTTAGACTCTGTGTTTAACCAAAGGGCAGAAAATAAGATATCTTTTATGCAGATAAAGTGCAGCAATGAATGTAATTAGGTACATAATATTACGAGATATGCACTTAATTAGGTATGTTCGACAAGCAATTCATCACATTATATCATTTCACATGCAGATAGAAACGTAAGTATTTATATCTTTATAAATACAGATATGAGAAGTGTGAATTGACACATTTTAAAGCCGAAAATGAATTAAAGACGCATATAAAATAATTTAGAATTTGGCTTAGTAAATTAATTTTTTTATCACGAGGTAATCGGATATTGTAACTTCTTGTTAAGGCCTGTAACTGAGCAGTGTTTCGTAAAGCATAGAGATTAAGTCGCATTTTGTGTATTAATAATCTGTACAAAGTTACATGAAATCGTTACAGATTTCCCGATAAATGATGTGATTTATCAAATAAATTGGAAGATTTGACGTTCTAAAAGATGTAGATCTTAAAAGGTATCAAATGAATGTGGCTGATTTTGAATAGGAAGTGTCGCTTTTCAAAATTACATCCAAATCCTTTGCTGCAAGGTAAAATATATTGGGTGACTCAAAACAGAGATAATGATCATTTTGAAATCATTTTGGAGAAAACTTTGAAACCTTCAAAAAATGAATTTTTTTTTTTTTTTTTTTTTTTTTTTTTTTTTTTTTTTTAATAACATTTTACGAATCTTTTTTCTTTTCTTTTTCTTTCTTATTTTTTTAATTAGGATGATATTCTAATTAGAACCAAAGTTATGACTAATTAACGCAAGATATTTTATATACATTTAAGAAGAAATTTCAACTTTAAAATCATTTTTCTCCAAACGCTGAAAAAATTATTTAACCGTTTAAAAAAACCGTTATAGACAGGTTCTGTTTTCACAGGTTTTACTGTATTAAGTTCCACTTGACGAAGACAAACGAGTAGCATGATACGAAAAGAAATTCAAAGAATTTGTGTATCGTGAAAAATAGGTACTTTTAATGTCCCGCGCAGTGGTTACGCGAGAAGTGTTGAATTTAGTAGACCCTTTTCTCCGGGAGGGATTTCTGTGACTCCGGGGGACATTGTAGAGTTCCGGGGGGGGGATTGCACTCTTTAGCCATCAAAAGTATAAAATTTCAAATCTTCCGGGGGTGACATTTCAATGCTCCGGGGGGGATGTCCCCCCGGGCCACTGCCTGAATTCAACACTGCGCGAGACGGGTCTTGAAAGTCTATAAATTAGGACGTCCCGCGTGAATCGGGACACCTAGCAACACTATGTACGACGCACGAGTTAAGAAACACTCATCTAACATGTTATTTAAAATTGACCTTTAAAATAAAACAGAGATGGCTCCAGCGAAAAACGTGTTACGCAAAATTAATATTTATTACAACTGTATCAAACCTGGAAGTGACAAATTTGACGCTTGGAAAAGAAAATTAATTTCGCTGTGGTTATTTTCCTCAAAGGTGATTTCTCAGTTCCATCTTTGGTGGCCAAATAGTAGGGAGAAAAGAGAAGTTGAGAAAAAAAAAGAATTTAAGTGATAGCTGTCAACATGTTCAAAAGTTATGTCTGCGGTGACAGACGAGCGTTCTTTTCTGCTCTGACATTTCGGGCTTTTTTAGAAACGAGATTCTTGAAATTTAATGTGAAGATAGAAGCTGAAAGTTGATGGCGGTACAGCTTTGTTCTCGGAAATAAAGATATTTGGAAAGAGAACAAAGTTAGTTTAATGGAGTAATTTCGTTATTTGTACAGACGTATATATTTTTTTTCTTCTTCACGGCTTACTTTTGTGTTTAGATATTTTTAAACTTTAAGAAGTTGATGATTTTATTTGTTTTAAAGTCGGGCTTTTTTGTAGATGGCTAACAGTATTCCTATAAAAGCTTCATAATTGTCAATTATGATAAAAAAATACATTTAGCAATAACTGAAAAATGTTGCTATTATTATGTGGCACTATCGCTTTAGGATCATATCAAATTGAAAGCTAAGTATCTCTACTTTCAGATGATGCCAATATTACCAGAGTGGTAAAATCAAATCTCTAAAACAGGAAGAGACCCGACTCTTGCTGTTTCTTTAAAATGTATAGTTATACAGGATGTTTCACGAAGGACTTTTAAGATTAATACCAAAACACATGCTTGGCGCCAAATGAAAGAATGTCGCCAAATTTGGTGATATTTGGTGACATTTGGCGGAAAAATTGGCTTTTAGAGTCTGAAGGAATTTTCTAGAAATTCCCAATACGAGTCGAGATACATGATTCAACCAATCAAAGTCAGTAGAACGTTCTCAAAAAAATAAGTCAGCCAATCATGGTACATAGAAGTGATTGTTATAGGTTGTACAGATAATTTATTGTTGTATCGAGTTGAAAACAAAGCTAATTTTAACCGAGCATTGGTTGGTCTTCATAGCTGATGCTATTCTTAAAGAGGGAAACTTCCTAAAACTATGTTATAAAAATGTTCAACTTTCTGAATAAGAAACCCTTTCCCTTTCAAAAATTTTTTTATATGGAGAATCCTTTATTTAGAAGTAAATTGCAAGTCTTATACTGAGGGACTGAGCCTAAAAGGTGGGTCTCTTCTTATTCGGAAGCGTCTGTTAGAGGAGGTGTGAGTGTACTAAGGAGTAATCAAGTTGAATTGAAACACAAATTTGGAATTCCAAATTTTATGATGCAAGACGAATGAAGCCAGAGTTTGGGAAATTTAAAGGAAAATTCGCATGAGGTAATAGATGTCCTTTCGCGTGTACAAACATAATTATTTTGATAAAAACATCTGGTGAGATATGTCCAATACTTATCAGTTAATTGATATCAGCTTACCATTACCTTGTTCAGACTTCCCAGTACTTGCAGGAGTGAGGGGTGATTCTTCATCATCTCTTACCTGAAAGGACAAAATAGAAATAAAATATAAATTTAATAATGTTTAATAACCTTATCAAAAATAGATTATTTTATGCTAGATTTACACACTAAAAAATCCTGTAGATTTTTCAGAAACATTCTATCAGCAATGCTAGCAGTTTTCTCCTGTAATTTGTAGCGAAGAATCCTGTTAAACTGATACAGATTTCCTCTGTATGAAGCATAATTTATCCATGTTACAGACAGGGTGATGCTATTACACTGAAACAGATTTTCTTCGTATGAAACAAAATTTCTCTACCTTTTGGAATATAGCAAACCTGTTTAACAGGAACACAGTTCCTCAGTATGAAACAGAATTTTTTGTGTTGCATGACAAATATCTTGTTTAATTAGAGCAGAGTTCTATATTAGAGATTAATTTCCTTTTCATTCACAGAATTTCTGGTATTTACAGAATAATTAATAGTCTTTTGTATAAAATCCCTTTAATTTCTTTTAATAGTATTTCTGGCATTTTCTAACCAACATTACCAACTTAGCTCCTCTCTCTCTCTCTCTCTCTCTCTATATATATATATATATATATATGTATATATAATAAATCCGTGTAACATTTCCCTTCAATGAACTTGCAGGTCATCTGACCTACCGGTTCATTCGTCTTTTTGGGTGGGGGGATATGTAATAATAAAAATTTTCGCCATTTTTCCTTAGTTAAATTATTCCAAATTCTTACAATTCTAATTTTTCCCTCTCTTTTTAAAATATCACTTAAATCTATTTTATATTTTATTCCATAACTTAATCAAAATATTCTTTTATTTATCATTCTAAAAATCTTAATCTGTTAAAAGCTACACGTATTTATTAAAACCTTATTCTATTAAATTGCAACACTGCCTCTAAAACGCACCTGCCTAATTTCTTCTTTTGAGGCATTGAATTTTATTCTTTGGAACATTTTTGTAATACCATTTTTATTTCTCTTTAATTATCATTCGGCATCCCAGTATTCCCCGCGTCTTCGCGCCCAAAGCTTTTTTACCTTTTTAAATTGCCGCTTCTGATAAAGAGTTTTGGTCATACGTCAGAGACACACCCTCGTGGCCTCATTTTTTCATCCATTAGCGAGCAGGCCCCGCCTTGTCTATCCCCCTGGCTCCCTCCGAACATTGATGTGAGTGGGCCAGCTTTTTTCGCGCGTTTGTCACTTTGGGCAAAATTTTGGAAGTATTTATACGGTTACACTGGCTTCGGAGACAGATTTTTACACGA
This sequence comes from Maratus michaelseni, assembly GCA_963931845.1. Classification (NCBI taxonomy): domain Eukaryota; kingdom Metazoa; phylum Arthropoda; class Arachnida; order Araneae; family Salticidae; genus Maratus; species Maratus michaelseni. The sequence continues at coordinate 410,130,887 of OZ007591.1, read as the reverse complement.
ATTAGTTGTTGTCATCTATAAGCCATCACTGGGGAAGTCTACACTATTTCGTCGGTAGTATGTTCTTCAATTTCTGCTAATTCTTCAATACTTAATGTGTTCAAGTTTTTAATGAAGCGAAAGTCGGTGGAGTTGCTTTTATCTCTGTTATCATAATAAAGTCCGTGCTCATCTATTAAGTTTCCTTAATGTTTTGGGAAAATTCTATTGGAATGAACTGCCTCTACTCAGCTTCCACGATTGCATTATAATATGATGTTCAAATATGATTAGTACTCCGAGAATTGCCTTCATAGTGATTAAATCGGAATAATACCCTCGCCGAATGTCATGACTGTATTTCCATGATCTCAACTGCGCATACATCGATCTGATTATCTGGTAATTTTCGTGGGGTTCGGACTGATATGTCGTCATGGAGGTATGATGGAATGAACGTGTCAAGTCGACAGTAATAGTAATCATCAATAATGTGCCAATCGTAACAAAAATGTGTCATATATATATATATATATATATATATAACCTGTCATTCTACCAGAATTTACATTCAAATTTGTTTGCACGCTAAAAGTGAAGACTCTTATGACTCTAAAAAGTTTTGCAAAAGGGCTCTGTGCTGGGTAATATAGAAAAAAACCCAGCGAAACTATGAAATGGATATATGTATTCTGTTAAAAATAAAGTAACATATCTGTTAAAAAATAAAAAGATAAAAAAAAATAATAAAATAAAAAATAAAAACAACAAGAAAGAAAAACAAATTTCCTTTACACTAAATCTATGAAAATGTTGAACGCAATTATTCAGTGCTGCACTTTTATCTTTAGACTATAAACGAAACACACGTGTTCCCGAATGACGGAAATACAGACACTAATATAAAAACAGCGAATATAGAACTTGCTTGTTGTTATCCTAATGATTCGGAAGTGACCAAGCGATGTTTAGTTCCAAAAATTATTTTCATAATTACGAAATTACTTTAGAAAAATGCGAATTGTAACCCATAAACAATTTAACAGAAATCGAATTCTAGAAGCTTTAAATATGCGAATCCAAAATTAGATCACGTTCCGCCTAGTAGCAAGGTTAGTACACTTTTACCACAATTTTTTAATAGAATTTTTCTATTTAATATTTAAATAGCAGAAATTGCAGATGCCACCTTTAATTGCAGGATTTGTAATACTTTTCTGCATTTAAATAAAGCAAAAAATTCTATTAAAAAATTGTGGTAAAAGCGTACGAACACTGAGTAGTTTGTGAGTTCTGCTTTAAACGTCCTTGCATTGCAATTTTTTTTCCCACTATAAAACGGAATTTAACATTAGGAGTTCCAAACTATATATCTGCATATTCTCTAAACTACCTCACAGAATGGTTTTCGCTAGGTATCCTAATGTGAAATCTACCAAAAAATCCAAATATGATGTCCAAATGGGGTTTTCGTATTTTAAATTTCAAAGTTTATTACAATTCCAATATGGAGTCAACCTTGAGCGTATTTTTTCCCCCATGAATTAAAAAAGAAGTTATAATTTCAAATCGAATTTTTTTGTTTTCTTTGCGACAATTTGCCGATTAAAATGTAAATGGGCCGTTTATTATTATTTTTTTCTTTTTTTTTTTTAACGAGTGTCAAATTAAAACACGGATGTTTCTATGTTCAATGAAAAAGAAAAACATTGCTTGTTTCTAATTTATTTAGTTTCTATATGGTAAATTTTCTTAATGACGGAAAGATAGGTTGAACACTCTGTCTTTTGTTTAAGGCAAAATTAAATTAGAATCATCAGGCAATGACAACCATGTGCCAAAATTTCTGCTAGTATAACTAGTTGGATATGCCAATCCCAAAACTTTCTTCTATCTCATACAAGTTCCACATATACAAAATAAATCAGCACCAATTTATGTCGAGGTGTAACTGAATCTAAAGTTTTATTAAATTCCGTGCATTAGTTCTTGAGCTATGACTATCACTAAAATCTTGTAAATGCTAAAAAATGCAGCATAGCAGTGCCATCTGTGGAGAGATTTACATCAAAACCTAATCAACAACAACTTATGTCAACGACTAACTGAATCTGAAGTTTAATGAAATTCGTGCATTAGTTCTTGAGATATAGCTATCATGAAAATCATGAAAAAGGTAGCATAGCAGCGCAACCTGTTGGACTGTTTGCACCAAAACGTAACCAACATCTGTTTATGTCAAGGTCTAACAGAGTCTGAGGTTTGATGAAATGCTGTGCATTAGTTCTTGATATATAGCTATCGTGAAAATCGGGAAGAATATAGCGTAGCAGCGCCACATGCAGGGCGATTTATACCAAAAACTAATAAGCACCCATTTATATCAGCGAAAAACTGAATCTAGAATTTTATTAAATTACGCGCATTAGTTCTTGAGACATAGCGCTCACAAAATTTTTGTCACATAGATACAGACAGAGTCACAGACTCACAGACAGACATTTTTTAAAAACAGTCAAATCATGTTCAGGACCCTGTAAAACGTATAAGTCTAAGTTTTTCGTGAATCCAATACTTTTTTCTTGTAAAGATAGAAGAATGTAAAAATGATAATAATTTTAAAAGGTTTGTGAGTCAATGCCAAAGGCGAAAACGGCAAGTCTTTACCAAGATATCCTTCAAAGAATAGCTTGACGACCACTTCTTGATTAAAAAAATAAAAATAATAATAACGAAAGTTAAGTCAACAATTATTGTATTGGTATCACAAATAGCACTACAACGTAAGTTTTAAACGTCAAATAATTTTTCATTCTTGCAAGAAAAACTTAAGTAGGTGTTTCTAATACGCCAGATTAACAGCTTTTTACAAGACATGACAAGTAAAATTACAGCAATAATGACAGAGTTCAATGCTGTTAATGGTCTTTTAGCAATTAAGTTAAAATTAATTACTGATTTCTAAGTTCATAAATTTTAATCTCCAGGAAAACAACAACTTGTTATATAGACTAAGTTGCAAGAAATGTATAATTCAACAGTTAGGTGTTACGTGAAAGGCGATCATACATTAAGGCTGTATTAATTTTTCATTATTGCAGAAGAATCACTTTTCATACTATGTTTTTTTAGTTAATTGCAAATGTATATAAAAATCTTACGAAAAACAGTGCTGGAGGTAACGAAAAAAAAAAAAAAATGTTCAAGAAAATATATTGCTAAAGCCTATTCTTCCACTGTTTGTAATCTTGTTAAATTGCTTCATGTCGGAAATAAAATGTGTGAAAGAATTCTCAAATTCAGCTGCATAAAAATATTAAGAATATCGATTTAAAGCGGTTCTCAAAAAAATATTTTTTTCTGCTCAACAACGTGAAACTTTCTGACATATTTTCCGAATCATTTTTAAACATAAAAGCATTGATACATGCCGCATGATTATTGAAGTGATTTGTAATCGAAAAGTTTTTTTCCTTTTCAGATACATGAATTACATCTTGAGTTATAAGCGCTTGCTGTTTCAGGACGGCATTTTATATTTCTGGGCTATCGCGTTCGGAAATGCGGTTCAAAACGGCCACTTTGCAAGCATTTTCTGACACATCTTCTGCCTTTACTGAAAAACGAAAAAATAAAACAGTTTAATTACTTAATTTCTGAATATGAGCACCTGCCAATTTGACACGTTTGCGAACAAAAATGAATTAAAAGATGTGTCAGAAAATAGTCAATTTGGATTTGAGAACAGCCTTAAATCTTTATTACTAACTTTTTATTACAAAAAATAAATACAACAGAAGTGTATTTCAAACAATCATTTATCAAACTACATGCAGTACCTTATTATACCAGCACTTTCCCAAGACACAAAAATTTATTCGTCTTTAGTAATAATTTGATTGAAAAACACCTCAATATAATGAAAAAGAAATGTCAGTGACGTAATTTTGAGCATAAATTAACAGTCATCGCATGTGTTTTAAAAGGGACAGGTTTTAATTTCGAGAATGTAAGTACATTTATATTTTTTTTTCTGTAGCATTTATATGTGCTTTAAAATTTTACATGGGTGTTTTTATTTTGTGACTAACATACGTGTAGAATCCCTACTTTCTTTGGTATATCTGTTTTATAAGATAGTACAGTATGAAATCTTTTTATTTTATATCATATTTGACTTCGCCGGATAAAGAAAAATTAATGCTTATAATAGTCGAACTTGTGTTCACAAGGATTCTTAGTTTTTACATTTATATTTGTTCTTTTGCAATGCATAGTAGTATAAACCTGCAGTTCTTGAACATTTATTTTTTCTAAAAATATGATAATCTACGATTGGGACCCGAGATGTTTTATAATATTTCCCCCAATTATAGGCCTAAAATTTTAATAATCAAGGCCTGTCTGCATAGTAGCAGTCAATTACTTTTTGACATTGAGCTAAAACAAAATAATGTTAATATACTTATTTGAGCAAATTTGTCCAATACTAAATTTATCAAGTACGAATCCAAACGTTTTAACCTTCCAGTACAGGGCAGGATGGGTGACTATTTTTATATACAATCTTACCACAATTTACAAAAAAATTTCTTTGTGGTAGATATCTCTTGAAAATATCCTAGTATAAATGTATAACAAAGATTACTTTTCAAAAAGTGGTACGAATAGAATGAAAAAATGGTCACTGGGACATACGTTGTCCTACCCACGTAATTAAAAGGTTAACTACTTTGAGACAAGAATAGAGTGGTACAATTTTGGACATTGAAAAAGATAATTGCTGTACCATTTTTGAACCGGGATTTTTAGATTTTATCACTACTAAATTTATGTGCTTTCAAATATACAATAATGGTCACTTCACTTAAAACTAATAATTTTTAATAACTCATTGGATATTATAAGGTTCCCACCTTTATTGCGCCATTTCCTTTTTTTCACTTTCATTTTATGAAAGCTTACAGCACAATGATTCAGATTCAGCATCAACTAATTAACACCGCATAGTTTCAACACCGGAAGCGTCATATTTCTAAATCATGTGGATTTACATCTGGTAATTATAATCACATTTTTCTACAAAGTAATTTTAATCTACAATTTTATAATGAAAAACAAGCATTAAAGTTTAATTACTTATATATTTAAATTGATATAACTAAAATTTCACGAAATTAATTAATTGTCTCTTTAATGTACAGCCAGTATTAAAAAAAAATCGATACACCCCATAAAACTTAATCGTCTAATTGTCACAGAGAAAAACGAAAATAGCCATTCGATGAGGAATTATGTCTTCTGTCAATTTATGGCAAAAAAAAAATACAGAGTGCGGAAAAAGTTTTGGGCGGGCATAAAATTCATTATTTTCGAGAAAACTGTAAATGTCAACAATTTGTTAACAAATACAGTGGAACTTCCATTTAACGAAGTCTCATCGTTACACTTAAGAACTTCGTTATGAAGAAAATTCGTTAAATAGAAATTAACTTAAATTCATGACATTTTTTCTTGAGATATGACAAACAGGTATTGGATTCAGAAGCATTTGATTCAGTTTTAATTATGAAGCCGTCTTTTACAAAACAGTTGTGTACGGTCGATGAAATCAAGTCACATTCCCAAGCTTTGGCCCAAGCTTTCATCAGCTCTGATACACAGAGTCACAAACTAATGTTTTCACTACATCGGCTTTTTTCTGTCTTTTTCGATAATGTACTTCAAGATTTTTTATTATTCCCTAGACTAATAATTGAAGTTTAGCTGTATTGGCATTAACAAAAATAACTTTGATGTTCTTCGATTTGTATTTTGAAGCACGTTCTTTTGGATGTACAAAGCAATTGTCTATCAGCAATGGAAGGTCAGAATGGTACCTGTCTAACTCTAATAGATATTTTTTTGTTTCAATGCATATGACGCCATTGCGGCACCTCATCTTCTATATCATTGAAGGTAAAAAGGAGATTTTGACTTCCCTCAACTGTCAGCGCTGGAGTCTCGGAGTGGGAGAATAGTGATAACAAGTGTTTTTCTTAGTGTGAAAAAAATTTGTTTTATTTAGCACCAAGCAGAATGGAAATTATTTAAATGTGTTCATTTTCATACAATCGAATCCACTGAAATAAATTTGCATATCCTTCGAACAGCAATCGCTTAATTTGAATTCTGTACACGTACAAAAGTGGAATAAACTTCGTTATATAGAATATATTTTTCGTAATGTGGAGATTAACTTACATGCTAATGGTGTTCAAAGTCAAAGTTCTGGAGAAAATTTCGTTAAGTAGAAAACTTCGTTAAATAGGGACTTCGTTAAAGGGAAGTTTCACTGTATATTAAATTTAATATCACATAAATGGAAAAGCAGATTAGATTTCAAAGTATCCGCCTTTGTCTTTGATGCATGATCCCTTAGCCATTTTGGGACATCATTGACTGCGGCACGAAGTATGTTATCAGGAAGATTGGTCCATTCCTTAATCAATTTTGCTTTCCGATTTCAGACCATCCAAACTTTGATGGGAAATAGCCAAGACCTTTGCCTTCAAAATTTCCCAAATGGAAAAATCCATTAGATTGATGTCGGATGAGTTAGCAGGCGAATGGTGCAGATGCAAAAGTCACATTATTCACTTTTTTAAGGTATTGAGTTATTCATATCACCGTGTTCGTTTTTTTTTAAGGCGAATCGGACTGTAATAGTGATTTGGACTGTAATAAACATATTAAGGCTGAAAAAAAAATCTGAAAATCTCGTTTTCAGGCATAACTCGCATTATCCAACAACTGTTTACAGCAAAACTCACACTCTCCAATTCAACCAATCAGGGGAAGCTTGCAAATAATCATGGGATTATTGTAATATACTAATAAATACTTTAATATAATACTAGTGAACTACTTTATCATAGTGTATATGGGATCATAGTGTAAAAAAATGTTCCACTAGTTTAATGACAGTGAAGACGTTGAACCATGTCTAATAGTAAAATTTTTGCACAAATTATTTTTAATAAATGTTTTTTTTTTTTCGCGTTTTGATTTTTGTTGACACTCCAAAATAACATAATAAAAACTAATGTTCAGATTTTTTTTTTAAATTTATAATTATTTTGGTTTATAACTAATATTACCATAAAACTTTGCTGCAAAACTTACATTTTCCATATTTAAATTCTACTTTACCAAAATTATTACGGGTTTAGGACTATGTGCAAGTAGTTGTTATAGCAGCAAGTATATCACAAAACAAAAATGTGCCAATATATCATGTTTAATAATAATAATAAGTTTTTTGCATTTTTCTAAAAACTAGGTTAAGTGTAGAATGTGATTTTTGCATCTACAACCTTCAGGTTATTCATTCTTCAGAAGAAATTAAGTCCCTAAGCCAATCAAGGGTTGCGCGCGCGATGGGCTGGTGCAGAGTCCTGCACACCCAATTTCGTCCAGAAAAATGTTTTTTGAGCAAAAGGCTTGAGAACTTTCTGCAAAATCTCGCCCTGATAGTAAAGTCATCTAAAATTTTTCCCGCACCTTGTAAGTTTAGTAGACAGTCTTCATACTGCAATTGTACTTTCTCAATACGAACAACCAATTTCGATGACATGTTTATACTTTTGGATTAATTTTACCTTAGGATACCAAACGGGAAGTCATTCAATCAAGTAGTTTAGAAATTATGAAGGTTTAAAGTTTGGAACTCCCAATTTAAATTCCTTTTTAATTGTTGCGTAAAACAAATTGCATTGCGGGTAGTTTTAAAAGCATAACTTAAAACTACAAGTGGAAATCAGCTGTAATTTTTTATTTATATATTTAAAACTTCTAGAACTCACGTTAAAAAAAATAATAATAGTTTATAATTCATAATTTTTTCGAAAATTAATTTAAAAAATATACATAATTTGAAAATGATCTTAAGAAATAAAATAATAATTAAATGTAACCTATGATTTTTTTTTTTTAAGCAGAAATCAATTTCTAGAAGGTTTAAATATGCGAATCCAAAATTACAGCTCAACTCGACAAATAGTTTTTGAGTTATGGTTTAAAAATTACCTGTATTTGAACCTGTTTTGCAACGATTAAAAATGAATTTTACATTGCGAGTTCACATTTTAAACTTTCATAATTCCTCCTAAACTATCTGACCGAATGACTTCCAGTTTCGTATCCGATGATAAAAATTCACCAATGCAAAAAAAATGTTGTCTAAACCAAACGTTCGTTTTTTTCAATATTTGTTTGGTACAATTTCTGTATGAAGACTAACCACAAAGCATATATTAAACTTAAACATAACTTGAAAGAAGACATAATTACTAATCTATTTTCGTTTTTTTTTTTTTTTTTTTTTTTTTTTTTGTGTGTGACAATTTGGCGATTGACTTGTAGGGTATGTATCGATTTTTATTTATTTCTTTAACTGAATGTTTATTTGAACTACGATGCAAAGATGCAACTGTCGGAAGTATTTCGCAAACTTCAATTTCCGGATCCGTAATTTAAAATTTTCTAATATTTAAATGTGTATATTTTTAATAAGTATGCAAAGAATGCGCTATTCGAATTAGATTTGTAAAAGTAATGCTGTATTAGCATCACTGTGCATATAATATTGCATAAATACAAGATATTAAGATTTTTAAAACACTGAATAATAAACAATAATTTTTAATTAAGCTTCAGTTTCACTTTTACTTAAAATTAGAAACAAAAAATTTATTTCTAATTAAAATTATTATATTTTTTAAATTTCGATAAGACTTGGCAAAATACTCGATACTGGGCTGTTTGACCAAATCACAATTCGTAAAGATATAAAATTTACATGTTTGTAGAATAAAATATCTTGCTTTTGAATGTTAATTTTGTTTTTTTGTGAAAGAAAATAGGGTCATTCGGGGCTAATATGAAACACCCCCGAAAAATGAAGATAATGTGACACACAAAAAAGGTACCAATTTTTATATTAATAAAATTGGCTTTGTGATTATTTTGCAAGCAGTATATCACTTTAATTATATCTGCAACGTATATACTCAAATTTTAAAAAGAAAAATTTTAAAAACATACATTTACATAAGCTTACTTTCGTGATAAGAAAAACTTTTTTGCAAGATTTCAAATTTTTCTCGTGCAACATTTAAATAAAAACTTAATTAAATTATTCAAATAGACATTTATTCAATAATAAATGGTGATTCATTTTAGCCTGTAAAATTTGGAATATATTGAACTTAACCTGAGTGTTTGGGGCTAATATGAGACAGTGGTCTCTGTAATTACAGTACTTGGGCTGTAATAATATTATGATGCAGCTTGAAACATCCACTCAAATTAAAACAAAAAGTGTTAATTTTCAATTGCCTTTTTGTTATATGCCAGTGATGTTTTTTTTCTTCTATCTAATAGTATATTCTTCTATGTTATGGATTTCTAATCAAATAGTGTGGAATTTGTAGCCAGCTGATTTTCAACTTAGTCTAACACCTCAAGTTAATGCGGTATTAAAAAAAAAATATTTTTCCACGCTCAACAACTCAAAAATTTGAGACACATTTACAGACTCATTTTTAAAAATAAAAACATGAAACTTGGCGGCGTGATTTATGAAGAGATTTATAAGGGCCCCATGTTTTTATTTTTCGTTCAGTTAATTAGAAATTGATTTACAAACAATTACTTTCACAGTACGATAACTTTTTTTTTTGTTTCCAGGGCTATCGCTTCGAGAAATTCGGTTCAAAATGTCCACTTTGACAGCATTTTTTGAAATATATTCTACTTTTATCAAAAAATCGAGACAATACGGACATTATAAAGTTTCTGAATAAGAGAACCTGCCAATTGGATGCATTTTAGAGCAAAAATGAATTTATAAATGTGTCTCAAAATAAGCAGTTTGGATTTGAATACACCCTTAAAAGCAGGGGTGCAAAAATCTAGTCGCCAATCGGCCGATTCCCACCACTAAATTTTTAGTATTCTTCTCTTAATAAGAATACTGATAAAATTTAGGCGAAGTATACTAAGAAAATTTGACAAAGAATACTAAAAAAATTTAGTGGTGGGAATCAGTCCATTGGCGCCTAGATTTTTGCACCCCTGCTTAAAAGTGGCATTGAAGGTTAAATATGTGTTTTTTTAACACTGAAAATGGTGCTTAGTTACAAACCGAAAGAATGTAGGAGAGTTTATCTACAAAGTATTTAAGATGAGTCCGAAAACCAAGGATATTCAATGGTAAATCATAATGTTGTTTAGTTTAAATTCGTAACATTGACAGGTCGTTTTTGTGCTGTAAAACTATGCCAAAGAAAACCAGAGCACATTCTGGTTCTACTATCGTAACTCCTACGAGCAAAGTTTCATTATTTTCTATGTTTTCTTTTGAAATGTTGTTTTTATAGGTAATGAATGAAAATGCTGCTGCAAAGAAGGAAAGGAAAAAAATAGACGCTAGTTCAAAGGTGATTACAAGCGAAGCGGGGACAGTGACAGAAAAATAGAAAATGAGAAAGGAAAACGAAAAGAAAAAAATCTTAACAAGAGCAGTAAAAGAAAGGAAACAAAGAAGGGAAGTGGAAAAAAAAAACAGAAGAAAGACAAACCAAATCATGATACTGTAGCAGGAAAAGAAGATGCCAGTGTTGAAATCTATACGAGAAAAAATAAAGATGCAGAGGATTGCACACGCACAGAAGTTATTACCCAAATAGCAGGTTAGATACTGGTAGACTAAACTAAAAATGAAAAAGTTTAAAAAAAAACGAAAAAAAAAATGTGAAGTTGATTGATGTATTGTTCAACGCAGATAGAACAGACAGTGAAGAATTGTCTTCTCTGCATGATAGGGATGAAGAATCATTGACAAACTTCATTGCAAATGCCAAAAGGGAAGAAATTAATCCGGTTGTCTACGAGACACCAATATTTCAGGAGAATATTAAAAAAAGAAATTTTTGTTTCAGCTGACGTTAAACGTGAAATTTCAAAGTCCACTATAAATACGTTTGTCTCATAAATGAAGAAAAAGCAACCTTCTACAGTTTGAGGTGTTCTAATAATTGATCTAAAGACTGATTTATTGTAAAAAGATAATGAAATCTCTGCAGTGGAACGTTATGGATACTGCTGCTGTCTTGATTTTTTTTTGTAGACCGCTGACTAGGCCCCTACCTGCCGGGCTTTTGCCCAGCTTAATCGGTTGATGCCTGGCAAAGGGGCGAAGATTCGCTTGATCTAATGATTGATGTAACGATCTAACTGAATCGATCTAACGATCTAATGATCTAACGATTGATCTTGAGGTATTCTAACGATTGATTTAACGGGTTGATGCCTGGCAAAGGGGTGAGGATTCGTCTGATCTCCGCATGGCGAATATCTGTTTGATAAACCTCTAGGCCGACGTGGCTTCAGTGCATCTTGTTGCCTAAGTTGCTTTTTCTTAGTTGGCCGGTTGCTAATTGATGTTTGGATGAGTCGGTTTAGCACTGTACAGCGTAGCGAAGTCATGCTGGATGGATAATAAGATGCTGGCGTATTTATAATTTCACGCTACATCGCACACCCATACGTCATGCCATTTTAGAACCTTGATCAGGTGACGAGACCTTCGCCTGACTAGGCACCTCCAGAGGTATAATTCACAGGAAACCTGGAGGACTTTGCACACACGACGGACTTTACATGCATCGGGCGCCATTAGCGTTGATGTCTTGCTTTTACGCACTGGCGGGGAAAATTAAAAGAACAAGCATGAAACTCATGTAAGTTGAATGATTTTGAAATTAAAAACATGAAACTGGCACATTTTGTCATTCCAGACATGTCTTCAAAATGCAGACTACACTATTTCTAAATTAAAAAAAAAAAAAAAAAGTAAGAATATAGGAATTGTGATATAAAGCCGTGTACGGAAAAGTTGGTTGCAGTACTCAACTTTTTAAAAATACAAATAAATTCACGAAAATCACGAAATTACATAATATAATAAAAAAATATGTCTAGATTTCATATCTGTTTTAATCTTTTATTTATATGAATTAGTTCAAAAAATAGGCAAGCTTTTATAAACCTTTAATTTTTGTAAAAATGTGTAAAATCTCAGGTTTTGACACTCCTCTAATTAAAATTATAGAAATTTTTTGTAAATGGGTTTTATTTATTTATTTTTTTTTAACATCGGTTTCCACGTACAAAGTATGGGGAAAAAATAAAAAATGGTACGGCAAAGAAAAAAAAAGTCACCCACAGCTGTTTCTTTAATTTTGTATAAAATCGACGTGTATAAAAACAAAATGTATAAAAGCAAAGTGTATAAATAGTCCAGTAGAAATAGCGCAAAAAAGGGCCTTGCCTTGCAAAAATTCGGGTAACTCTGATTTTTGGGTATGTTGTAAAGGTTGACCCTCTAAAAAAAAAAACAAGTTATCGACCTTCTAGACCTTGTGCGTTTTTCACAATATCGAAAAAACCAATATTTTTCGGCACTTTTTTTCGAGTTAACTTAAATAACTCAATTTCAGTGCATTTTACAGAAAAAGCACTTTCACTATTTTGTAGAGGATACAACATGCACTGTTTATGTTTGTAAATTGTCCACATAGGGAGTGAGATACGGAGCCGGGAAAATAGTGTAAAATTTGCAAAAAATGCAAAAATCCACAAATGGCGTTAGTTTTTGCTTAATAACCTATTTTTAGTGCGTTTTAGAGACAAAAGTGTCATAATAAAGTTTGCAAAGCATGAAGTAGTCTATAAGTTTCATTTATTAGATCATTAAATATCTATAATAGATCCTAAAAATCAGAACAACACGATTTATGGTTAAAACAGGAAAATACCACATAACAAGTCATTAATTTAAAAACGAGATATTATTTTTGATATTTATTAAACGATGCAATTAATTATAGTATGTACTATAAAAGGTACCTGTTGAATAGATGAGGGGGGGGGGGGAAGTTAACCAAAAAACCTAGTCTGTGTAGATACAGGCGCAGCAAAGAGGTTGGGCTAAGAATTCAAAGTCGAAAGTAAAATTAATAGCTGGGAATAATGTAAAAAAATACTTGAAAGATAAATAAGTTATAATTTAGAAATTTGAAAAGGGAACATGAGTTTCTAAGGCCGAAACTAAGGGAGGTGGAAGCAAAAGGAGCATGTGGCCCGGGCGCTAGGATGGAAGGAGAAGAGGGCATACAATGAAGATTTGGTTTGTCGTGTTTGTGTTAATTTGTGCCACATATTTTTGTTAGTTAGTTAAAGTTTACATTGATGATAAATGTATCTCACGTTGCAAATGTTAGTCCCAAAAGAAAGAATACCAACAATTATACCTGAAACCTGTATAAAGGGGAATTGTTTTCCGGGTTTTTGAATTCAGTTTTAAATTTTAAAATAAAGAAAATATTAGAAATTTGTCCTGAACATAATAGGAAAAGTATAAAAAGTGCACAAAGAGCTCGGGACGGTAGAGGGAAACTGACTGATGCTCTCTACTACAAAAAGTGTTTCAAGTTTAAGAAAGTTGCACAAAATATTCTTTTTTTTTTCATGCAGTAAGTTGTCGCGACACCACTTCTGCGCTCTACAGCCATGGGAAAATGAAATATTGCAGAATTCTTCAGAACCCATCCCTGAATCAAAATGTTTAAATCTTTAAAGACTCAAATGCAGAGCGGCACAAACTTTTTGAAGCCACAGAAGGTGTACTTCTTGCCCTGTAAGGATGTTATCCCAGCCAAACTTGAATGTATCGCGCTATTTCAGCTTCTCTAGAGCAGCTAACAATATTAAATTAAATTTAGCGAGACTACCACCTACTCGCGATGCTACTGAATATCATACGTTCCGAACATACCTACAAGTTTAGATATGGCTGAGATACGAGAAGGATCCTCTCGAATGGGGCTGGAAGTGGGATAGTTGGTCATGGACTAATTCCAGTCACCATGATGAACGAACCAGCCCCTCAAACTCTACTCGATTTCATATCTTGCCAATGTAAAAAGGATTGCAATACGAAGTGCAGTTGTAGAAAGTAGGCTTGAAGTGCTCAGTTATCGTGTGAAGTGCCACAACCAACTATGTGGCAACGCTCCTGATATTATACTGGACCTTGAGGACTTTGATGACCTAGAACAACCAATCGAGTCAAGTACAGAGACAGACGATGAAGTATCTGAGACGATAGTGTCATTACCAGAGCCAAGCAGCAGAAAAAGGAAACATATATGACGAAGTGACTATACTTACTATACATTTGTTGATTAATTTGTTGCACATTCTATATTTAATTAATTAACCACATCGTGTTTTCTATATCTAAAATAAAAGCTCGTTTTTTAAATTAATAACTTGTCAGCGGTATTTTTCTGTTTTCATCCAAAATCTTTTTGCTGTGATTTTTAAGGTCTATTACGAATAATTAATTATCTAATAAATGAAACCTTAGACTATTTCGTGCTCTAAAAAGTTGATTATGACAGTTTTGTTTCTAAAATGCACTAAAAGAGGATTATTAAGCAAAAACTAACGTCATTTGTGGATTTTTGCACTTTTTCCAAATTTAACCCTATTTTCCCGGCTCCGTAACTCAATCCCTATGTGGACAATTTACAAACATAAATAGTGCATGTTGTAGTGAATTTTATCCTCTACAAAATGGTGAAAGTCCTTTTTCTGTAAAATGCACTGAAATTGAGTTATTTAAGAAAAATCGAAAAAAGTGCCGAAAAATATTGGTTTTTTCGATATTGTGAAAAACGCACAAGGTCTAGAAGGTCGAAAACTTGTTTTTTTTTTTTTTTTTTTATTAGAGGGTCAACCTTTACAACATACCCAAAAATCAGAGTTACCCGAATTTTTGCAAGGTAAAATGCTATTTCTACTGAACTAAAAAGGAAAGTATAAAGTTAGTGTATAGAAGTTGTGTAAAGTATGGAAGTAGTGTATAAAAGCAAAGTCAATGCTAAACAAATGAGTAAGATTGTTTTTCACGAAATTCAAAAAATAAAAAATTGGGTGGCAAAGAAAAAAAATTTGTCCGGATTCTTTGAATTGACCCATAGCCGTTCCTTTAATTTTGTATAAATGCAGTATGCGAAGTGTAGAAAAGCAAAGCTTAAAGGTAGTGTATAAAAATAGTAAAAAGTATAAAAGTAATCGAAAAGTAGTGTATAAAAGCAAAGTATATGCTAAAAAAATGAATAAGCTTGTTTTTACTAAATTGAGGCTTAAGCAATTCGAGTTGTTATAAGCCGAAAGAAAAAATTACTCCAAAATGAGTATTTTCTCGTTGCGAGTATTTTATAATTGTTGTTTATTTGTAAATAATCACTTTAACGGTTTGTTTCACGATTAATTGATCTGGATTAAGGGAAAATATAAAAGGTATTAGAAGCCATAAAATATTTGAAGAAATATTTCATTACTAATATCTAATAACAGGTCATCATTTTGGAAACTTACAGTTCATCAGTGAGTCATCAGTTATGATTAAAATATACACGAACAGATAATATATCATTACTTAACCATAATCTAAATGTTAGAGTCAATTTTCCCTATCATCAGAAGCGATAAGAGTAGACTATAATTTGCACAAAAAATATGACTGAATAAATATTTCAACAGTCTGATGATACTTCCATTAAGCAAAATAAATTTTGCTACCTTCGTTACGTAACCTAGAAATATAGAGCGGTACCTCTGCAAATCTCTATATTTAATGTGACATTAATAATGGTTATTAAAACATTCATTAGAGAATAATAAGTAGATTAAGCGGTCGTGATTTTTTTTTTTTCGTTTAAAACCAATAAAGAGGCACAAAAGTTAGTTTCTAATACAAAATAACTTTAAACAAAGCAATTAGGAAGTTAGAGTTTTACAAATGTAATTTAAGTTGTAAAATAAATTGAAAAGAAAGTGTCGTTTTTGCATAGAACGAAAAACCAAAGGGAAAAACTCAGCATTGCATTTATATGAAAGTATTTTTATCACTAGATTTACAGATTGCCTGTGTATTAGCAAACTTCATTTTATTTTATTTTTTAATCGACTTCAAATAAAAGAAGTTACATAAAAAAATAATTTAGAAATTGTATGTAATACATTTTAAGAAGTTCGACAACGTGTATTTTATAAAATATGTATTTATGTATAGCTTTCGAATGGATGCCGATTTTGATGTTTATTTATTTATTTATTTATTTAATTTTTATTAATTAATTAAGTTAATTTATTTATTTTGTTTGTGGTTCTGTGTCAATGTTCTTACGGTTCAAAAGTTGTATGTTTGTCGCCTGCCTCCTTACTTTGGTCGCTAACCTAATCTGGATATTAGCAGTTTTATTTGAGCATAAATAATGGAAATACATTTTTTTCCATTCTATCCCACAATAAATACATATGGAAATCTAGTTTTTATAAAATGACGATTCTTACTTTTTAACACTTTCCAACCTTAGTTGAAAAGTGTTTATGACTTCGGTTTGTCTGTCCGTGCTCTAACTCTCGTAAATATTCTCGGATTGCCCTGCAATTTTTATATGTTATTGTCGTTATCTATAGCCTGTTCTCTATTTCAACTGAAGTGTGTAGCAGTTATAGTTTTTTTTTAAAGGGATACTCAAAAGAATTCCGTTACATGACGGTCTATAGGGAAAAATCATTTGCGGTTTATTTTAATGATGTTACACAATTTCAAACACATTGTAATTGATATATATATCACGAAGGTGCATTACAAGAAGCTTAATATGGAATAGGGTGTGCATAGCACTTATAGTTACTTTACAGGGACAGTCAAACGAATTCCGTTCCGTAAGTCTATGGAGAAAAAGAATTGACAGAAACTCCAGAAGGAGAATTTTAAACTGTGCTACGCGTTTCCTAACTAAACTAAAATTTAGCATCCTATGTAGTATATATACAAATCTATAGATTATATACAGGGCTGAATAAAAGTATTCGGATATTTTTCCGAATATTGTATATGTTGGAAATTCCTGAAATTACATTTTTAAATATGTTATGCGTTCTCCAAATTGTTTACTTAGATTTTATCTTTCAGCTTATTAAACGGTAATGATTTGTAAAATTATTTTGGAAGCGTTGGAAAGTGTTACATAATCTATGCTTGACGCATGATTTTTCGTTCTTGTTTTCTCAAAATTTGCAATCTTTTAAGAACCAACAAAGATGTCCATACATAGTACATACAAAACTTTTAAGGCTGTTCTCAAATCCAAACTGGCAACTTTTTGACAAAGTTATGAATTCATTTTTGTTTGCAAACGTATATCACGTATATCAAATTGGCAGATTCTCCCATTCAAAAACTATGTAATCGAACAATTTTATGTCAGTTTTTAGTAAAGGCAGAAGATATTACAGAACATGCTGTCAAAGTTGGCGTTTTGAATTAAAATACTGGACGCAGCAGCGCTATAAAAAAAACTGCCGTCATAAGACAACAATCCCTTATAACTCAAGATGTAATTCCTTTATCGAAAAATGGAAAAAAACCTCTTCAATTCCAAATCACTTCAACGTGTCCCAAAGTGACACGCTTTTGCGTTTAAAATTGAGTCTGTAAATGTGTCAGAAAGTTTTGCGTTGTTGAGCAAAGAAATATATTTTTTAAACCATTTCAAATAATTCTTTTTGCGTTATGAAACATTACGACATTTGGCATCTTATTAGAGCCCTCCATCGGGCCGGGCAACTCAATTTCACCAGAACCTAACCTTACCCGCGGTTCGGATTGACGCTATTTTTTTTCGTTGCGGGTCGGGTTGACTTTAACTGTTTCGGTTTCGGGTTGGGTTTTGACTCTTTCAGGTAGGGTCCGTGCTGACTCGATTTTTCAAAATATATACGTTCCTTTTTATACGGAAAAAAATGTATTAGAGATATATTTGTAGAATACTTATCCATAATTGTATTAAAGTAAGAATTACATTTATTTTACTGTGGGTTAGGGTTTGAATATGTGTCTGGTATGGTTTCAGGTTGAGGAGATTCTTTTTTGTCCAGTTCAAGTCGAGTTTCGGGTTGACGTTAAACATAATTTTTGGGCTCGGGTCGGCTTACATCTTACACAGTGGTTACGTGGGCAGGTCTTAGACCATCCCTGTCAAAACTACAGACAACTCAACCAATATGAAGTATGAACCATTATGTGTATAGAGAATTTCAACTCGGTAATATATACAAGTATTGATTGATAATCACACAACTTGATATGTCGTATTCCTTTACTGCAATGCAATAAAAATGTATGAAACGTTTTCTATTTTTGAAATTGACGGAGAAACCTTTTTTATGCAGTGAATAATCTCCACGTGCAGCGAACGATTGAAATAAGAACATGTTAAAAACCAGACCCCAATTACCAATAAGTACTTCAAGTGCCGCAGCTGAAAAACATAGTGAACAAAACCAGAGACTGTCGAAACTAACTAATTGGAGAAACTCTGCAGACCTCCCTCCTTCAAACTACAGCTGTCTTATCCCGCGCGTGTGCACAGAACTTAAAAACATTCCCTTCAGTTTCCAAAATGTTTCTGAGCAGTTAAGACGCTCTTGTACATATATGATGTAAATATATTTAATATAATGTAAAATTGGAGCACTTATACGCAGCCTCCAAACGCGACTTAAAACATGTACATCTAGCCAAGAATTATATTATATTCAAAGGAAAATGAATCTTCTGTTTATTTTACACAATTGTCATTTTCTACTAATACTATTTATTATTCTTCCAATATAAGTGAATCAATGGATCAGCTAAATATCGCTACAACACTTTGGATTACTACTGTGGGTATATTCAGCGCAAAAAGGAAAATCTCAGGTGAGCTGAACAAACTTCTTTAACATATCAAAAGATGAAAATGTATATTAAATTTGAAGACTGATTTAACTATTTATAAAAATAAGAAAATTTATTACGCTACCGACGGTTCCCCTAACAAAGATTATGAAAGACTGATTCTGAAAAAAGAATATTATCCCAGTATCAAAAACGATAATTTAACAAATTTCTAAAAATATAATAATAAATAAAAGAACACTAAAAAAAGAAAAAAATGAATGCGATAAAGGAAAATACTCAATTTATTGAAAAACTCAATTCTACAAATTATAGTACATGGAAGTTCAAGATGCAGATGTTCCTGATTAAAGAGGAACTCGACGATATTATAGTACAAGATCCACCAGCTCCACCCGATCCCGCATGGCACAAAAAAGATCGCAAGACTAGAGCTTTAATTAACCTAAGCATCGATGATTCTCAAATCGTAAATGTAAAAAACTTAGATACTGCCAAATTAACATGGGAAGCTCTGAAAAATATACATGAGAGAAGCAATTTATCTAGTAAGCTTTACCTGTTACGGAAACTATACAGTACTAAATTAGCTGAGGGTGCAAACATGATTTCACATATCACTAATATCTTGCAAATTATAGATAAACTTAATGCCATTGGAGAAAATATTAGCGATTCACATATTTCCGCGCTATTTCTGTGTTCTCTTCCCCCCAGTTACAATACTTTGATCACTGCGTTGGAGGCGAGACCAGAAAATGAGCTCACCCCTGATTTTATCAAAAACAAATTAACGGATGAATATAATCGTAGACATGAAATGTCAGAACAATCACATAGCGGATATAACAACAATGAGAGAGCATTTAAAACAAATAGGAGATATACACACACTGAAAATAGAAGAGAACAAAAATATTGCAACAACTGCAAAATGAAAAATCATTCGACTTACGAATGCTGGCACTACAAGAGCAGAAACACGGTACAATCCGGAAATCCTCGTAACAATCAATTCAAAAATAAAAAGAATTTCTCATCTTCATTATGTTATGAAAAAAACGAAACTCATAGGGAAAACAAAGTTCCAAACGAAAGAAAATACGCAAATGATCAGACGCAAAATAAAGCATTAATCACTCAAAAAGTAGGAAAAAATAACTGGATTCTCGATTCAGGATCTACCTCGCACATTTGTAATGATGAAAGCCTATTTAGTAAATTTATTGATTATAATAAAACTTCAGTAACGATCGCGAATGGTAATAAACTGACAGCGTTAGGTTCAGGAGAAGTTTTTATAAAAACATTAACCCCCGAAGGAAAAGAAAAACTAACGAAATTACGCGAAGTGCTTTATGTCCCAGACTTAGAGTCGAACCTAATTTCGGTTAGTAAAGCCGCTAAAAACGGGTGTAAACTAATCTTCGACGATAATAAATGCGATTTGATCTTTGATGAAGAAATATATATTAGGGCGAAAAATGAGAAAAACTTATACATTATTGAGGAAATAGACGATGTGGAAGAACCACAAAATTATGTAAACATAACGTATAACTGTGACAGCAAACAATGCATAGATCTCTGGCATCGCAGACTAGGTCACAGAGATTATGACGCGATTAAATCAATGATAACAAATCAAATTGCGGACGGAATAAAGATAGGAAAATGTAAACATCAAAATAAAACATGCGTAACTTGTATCGAAACTAAATTAACTAACATGCCATATCCTAAATCAGCAACAAATCGAGCTACTAATATTGCGGATTTGATCCACAGTGACGTGTGTGGACCTCTAGATACACCGACCTTAGGCGGAAAAATTTATTTTATGACTCTTATTGATGATTATTCCCGATATACTACGATATATTTATTATCTAAAAAGAGCGAAGTTGCTGAAAAGATAAAAGAGTACGTAACGATGATATACAATCAGTTCGGTAAAAAACCTAAGGAAATTAGATCGGATAATGGTCGTGAGTATGTAAATCAAGAGATCGATGAATACCTAAAACAGAACGGAATTTTACACCAATTGACTGTCCCGCATAATCCGAGCCAGAATGGAGTTGCGGAGAGAAAAAATAAAAGTTTATTAGATATGACTAGAAGTATGCTATCACAAGCAAAATTAAGCAAACATTTTTGGGGTGAAGCCATAAACACCGCAACATACTTACAAAACCGACTCCCAACTAAAGCAAACAACAACAGAACACCTTACGAATTATGGAAAGGAATTAAACCGAATTTAAAACACTTAAGAACATTCGGTTGTAAAGCGCTATTTTACGTCGATAAAGTAAATAGAGGAAAACTCGATAACAGGGCTCAAACCGGAACGTTTGTAGGTTATGATACACGATCGACTGGTTATAGAATTCACACACAAGGAAAACAAATTATAATAGCGAGAACGGTGAAATTTCTTGAGAATGAAAATGTACACTCAGATAACATTGAGGAGATACAAATCACCACAAAAACATCCGATGACAATACACAATTACCGGATAGACATGAAAATCACTTAGAAATAAAACTTGACAGCGAAGAGACACCATCCGTGCCCAAACAGCAACCAATTGAACCAAGAAGGTCTAATAGGACAAACAGAGGCGTTCCTCCTGACAGATATGTTTGTCTCATAAATAGTTCATCTGAAAACATTCCCGAAAATTGGGAAGATATCGAAAAAATGAAAAATCCTAATGATAAACAAAATTGGATAAAAGCAACACAAAATGAAATCCAATGCCTAAGAAAAAATAACACTTGGACTTTAACAGATCCACCACCCGGAACAAAAATTATCGGCTCAAAATGGACTTTTAAACTAAAAAAGGACAATTTAGGAAATATTCAAAGCTATAAAGCGCGTCTAGTAGCACAAGGATATAGTCAAAGATTCGGGATTGACTATGATCAAACCTTCGCACCTGTAGTTTCGCACGCTACAATACGTGCATTTCTCATCTCTGCATTGCACAAAAGTTTGAACGTTAAACATGTTGACGTTACCACAGCATTCTTGCACGGTGAATTAACTGAAACTGTTTATATGAGTCAACCAGACGGGTATATTAAACCCGGCGATGAAAGAAAAGTTTGTAAACTTCAAAAAGCCATCTACGGTCTTAAGCAAGCCGCAAAGGCCTGGTACACCAAAATATCGGAAACACTCACAAACAATAATTTCATACAGAGCAAAAATGATCCATGTCTGTACTTTAAATCAAATCAAGAAAATCCGATATACATCATCATTTATGTAGATGATATCCTGATAGCAGGAAAGGACAGTGACATCGAAGAAACAATAAACCAACTTAAGAAAGAATATGAACTAAAAAACTTAGGAGAAGTGAATAATTACCTAGGAATAAACATTAATAAAATCAACGATACATATTACCTAAATCAAAACAATAAAATACAGGAACTAGTGAAAAAACTGAATTTAAACGACATGAAACCTCATTACACACCAATGATTGCTGGATTCAACAGACTTGAAGACGATGATAATCTTTTACCTAATAACACGAAATATCGACAAGCCACAGGCACATTACTTTACATATCAACAATCACGCGTCCTGACATATCCGCAGCAGTCAACATATTATGTCGTAGAAATGAAACACCACGCCAAAAGGACTGGACAGCAGTGAAAAGAATCATTTCATACCTTAAAACTACAGAAAATTTGAATTTAACTCTTAGCGCAAACAGCAAGCCCATCCTAACAGCATACGCCGATGCAGACTGGGCAGGTGACTTGAAAACACGTAAATCAACATCAGGAAATCTATTCATGCTAGGAAAATCGCCGATTTACTGGATTACAAAAAGGCAAAATTGCATTGCACTTTCGTCAGCCGAAGCTGAATACGTTTCAGCTAGCAACGCAGCACAAGAATTAACTTGGATAACAAACTTGCTAAGCGATCTCAACATTCCACAAAAATTACCCATCACGATTTTTGAGGATAATATGTCCTGTATAAAAATGACTGAAAACGATAAAGATACTAAGCGATCCAAACACATCGACATACGTTTCCACAACATCAAACTTATGAAAGAAGAAGGAAAAATCGATTTACAATACTGCCCCACTGAAGAAATGACAGCCGACACTCTCACGAAGCCCACTCCCAAACCTGTGTACGAGAAACACCGTAAGAAACTGAATCTTCAACCATTCCCCACACAGGAGATTACGGGGGAGTGACGGAGAAACCTTTTTTATGCAGTGAATAATCTCCACGTGCAGCGAACGATTGAAATAAGAACATGTTAAAAACCAGACCCCAATTACCAATAAGTACTTCAAGTGCCGCAGCTGAAAAACATAGTGAACAAAACCAGAGACTGTCGAAACTAACTAATTGGAGAAACTCTGCAGACCTCCCTCCTTCAAACTACAGCTGTCTTATCCCGCGCGTGTGCACAGAACTTAAAAACATTCCCTTCAGTTTCCAAAATGTTTCTGAGCAGTTAAGACGCTCTTGTACATATATGATGTAAATATATTTAATATAATGTAAAATTGGAGCACTTATACGCAGACTCCAAACGCGACTTAAAACATGTACATCTAGCCAAGAATTATATTATATTCAAAGGAAAATGAATCTTCTGTTTATTTTACACAATTGTCATTTTCTACTAATACTATTTATTATTCTTCCAATATAAGTGAATCAATGGATCAGATAAATATCGCTACAACACTTTGGATTACTACTGTGGGTATATTCAGCGCAAAAAGGAAAATCTCAGGTAAGCTGAACAAACTTCTTTAACATATCAAAAGATGAAAATGTATATTAAATTTGAAGACTGATTTAACTATTTATAAAAATAAGAAAATTTATTACGCTACCGACGGTTCCCCTAACAGAAATGAAGCACGGTGTACTCTACCAAAGGAAACATGACCTAAATATTTGAAGAGATGAATTCAGGGGATAGCACAGAGTTGATAGCTCCGTAACTTCCAGAGCATCGAATTCTTCCCCGGGGAATATTTGAGATTTTATGCTTATAATTGGTCTAAAAGTGCAAATTTCATGTTACCCTCCCCCCTCCCAGAAATGCAGAAATTCCTCACAGAGAAAAATGTTTGAATGCAACGCAGTTTTAAAATAAGTTACCAGCGCTGGTAGACAAGAGATATGCTATGATGAGTTTCGAACGAAGTCTACACGAAATCAACTGAGAGAAAGTGTCCTAAAAATCATCAAAATTGATTCACACATTATTGTATTAAATGTTGCATTGTTGGACGCACAACATACAGAATAGAATCTACTGATCCACTTCATTTATTTAATGACTAATACATTTATCAGTCGATAGATAGACAAGCGATGTTCAGATCAAAAGCTTGCACAAGTTTTGGCCGGGTCGAGCCTGGAGTTCATGTTTTACAGGCTGTGTCCGGCCGGCAGTTCTTTTGTAAAAATAAATATTGTACATTTGTTTAACAGGATCTGTACAAATTTGTTTCGTTTTAACAAATTACAAAGAAATATTTTTAAGAATCTACTATTTTTTTTCCTTTTAGAATTACGCCCCAACAGTGGCTGAGAGGATCTCAAAGCTGGTAGACGGGAGGTGCTGGGTTCAAACCCCTGTCGTACTCGTCGACCTAACCGTTCGGAGTTTTCCATGGTTTTCTTCGAACCTTGCCGTAAATACGGGTTAGGATCCCTTAGAAAGACCCCCACGGAGGGCACTCCCACCTGGGCCTATATCCCTCGTGTTGATAATTGGCCGCCAACCCTTTTAGAATTACAAAATTGTGAGGTTTTTTTAAACCATATTTTTCTTTCATTGAAAACTACATTATTTTTTTTAATGTGTCAATATGATGAATGAAATTTTCTAAATGATCATCATTGTTTTATTGCATATTCTATGGCTTTTAGATGCACGAAAAAAGACATATGAATCTGAAAAATGCTGTACTTATTTATTTATTTATTTTGCATAAATATTTAATCAATACTCTTTTATAAAAGAATTTTGATTATAGGTTACTTTTGGTTAAGGCTGCTCATCAGTAAACTTCCCGATTATCCTCGCTAATGTTTTAATCCTATGGGCGTAGGATGCATTCGTATATTTAAAACATCTCCTTAGGAAATTAATATTTTTAACTTCTGTTTTCTGTGTACTGTTTTTACAGCATATCTCTATTTTTTCTTAGTTGACAAAATATTTCTAAAATATGTGCTTAATTTATAATTTTATGTGTTAAAATCTTAGCAAAACTGAATAAGATTTTAACACTTCACATAAAATTAAGTATACATTTTACAAAAATTTTGACAACTAAGAAAAAAAGAGACATTGTTTAAGAAGTGCACACAGAAAACAGAAGTTAAAAATATTAATTTCCTGAGGTGATATTTTAAATATACGAATGCATCCTACGCCCATAGGATTAGCATTAGCGAAGGGAATCGGGAAGTTCAATGACGAGCAGCCTTAATAAGTATCGTTTTTAGGTACGTTCGTAATTATATAAATATTCGTAGTATCTATAACTCGTCGTCTGGTCCGCCCGTCCGCATGTCCGCATATAACAGCGCAAAAACTATCAAACCGAATGGTTCGAAATTTAATATATATGACTTTTATAATTTAATATATATGACTATAATTTAATATGTCTGACTTAATTCATTTTCGCACGGGCCGAGCCTAAAAATTTCTACTCTCGAATAAGTTCAAATCAGATCCAACTGAAATTTATCGAGCACAATCCAGTTAAAACTTGAGACAACCGAGAAAAAGAAATTTTTTAAACAAGTGAAAAAAAAGGATGACCAGTATATATTTCCGTATTACAGAATTATGTAGTACTATAAACTCAATATAGACAATTCAAACAATTGGTTAAATTCGACACCAGTTTAATTATTATTGTCTGGTATACAACAGATACGTAGATTATGATTGTTTCCTGATACAGTCAGAATCTATTGAGAATATGAAACTTCTTAAGCAACAGCAAAAAAATTATAAAGATTGATCCTCTCATTACTTATTTATACACGTAACACTAAACTCAGTTTTGAACAATATGATCAAGTGATAAATCAGCCGTTAACCCATTCGCTGCCAACCACGAGTATACTCTTGATTTTTCCATCTAAAATTATGAATTCGTACCGGAAATTTCGAAAGAAGAATTTTTATTTTATGTAATCATGAAATGTCTGTAATTAAATAAAGTAAATATTGCTATTAGTATTTTCTGGTCCGAATTCGAACTTTTTAAATAACATAAAATTCCGGTAATTTTAACCCGGCAGTGAACGTGTTAAGTTACGGATTATTTTCAAATCTTCCACAGCCAGTTATGTTACGATCAAATACTAATAACACTCAATAATGGAATATAAAAATTATAGAACATTTCAAATAAATAAAAAGTTATAAAGCTCGATCGTATGTTATGTGATGGATACACACACACCTGGCCAAAATTATAAGGATAGTAATTTTTTGAGATGAAATTCATTGTATTCGCAATGTAAAATTCCGCAAATATTTTTTTAAAAAAAGGTTGAGATAAATATTTGATACAAAATTTAAAAAAAAGTAACTTTTAAGGCTGTCATCACTTTTAATGCTGTGCACGGCAGCAACTTATGATGCAAAAATAGTGAAACTGTGTTTAGGTAACAGAAAATAATTATTAATAAAAAATTATCACACTAGTTCCAGCTGTGCTCTTGTGCGATTGATGAAGTAAATTGGATCTTATATAAAGGTAAGCAGATTTTTCTTACCTATTTTAAATATTGTATGTATAAAATGCTAGAAGGTAGAATTGTGATTTAATAGTGAGGAACCACAGACCTTCTACAGTTAATAAAAGCAATAATTGAATCTTAGTTTCATATTATAACAAATGCACAACTAACTTAGTTCACACCATAGATAGGCGCTATAAGGCTATAATTAATACTAAAAAGAGTCAATTTTTGTATTAACTGTGTGTTTTGATGATGTATTTTGTTAAAATTCATAAAGATACAAATAAATGTAAATATATTGTTTGAAGGTGCGTAAAAACATACATAAAAACATTTAAAAGCACATTAAACTCCTTTTACAACCAAAACGTTTTCAACCGAACTTTACTCGGTCATCATCAGTGGAAAACTAATAGTTAAGTTGAGTTGTCTCTTCGCGTCTTCTGCCCTGCCCGGAACAAACAATTTTACTTCAAGGGAGTGGAATATAAGGTGCGATGGTGGGATAACTTAACTATTAGTTTTTCACTGATGATGACCGAGTAAGTTCGGTTAAAAACGTTTTGATTTTAAAAAGACTTTAATGTGTTTTAAAATGTTTTTATGTATGTTTTTACGCACTTTTAAGCAATATATTTACATTTATTTGTATCTTTATGAATTTTAATTATTAAACAAGGTGAATTTGCACTGAAATTTTAACTTTTTATTGAATTGATGTATTTTGTATTCCTAAATTTTTCTAATAGTTCATTTTCCTTCTTAATAACTCTTATTAATGTAATTCCTTCAGACAATTAGTAAAATATTTTCCTGATGAAGAAAGCTGTCCATTGATATATATGTTTAAGATATTATTTCAAAACAAAGAGTTCGTATGGTTTATGAATCATCAAACTTTAGAAACATAATTCTTTGCAAACGGTTTCCATAATAACAGGCTAAATTATTAAGTCCCCTTCTCAAAATCAAATAAAAGAAAAATGAAGAAATGTCAGTATTTTTATACAATTTCCCATCTAAAGCAAACGCTGAAGTAACCCAAACACGATTATTCACGGTATTCTCTCCTGTTATAAAGAAAGAGAAAAAGAAAAGAAAAAAAGAGAAAAAGAAAGAAAGAAAAGCAATCACATCACACAGTATGGCTATTTTTTGTTTTTCAGAAATCCGCATTTGTAGTTCATTTGTAGTTCTCAGAAAGCACAAGCACCGTTTTTTTGTTAATATCCCATTGTTCTGTCGGACGTCGTACATTGTTTTCACTAATTAGTGTTTATTATGGTTTCGAAAGAACAAGGGAAAGAAAAACAATGTTATCATTTGTTGTCGACTTATGGTGATCACTTTATTATGGATTTAATATTAAACGGTCATTTCATTAGGGGAGGAAAAGGAAAAATAATCTTATATATTTAACATGCTTGGAAAGAAGTTTTTATATATTTTGCTTTCTAAGTCGGGTTTTTCTTATTCACAAAAGAAAGCGTGGAATTTTTTTTTTCGTTATTTCCATAGTTTCACAGAATTTCAAATAGTTCATACTGAACCAATTATTAAATATTTAATGACAAAAGGCATTTGTTCACTTACGTCAACTTCTATTCCAACGTCTCCTCTTCCGTCTCCACTACCCTAGAAAGAGAAAAATATTTAAATGAAACTGTCACAAGGATTGAAATAGCATAAAGTTTGACAATATTAAGTGGAAATTTCGTTTGCGACTCAGAGGCGTACACATGGGCAGAGGCCTGATTACCGCCAAAACAAACTTCCACTAGTAAATTTTTAGAGATTTTTTTTGCCTTAGTTAAACGTCTAATTCATACAAAATTTCTGTCCTAAATAAGGCAAAAATTTCTATTACTTTTTACTGGTGGAAATTTGCTCCGTTGATAATCAGGCCCTGGTGGTGGGTGAAAGGGAGACAGTTTTACCGGGCCCTAAGCTGAAAAGGGCCGGTGGGGGGTGGATTTAGTATTAAGTATATGCATATACAGAACCTGTTGTGGCCCATAAGCGTAATATGTACTGGAAATTACAATTTCTGTGCACGTCCTTGTTGCGACCAGACTGTGCGCGAAAGTATTATAACAGACAAAATCCGTTTATTCCTTATCAACATTAATAATGACAATTTGAAAAAAAAAATTAAACTTATGATTTTTTTTTTTTTTTTTTTTTTTTTACGTTTACATAGGGGAAAATATAAGATGTAAGAGAAGCCATCAGTAATAAAAACTGTGGAATATGTATATATGGCTATAACTAGTCATTCGAAATAGATGTTATGGTGATCATCTCTTAAAAACCACTGATGAAAGACGCATATTTCCAATTACAAAAAATATACAAATCAAGTGTAGCTTTTTTTTTTTTTCAATCACTTTTCAATTGGCTTATAGCTGTATCTGTAAAAAACTATCTCTTGTAGCAAGATGTGGAACAACATTATGTGCATTCAGATTTATATCATCAAATCGAACAATCCTTTCTTCCGCGACTCCTTCAGAATGCGCAAGACTAATTATTGTATCAAAGGTAGCATTATTAATTCTTTTTGAATAAATTTCTGGTATCTAATCATTAACCCTTCAATGCATGATTTTTTCTTTTATAATTGTGTTTTTTTATACTTATATTAAGGATTCGACACCAGAAATTTTAAGATATATTTTTAAGTTCATTTAGTAGCATATTTATGCGATTCTTACGGGATTAATATTTCGATATAAATATAGTGGTTTCGAAGAACTTAATTAACCAAATGAACTTGAAGAACCGAAGAACTTGATCCCCAAATTTAATACTCTAGGCATTTAAGGATTAAAATGTTTATATTTGAAAAACTAAAACGTATTGAGATTACTCACAATACCTAAAAAAATAATTTATATAACAGGCACAGTTTATAATAGTTTATAATATTTAAATCGTTTTGGGTACAAGCCATATTTTCAGTTTTGGATGTTCGATATTTTTCCACATTCGTTTTTCTCATTCGATTGTATGCATTTTTCTCATACTGTCATCCACTAAAAAAAGTTACCTGCATAAAAAATACGTATTTTTAAAAGCAGAAAACAGCATGAATGAATATGTTATATTTAATAAGTATATAGTTTAGTGTAAACAATAGTGTAAAGAAACAAATTGTTTTATTTCTTGCTTTTATACAAATTTTATACGTAATAGAAATTTCTTATGTATTAATTTCTTTCGCAACTTTACAGAAAATAAATCACCTTTGATCAAACAAGTTTAAAAAACTGTTCTTAACCTTAAATACGTGAATTTAACTTTTAGAATTGTAGTTTTTTTCAATTCTTTATATTAAAAATTAGACACCCGAAATTTTAAGATAGATTTTTAACTTTATTTAGTTGCATATTTATACATTAATTGTGAATTTACATTATTAAAATTTCTATATACATATAGTGGTTGCAAAGAACTTGATTTATTTAATAAAAGTTAAATAAAAAGTGTTTCAAATTTGATACACTAGGCATTTAAAGGTTAAAAAAAGGGCTTTTTAGCACTTTCACGGACCGTATTAACTCTGTGAACATGAAGAAGTTTTGCAACAGATGTCTTGCAACTTTTGCTTGGGATACGCCATTGCAATATTCACATTCATAATTAATCAATTTTGTATTTAAATTATCACGTATAACTTGAAACATAAACTTTACAGAAAAACGAACACATCTGGAGAAATATATTTCAAAATCACCAACACTGTAAAATCACTTGTTGTTGTAAATTGTTAATCCACCATTCATTTACAGGCTATCATCATTAATAATCTCAAGTTTATTCTTTAATAGTCCGATTTTAAACAGAACTTGACAATCCTTGTTACATAGAACCTAGATACACAATGGGACTCCAAATCCGGAATGCTCGGGACCATTGCCTTTCCGAATTTCGTAATTTTCTGGATTTTATGTCTTCACTCAAAAAATGAGTCTTAAAACGACAATAATATGCACTTTTCCGCTTTTTGGCAGATTTTCGCTTTTCTGGCTTTTTTAAAAATCGATCAGCGATTTCCACGTAATTGTTTATTTAAAAAAAAAAAAAAAAAAAAAAAAAAGGAGTCAAACAATTGCAGAAATTAACCAGGAATTTCGTCAAACTATCGAGGAAAAAATTATCGCGAATTTCATTAAGTGGTCGTGTAAAAATATCGCAAATTTCGTCAAATGATCGCGAAACAAAATAGCGAATTTCCTTATGAAAAAGTTCGGGATTTTGGATCTTCCGGATTTGAGGTACCATACTGTAGATAACACAGTCAGAATAGAGTACCAGAAACAAGATAGAGCAGAAACAGGAAACTTCACTTCATGTTAAATCACTTACATCAAAAATCAGGAAAATAAATAAAAATGTAAACAAATATACGGTATGCAGTCATAGATACATTTCAAGCTTCAAGGAACTTATTTGCAAATTTAAAAAAAAAAATAAATGTTTCATCGGCGAGCATGATTTTAAGATTGCTAATGTTATAGCGTCTATTACACATAGTGTGGTAACTGGTTATCCAAAAAGGGAAACAAATTTCAATCGGATAACTGTCGAACGATGCAGAACGATAAATGTCGATTGCATTGACATTTGGTAGCTCAAACATAAATATTGTATAAGGATTGATTTGAGAAACGTTTCATCGGGTGAAGCCCTAGCAGATATCGCCGCTATCGACATTTATCGGATTCAATTTTTTAGCACTTTTTAAAGCATTACTTGAATAGAAGGTTGTCACACTATATCTTCTAGACGTTATACTAATTGTCTGTATATTGTACTAACATACTGTATACTAATATAGTATACTGATATAATAGTATACTAATATAATAGTATACTAATAATATTATACTAATATAATGTATGCTTATTTAATTAACATAGGGCTGTTGGCTGAAATATAATTTTTAATTCGTCGAACTTTAGTTGTGGGAAAACTGTCTTTTAGTCGTTGAAAATCAGTCAGACAAAAACCGCAAAATTAAGACCAATAAAAAACGTCTTTTAAAAGTATTTTCTATGACTAATTAAATTTTCAAATTGTTTAGCAAACATACTGCGAAATAAAATATATTTTTCAACGAACGTAAAACAGTGTAATGGAATTTTCAACAGTTCAGACTTATTTTCAACGATATAATAATGTCATGTTGCTATCTGGGATATAACCGCAATTTATCTCAATTTTGGCAAAAAATAAAGCTTTATAAATAAGTCAAGTAACCGTTACATATGAAAATGGTTGAATGATTGGACAGTTTACTACAGAATTTCAATAGTGCAGTTTGAGCTTAAGGCTGTTCTCAAATCCAAACTCTCTACTTTCTAACACATTTTTAAATTCATTTTTGTTCGCCAACGTATCAAATTAGCAGGTAAACTTATTAAGAAACTACGTATAATCAAACTTTTTCCCCCCATTTTTTTTTTAAATAAAGGTAGAAGATGTTTCAGAAAATGCTGTTGAAGTTGGCATTTTAAAACAAATTCCCGATAGCGGCAACGCAGGAAAGAAAACAAACTGCCATCTAGAGACAACAATAGCTTATATAATTCAAGGTATAATTCATTTATCGGAAAATATAAAAACTGTTCCGTTACAAATCTCTTCAGTAATAATTCCTTTAAGCATCATAATTTTATGTTTAAAAATAAGCCATAAACTTTCCTGTTGTTAAGCAATTTTCTTTTTGAGAACTGCTTTATGTTGTGTATTTGAATAAGATTTTGTAATAGATACCACTTTGTCAGAAAGCAATAACATTTTGATTTATATATAAATTGAATGATAATAATAATAAAAAAATTAAATGGATGTAGATATTTTTAATTTAAAAGCGCGAGGACGATGAAAAGTTAGAATACTTTAATCAAAGATGATTAATACATTTGTGCTTTTTTTCAAAGTACATTTTTAAAATGTATTTTAAATTGCAGAAAAACATTATTCGTGAAATAATTTGTTTTGCAGTGATTTTAAAATCAAATAAAAATTTACAATACGCGTGAACTTAGTTTTTAGTAAACTGAGCAACGGGAGATTTGGAAAACTGGTGATTTATTAGGCAATATCCGTTCTTAAAAAAAACAGTGCTAATTAAGTTTTTTTTTTTTTTTTTTTTTTGAAAATAGAAGATAAAATAACTGCTCTTCTGAGATTTCTTTTTATGACAAAAAACAAATCTCAAAGAAAAATTTTAGAAAAATGTATTATTAAGCTTAACCTGGAGTTATTTTATTACAAATATTTATGGAGTAAGATATGCATTTTTCCTTCAAATATTAGCTTAAATATATTTGCGTTAATTTTGCGCATTTTTTTTTTTTTAACCAGAAATTTCCAGACTTCAAGTGCACATTTTTAAAAATTCGATGAAATAATATGTTTTTAGTTAAAGGCAAATTAAAATTTTAATAAATTGGTCATTAAAGTAATAAAAAAAGTTTTTTTTAGTTTAAAAAAACTAATAAATAAACTAATAAATAAATAAATGAACTACAGACGTAAAGACGTCTGTAGTTTATTTATTTATTTGTACAAAAACGTTCCTAATTCTATTTTTACACGTCTATAGGTTCAATCGGTTACGGACATTGAATACCACCCATTTTTTAATAGTAATCTTCACCTTGTTTAATCATAGAAATCTCTGATTAAATAAGGCGACGACTATTAAAGAAATAGTGGTATTACAATGTCCGTAAACCATTTCAATGTTATTTACATGTCCTCCAATAAAATTAGTTCAAAAAAGAGCCGTGCTAACCAAAAATTCGCGGAAAGCTGGAAATTGTTTTAATCACTTTGCTTTACATCCAAATGAAGGAATTTGAAGTTTGTCCCATTTTTCATGGTGAGCTTTAGACGTAGCACCACAAAAACCTCAAAGTTTTCGGACTTTTTTCAGTATTTCGTAAATAACTCAAAAACCGTTCCCTCTACAAAAAAAAAATATATTCGTACACAAATTGTAGAGCATAAATTTTTGCGTCGATTGATTACTACAGACTAAAAATTCCACCAATAATAAGCGAGATATGATAAATCAAAAAAGTACATTTTTCCAAAATTTTCTTAAAAAACTCATAAAATTGGTGTTTTGAGTACCAATTGTCGGTTAAATGAATCATTTCGCTTACAAAACAAAATAATTGCATAAATCGCCGAATGTGCTGTAAAAATACATAATGAGGAGGTATCTGTCGATCCAGAGACGATTTTTCGCCAAATTTCTTTCCACAAGAAATCAGAGGAAGAACTTAGAAAATTCTTTGAATTTGAATTGGCTCCATATCCGACTTCTCTGTTTGATAATGTTGGGATGAGGAAAACGCGAAAGTCGGTATTTTACGATTTATTCACTCCCCTCAATGATTTAGAACAAACCACAAACTGTCCATGTGATTGATGGTGGCTTACTGCTTCAGCGAGTGAGTTGGGAACCAAGATAAAAGTTATCGTCAATTATTTCCAAATACGTTGAATATTTGAAAAACAACTAAGGTAAAACTGCAACCATTGTATTTGACGGTTACCCAGAAGAATCGTCAGAACATGGCACCCAGTCTGCTGAGCGTTTCTGTCGAAAAAATAAATACATTGCAGCAAGTGTTGACTTTGACGAAATTATGTCGCTCTCAATGCAAAAAGAGCACTTCCTTGCAAATGAAGGCAATAAACTCCGTTTAATAAAAATGCTCATTGAAAAACTGGAGCAAGACAATTTTACTGTGAAGCAAGCTGCCGAGGATGCAGATACTACCATCGTGATGGAAGCCACCCAACTTGAGATCAGTAGTCAGAACGCGCCATCATAGTTGGGGAAGATATTGATCTGCTTGTGCTTTTGACTGCATTTGCTCCAAACTCATTCACGATATACTTCTTGAAACCTGGGAAAGGACAGTCAGGCAATGTTTTGTATTCACCATTAAGTTTAAAGTACTCGCCAATTGTGACGAATAACATCCTATTCCTGCATGCTTTTAGTGACTGTGATTCTACATCGGCCTTCTTCAGGCAGAACAAACTGAAATTTGTCAAGCTTTTGGAAAAACATGCTCACTTACAGGATGTTCCAACAGTCTTTCATAACCAATATGCTACGCCTCAGGAAGTAAGTGCTGCGGGGCAGAAATTTATTGCCACCTTATACAATCCCCAGTACGACGAAGCCACAACACTGTACAAATTGCGATACAACATATTTGCAAAATACCTTATGAAGACACAATTTAACCTCGCTTCTCTGCCGCCGACTGAAGATGCAGCTAGACAACATTCATTCAGAGCTTTTCTTCAAATCAATATTTGGAATGGAAGGCTGATGAATCCCACTGATTGGAGTTGGAAGTCATTCAGGCATGGTATACTTCAAGTCACCTTGAACGTTGTAGCTGCCCCACCAGAGATCCTAAACACTCTGTCATACAAATGTGCAAAGGGTACAAAGGTGGTTTATGTTCTGGTAGAAAACTGGTAGAGGTTTATGTTCTGGTGTTAAATGTTCAACTATATGTTACCACTGTAAAGGTGTGTCGTGCACAAATACCGCAGAGAAAGAAGACCCACAAATCGGATACGACGAAAAAATTAGATATGGACGAGGAGGCCTTCCATCTAGAGGAAGAAGAAGAAGAATGGAGAAATCAAGGTCCAGCAAAAAAAACGCTCTAAGCTCGATTTTTCTGTGTTTCCCTCAAGTAACTTGAGTTGATTTTATTACCGTTGCTTTTATACTAATTTTTTTTAAATAAATTATTTTTCTTGATTTTCTATTATTATATTTTTTCCAACATTTTGTAAAATACTTAATTTTAAGTACACATACAATTCTTTCATTTTTCAATTACCTATCCGTTATATTCATCATTTCTTTGGATTTTCAAAATATAATCATTTATGCACCTCAAAAAATAATTTGCTTACAGATGACAGAATTAAAATTAATTTAGGGAAATCTGTTGCATTTTAAGTGTAATTAATCATCTGTTGAAAAGGTTGGTGCAAATCCCATATTGATGTAATTAAATTTTGAAGTTGTGAATTAAACAGTACCATTCGGATATTTATGCAATTACATTGTTTTGTAAGCGAAATGATTCATTTAACTGACAATTGGTACTCAAAACACCAATTTTATAAGTTTTTAAAGAAAATTTTGGAAAAATGTACTTTTTTATTTATCATATCTCGCTTATTATTGGTGGAATTTTTAGTTTGTAGTAATCAATCGACTCAGAATTTTATGCTCTACAATTTGTGTATAAAGATATTTTTGTAGAGTAAACGGATTTTAAGTTATTTACGAAATACCGGAAAAAGTCCGAAAATTTTGAGGTTTTTGTGGTGCTACATCTAAAGCTCACCAGGAAAAATGGGACAAACTTCAAATCCCTTCATTTGGGTGTAAAACAAAGTGATTAAAACAATTTCCAGCTTTCCGCGAATTTTTGGTTAGCAAAATCCTATTTTTACTGGCCTACTAACCTTTTGCGCAATAATGATCTGAATTACAGAAGTTCAAAATTTTAGTTTTAGAATTCTTAAGCAATATGAGATAAGACAGCAACAATTCACTAGTTCCAATCGATAAGAATATGCAATGTAAGTTAGGTAATTTTTTATCAATATTTCTTTCGATATTAAAATTTGTAATTGTTTCTACATATTTTACACTCCACATTGCTTGTACAAAATTCAATAACATCAATCTCTCTCTCTCTCTCTCTCATTTTTTTATTACACTTTGTAATCAACAAAGAGCTTAATTATAACGCCTCAAAAATGAAAATCTATCATTTATAAGTTTTTAAAAAGCATTTTGAAATCCATTATAGCTATTATGTGCATTTCTTTGCTCTATAATTTTTCCACGAGACACGTTCGATAAGAGCGATTTAATTTATAGTTTGAAATAGTCAGTTTTTAACCTACAGTTACGTCAGATTTTAAAAAGCCCAAATAATAATATTTATAAACACTTTTCAATTGAAAAATTTATTTACGCGTGGATTAAAAAAAAAAAAAAAAAAAAAGAAAAGAAAAAAAAAGAAAGAAATTTTTAAAATAATTGAGCTATTACGTGCGGAATACATTTAATGAGTGAAAATTGCACCATATTTAGAACGTCATATTTTTAAAACCGTTTTTTTATAGCGTTTTCAAACACTATATTTTTAATTGCAATACCTATTTACACGTGAATATTTAAAAGAAAGAAAAATTTTAAATAATTAAATTATTAGGCGTGAAAAGCATTTAAGGGTAAAAATTATGCCATACTTAAATTTCCATATTTAAAACGATTCTATTATAGCATGTAAAAGAAAAATTTTCTTCTAAACGTTATAAAAGTCCGGCATTAGCGGCATTTTTTACTTTACGCTTAAACTTACGACTACGCTTAAAAAGTGGTTTTCGACCAAAATTGACAAAAGTATTTTATTACATTTTATTAAAACCCAACTTTTTATCTTTCCAAAACTGTTTTTATTTTTCTTGCACGATAAATAGAACCGGAGTTGTAGCAGTTTTTAAACTACTCAACAGCTGTCACTCGCACCGAAAGTACTGTTTAAAGGACCGGAAGTACTATTTAAAGGTACTAACTGGGAGTGGGGAAGCAAAACTCTGGCCTTCTAGAAATAAACAAAGGCTCAGTACTTTGAAAAATGTGTATGGCTCATAAAAACAGTGAAGTTTAGATGCATATTACTGTGTAAATTCTTCTAGTAAAACATAAATCTCAACTTTAAATGCATTTTTTGGAAAATGTAATTTTTGGTGAAAATTCTATACGCAAAATATGATTTCTAAAAAAGTTATTAGAATATCACTATAAAATTTAAATTGCATGTTGTTTTCTCTGTTGTGAAAGCAATGAACTAAACATTTAATTTTAGAATAAATATTTTTTGTTTTATGGATGTTTTCGTGGAAAGACATCGATGAATTTTATGAAAATCAGCATGTAAAAAGGTGCGATATGCTAATAAGTTTTGCAACATTTAAAATATCTCTTAGATTTTAGTTCATTGACTCCACTAATATCATAAGCATGAAGTGTAAAAAGGAAATTAAGCTATATACAATATATTTTTCTGTAGAGTTTTTTGCGTATGGGGCCATATTTCGCTAAATTTTACCACAAAATCACCCATTTACCAAAATTTCGTCAATGAAGGAAATATTTTTTTGCTTTTTTTTACAGTTTCTAGTCATAATCTTAATAAAAACAAGTTCAAAAAATAATTAAATAACTTTTTTGAAAAAAAAAATTGCTCCGTACGTATAGTCAGGCACCTTAACCATTTTACAAATACTTAATTTTTTACTAATGCTATTTTTTTAAACTTTTTATCTGTTGTCTACGAGATACTTGAACGCTGTATAAATGTACAGGGAAATGAAGACAGTTGTTTTCTTCGCGGTGAAGTACAAAGGAAGACATTAAAATGCCTCTGGAATAGCTGAGGAGATGGCTTACCTTCTATCCACCCTCTATTAAAATAGATAACTGTAGTGAAGCCAGTTTTTAATTCTCCCTCATACATAACCTGGAATTTAAAGATTCCGAGATAACAGCTATGTTTAGGTACAGAAGACAAGTGCTCAGCAGTAGTCATTTCATATCTCGGATACAGGAGCAAGCAAAACGCTGTTTCCGACAGGTAGAGAGTATAGACTCCTCATGACTTCTCTAGAAATCTTGGGAGGTCGATGAAGGAAAAAAAAAAATATCGCTCACATTAAAAGAAAGACGTCACGTGCTCAAAATGACTGGCGTGGTTTTAGATCTGAAGGCCCATTTGTTAGAAGAGGCTTAATGCAGTAAAAGTATGGCGTAAAAAGAGATAGTTTTTGTTAATGTGACAATACCACGGCATTCAACCATCATTTATTCTTCTAAAGAAACTTTGCTCGGCGTTCCATCTTCCTTTCTCAAAGCTTTCGCTAAGATTCTTGAGATAATGAACGCTTCCTTCTCCCTATTTTGTTTCTTTTTTTTTTTACTTTCATTAAAATCAAGCCTATTGCTTAGCTCGAAACTCTAAATTTAGTTAGCACGGTGGAAAACACTTATAGAGCCTATACTCAAGAGTCCTGCATCGGGTCGAGAAACCCGATATCTACCCGATCCCACTCGACCAGTGGTTCAGGTGTGGTTGGTTGATGCTAATTTTTTTTCATTGCGAGTCTGGTTGATTTTAAATGTTTCGAGTCCGGGTCGGTTTCGAGTTAGGGTCTGACTCTTTCGGGTCGGGTTCGCTTTGACCCGATTTTTCGAAAAAAGTCCTGATTATTTTCCCAATGAAAAAAAAAATATATATTTGATTTACATTAATGTGTGCTTATGTGTTCATTATCATACAAAAAAGATAAAATTTATGCTAGAAATATAATTGTAGACTATTTTTTCATAATTGTATTCAAATAAGGATTAATTTTCTTTCACTTCGGATTCAGGTCAAGTTTTCGTTTGAATATTTCGGGTTTGGTTCGGGTTCGGGTTTTGGGATTGATGAAATTTTTTTTTTCAGGTTCGTATCGGGTTTAGGTTGAGTTTCAGAAAAAAATTCAGGTTCTGATAGAACCCGACCCATGTAGGACCCTGCTACACTTGTCATCACACAATATTAGCAAGCTAATGCTAAACCAATGGATGCATTTTTTACAAATTTCTCGTCAGCATTTCAGTATTTTTAAGACTCTTTTTTGAGTACAATATCTGAGTTCAAAATCTCTTGCTGTATTTCATAATAATTTTCCGAATTTTGCTGATATGGATCTTGCAAGGTGAAGTGAAGAATATGTGAGTAAATATGTGAATATGTGAGTGAATATGTGAGTCTATGAAGTGAAGAATACCTCGGTACTGACGAAAATTCAAAAATTGAAATGTCTCTCAGAAAGCAACTAAAGTAAAAAAATTACAACGCTTATGTTAACCTGTAACCTCAGATATCCAACGCGAAAAGACTGATTTAACAGTATTGAAATGCAAACGAGATATTTGTAGAGAACGTTTAAATTGATTTAGCATTAGCTTGTGAATGTGCTGGGAATGAACATTGTTTCACGTAAAATGGCACTAGAAAAAATTGGCGTATAACTGCGAGAGTCGTATAAATGAGAGATAACGATACACTGTTAAAAAGTTTTCTGTGAAATTACAGAGAATCTACTTCTAATCTGTTATCTAAAGTTTTATGTAAAATTACAGGCAATAGAAGAACAGAGATTCTGTTAAATAACAGAGAAATTATTCGGTAAATTTTCAGAGTCTACAATAATTTTTTCTGCAAAAAAAAAAAAAAAAAAAAAATCTTTATTATTATTTATAAAAATAAACAAAAGACGCCGATTCTACGCGAGCTGTGGATACTGTTAGAATTATTTGAACGACTTTTAATCACTGTAACGCAGCACTTAGTTTTTACAGGAATTGCTTCGACCATAGCTGTTATTTCAACCCGAGTGTGTATTTTGAATTACAGGTTATAACAAATATAAAAATACCTTTAAATAAAGACATGGAAATCCCTACAGGAGATTTGATATAAGACAAGGGAAATGTCTGTAAAATGATGACCGAGAAACTCGATCGAATGCAATTAACCGAGAACTAGTGTAAATTTACGGATAGTCTCGGATTTTTTAGTGTTTTTACAGATATTTTTATAACAGTGTACAAGGTGAGCATAAGTTATTCAGCGCATATCAGAGTTCGATACAACCAAACAAAGTAATGCAGTAACCGCTGATGTTTAAATGAGAGAGCGGTTTATGAAACACTGAGGTTATTGAAGTAATAACTGCGGAGCGGAGGTACTCCGCAAAGTTTGGTGTGAGATTGACTACAGTCTCGATATTTTATGCGCGACAAATGGAGTTCATGAAGAACTAATTCAATTTGTTACATAAAACATGTTTGAAGATTAAACATGTAAGTAGTTTGTTTTTGTTTTATGGCACTCTGAAAAGCGCTCAATAATTGAGGGGATTAGAATGACAGTGGAGAAATGAAGGGTTTTAGTAAAAGTTACCGTATCCCGTTTCATTAAGTGGTCCAACTATAGTACTGCCATTTAGTGACTGCATAACTACCACTTATTTCACTGTCTCGCTGAACAGAAATTAATATACTTTCAGTGAAAATATAGTTATCTGGATTTTCCAAATTTTTGACTTACTTCACTGTCATTCTAACCCTCTCAAATTATGCTCACCTTGTATATCTAAATAATTGACGTTTCTCTTTGACGCTGATTGATTCATTGTCCACTGATTTTATATTTCACAAATTAATCGTTCACCATTTATCAAAACTAGGGTATCCAACCCGGGCTTCCTGGGATAGAGAATACATGTCAATACCATCTTTTTTTTTTTTTTTTTTTTTTTTTTTTTTTTTTTTTTATTGAATACTCTAACAGATTTTTTGCATTTAAATTTTTTTTTAGATTAAACCCCTAACAACATCAAAGAGCATTTTTATATGAAATATGTCAATTATATATTCAAATAAAATTTTGAAAATTATTAAAAGAGGTAATTTTGTACTTGCCAGAACTTAATACCCGAAGAAATTGCTAAAAATTTTATTATCTAGAGCAGTTTTTTAAATTATTATTCTGATAATTTCAGCTGTTTTAAGCGCTTATTTCGATTACATGTCTGTTAAATTTGTGTTTTATTTATGCTATTTTATTTATAGCTTAATGAAGTTTTAATTTTGTTATGGAATATTAGCTGGAAACAAATGCTGAACTTTTTATATTGTTTAAAGTGTAAACGGATTAATATTTTGTAATCTTCTGCAAGCCATAGAGATTTTTTTTTAAATCATGCTTGAAATTTAATTTAAATGCTATAATAAATCCGTCAATTAAGAGACAGTTTTCAAACAAATTGCATTTAAAAGTAGATATTTTCCCTACTTAACGATGTAAAAATTGAAAATGTGCGATGTTTAGAAATTAAAAAAAAATGCAGTAGCAAAAATCGCAAAACCGACATTTCATCGTCAAGTGTTGCCATTCGCAAAATGACGTCAGCGTTATGCATGGACACATTTGTCCTTTATAATATAGACAAGGGAAGTGCATGCGGTACCTGCACAAAATTGAGCTGAACTATAAAAGTTTCATTTGATGTCGTCAAGCAGAGATTGATATTTTCTAATTTAGAAATGACCACTAACATATGTATTTTTACATGGTTGCATGCCAGCGTTTAATAGCCAAAGAAATCCACAAAAATTTCATTATTTATAGAAATCTTCTCGATTCTGGTTATTTCGGTGTTTATACGCGCAGTTCGATTACACAGTTGTTAAATTTCTGTTTTATTTATATTACTCTTTTATTTATTTATGGATGAAGTTTTTAATTTCATTATGGATTATTAGCCGAATGGAAAGTACTGAACTATTTACATTGTTTTAAGTACAAACGCGTCAGTCTTCCGTAAGCGGGCTACACGTGATAGTGATAGATTTAAATCAAAAATCCATGCTTGAAAATTATTTTATATTTAAATAAATGATCAACGTAAAAATAGCTCAAATCAAATAAAATATATAAAATAGCAAACAGCTGTTTCGGAGCTTCTAAAGCTCCATCATCAGTGCCAAATTTAGAAAGATTAAAAACTGATTTAAGCCATGTAAGTATGCTTGCGTCCCCGCACGCGATCAAAATATAGAATGGCGGTGAGTTTTTAAAAAACAACAGTGGAGTTAGGAGTCTCATGTGACTTTTCACTCCATCTACTTTAAATTTTAAATAATTTTATAACCAATAAAACATCAGTAAATTGAGACAGAGTTTTCAAACAATTTTCATTTGAAAGTATACAAATTAAAATTGCGTGATGCTTAGGAATAATAAATTTGCACAAAAGGGAAATTTATTATTCAGGTTGTTGCCTCCGTCAATATGACGTCAGCATTACTCGCGGACATGTTTTTTTTTTCTTTTATGCGAATAAATGTTGGGAGTAGTACAATAAGGAGAATTTAAAA
Organism: Maratus michaelseni; assembly: GCA_963931845.1. Lineage (NCBI taxonomy): Eukaryota > Metazoa > Arthropoda > Arachnida > Araneae > Salticidae > Maratus > Maratus michaelseni. The sequence continues at coordinate 410,088,189 of OZ007591.1, read as the reverse complement.
TACTGTTAGCTTTAACGATTCCACTATCTATTTTCAAGCACAATAAATTAGTTTTATTCTTTAAATTAGTACCACCAAGCGACTGAATTATACATAATGGCGTAAGCGGGCTGCACGTGATAGTGATAGATTTAAATCAAAAATTCATGCTTGAAAATAATTTTTTAACCAATAAAATATCAGTAAATTCAGACAGAGTTTTCAAGCAATTTTCATTTGAAAGTACACTGTAAAAATTTAAATTGCGTGATGCTTAGGAATAAATTTGCAAGAAAGTAAAATTTATTATTCAGGTTGTTGCCTCCGTCAATATCACGTCAGCGTTACTCACGAACATGTTTTTGCTTTTATGCGAATAAATGTTGGGAGTAGTACAATAAAGAGAATTTAAAATACTGTTAGCTTTAACGATTCCACTATCTATTTTCAAGCACAATAAATTAGTTTTATCCTTTAAATTAGTACCATCAGCGACTGAATGGATACATAATGACTGAACTAGCCAGTGCAGCCAATGTTAAACAGTCTTATAATTTTTCAAACTTCTTCTCGTTCCTTTAAATTTATATTCATCTTCCTCGCGAATCATTCCATGATTAAAAAAATAATTAATTCCCCAAACATTTTGTGTATATATTTAAGAAAATACTCACAGCATAAACTATTCATTATGTAATAAATTACTAATTATCTATTTTAATTAGGGTTCAACAGACTCACCTTTATTCTTTCTATCACTAATTCATCAACTTTTACGAAAGCTAATAAGCCGGGTAAAAATAAAAATAGAATTTAAAAAAAAAAAACCGCTTTTCTTCAGGACATTTTGTTTTTGCATCAAAGTACCTTCATTAAGCACATAATCTTCATATAATTACGTTATTAGGAATAATTGCAGTAATTCAAGGTAATAATCTAATTTTGTATAATTTGCATGATTTATAATTAAATATTATTTTCTTTTCTCCTTTCTTTATGTTATGCAATCCACTATTAACACACACCCCTACAGCATTTATATTTAAACACTTATTTATCAGTTCTATTTACTTTGTAAAAGGTAAATTTGTTTTAATAAAATCCGTATAGGAATGATCTCAAATCAGAAAATCTGTACGTTATTCGCAGACACACACATCTTATAACTACAGAAATCAAAAATAAATAAATAAAATAACAATGAAAATAAAAATAAAAATAAAATAAATAAATAAAATTACAGTAAGACTGATAATAATAATAAAAATAAATTATATATATATATATATATATATATATATATATATATAAATAATAAAAATACAATAAGAATAAACATAAACATAAATAAAATTACAATAAGAATACGAATAAAAATAAATAAATAAAAGGCGGAGAGATAGATACAGACAAACAAAGCACACGAAAATTGTCATTCAAGGGGAAGTTATGTCATCTTTTCAATATCTATTTTAAAAGTAAATTAAAGGGCCGTCTCCATATTTAAAAACGAACAAATTTAAAAATTTCAATACAAACACCTAATTTTGATAGCACAATACGACTTTAGACTTCAAACAAGCCTTAGATATAAATTTTCATAAACTTTGTATGATTAGTTCCGAAGATATTCAATATTAGCAATTTAATTAATTTTGATGGAGGTCGTCTCAAAAGTCAATTTACATACCTTAATAATCCGATTTCATACTCATTTTACCAATGTTTTTAAATAGGAAGTATGATTCGCATTAGACAAATGTTAAAGAAATTGTTTAAATTGTCTAAAAAATAGCTGATATTGCGTTACATTTATTGATAGTTGTTATCAAATTTATTTTTGATTCCTCAAACCGTTGTGCTGGTAGTTTTTTTTTATAAGAATGGCTAAATGTGCTCTTCGAGCTGATTATACTTGAGATATCCAGTATTACGGAAAGTTTACGAAAATAATTGCAAAAGAATTATAATGAACTGTCATCAAACAAGATAAATAAAGATCATCAAACATCAAAACAAGTGACAATTTATAAATATTAAAAAAAAAAAAAAATAGACTGTGAAAAATGACACATATTTATGTCAACATTAAAGACGTGAGTATAAAACATCACAAATTTTACTGAATGGTGTATACAAATTAAAAATTTTATACTTACATTAAAATTAAAAATATCAAATGCCTTACATGAAAATCATGTAAGGCATTTGAAACTTTGGAAGCAATATAAAAAAATTTTTCCTAAAGATGATCATAGAAGGTGGTCAAAACGTCCATATTTTTAATTTCGTGTTTCGGAATGGAACAAATTCGACATTTAACCCTTTGTCGAATGTGAATCGACATCGATTTTTTTCCCTCAGAAACGTATATGTCGAATCACATTCGACACTTTAAAATTGCAATTAAAATAAAGAAAAGATGCTTAAAATGTGAAGTTCCAATAAATAATCTTAGATAACGTTTTAGAGCTATATTAATTATAGTTATCAACAAAATTGTTTGAATAAAGTAACAGTGAAGGAAAATGCTTTTTAAGTAGATTTCAAATAGTACACCTAAAGTACTACACAGTTTCTGGCAACAAATTAAAAAATATTTCGGAGCTCAAAGGGTTAAAATTTTCGTCCTGTCACTGGCTCGTCTTCAAGAAAATATGGGATACCTGATTACTATGTACATCGGACGCTTTTCGTGATGCGCTCACATTCAACAGAACGCAAAATATATGTGTTGAAAATTTTGTAACAATATCTTCATTATTGTTAAAATTTTGTATGAAAAACTGAATTCCCCACATATCACACCAAACAAAGAATAACAGTATGAAGCATGTCGAAAAATAATTGCTATTGAATTTACCTCTAGATTAATTTTAACACAATTATTCTAATTGGTAAAACTGAGCTGCACCCGTCAGGCACGCCAACCGTCGCACATAAGTCTTGAGGGACTTATAAGGCGAACGGCCAGGAAAGGCCTCCCGTATGCGCTGCGACCGGTAGGAGCACCGCCACCTGCGCATCACTCCCATTGAACCCAAGGGAATGACGACATAGGTCGTTGCGATTTGTGGTGATTCTCACCCTCTTGAGAAACCACCACGTTACACTTGGAGACGAGCCTGGGTCCTCCAACAGCTTTGGAACTGGACACCCAAAAGGGAGCCAGGTCCTAGGCCCTGAGTCGGTTTTTCTCGACCCACACTTGCTCTATCAAAACTCGAGGGATGTGAAAACTTACAGAGGTAGTCACAGTTCCCTCTTGTAATGGATATATTCTAATTGGTAAATAAATCATATGAGATGTAATTTTCCAACCAAGAGAAAAATGTCCGGGCCAGGATTCGAACCCGGGACCTCATGACTGAAGATGCTAAAACTTTGCCAACTGAGTTATCCCGGACGCATCCTGAGGAACTAATTCACCCAACTAACCTTATTGATCATAGCATCTGGTCTGATATCTGAATTAATTTGTTCTGTTGAGCTGATCCAGATATCAGACCAGATGCTGTGATCAATAAGGTTAGCTGGGTGAATTAGGTCGTCCGGGATAGCTCAGTTGGCAGAGCATTAGCAGTTTCAGCCAAGAGGTCCCTGGTTCCAATCCTGGCCCCGAACACTTTTCGCACAGTTGGAAAATTACATCTAATTTTGAATTTTAAGTCGCAATTCATTCAGAAATGTATGGTGTCTCAATCCAATACAAACTTTGATTTCCGTTCATAACTTTAACAATAATGGCCATATTGTTACGAAATTTTCAACAGACTAATGTTTTTTTGAGTAAAATGTGATGACATGTACAAGCCACATTCTGAAATACGGAGCTTCTAGATCAGTAGTGATTAAACATGTGTTAAAAAGTTCATTAAAGTGCCTTCATTATTGTTTAAATTATGAACGAAAATCCGAGTTCAGCTTTAATTAATGACTTCATCCTGCATTAATGACTGAATAAATGGCCTTTAAATGTGGCAAATATACTTGGAACTATGTACAGATCCTGGATAGTATGGAGCCTGTAGATGTGGCAAATATTTTCCCTTTTTCTATGAGTACCTTTCTTTCTTTTTTCTCACTCTTTTTTCTTCTTTTTATTTTTGGTTGGAAGAATCCATGAACACTGCGTACACGTGACACCAACACAAAATTTTACTGTAACTCATGCAGTAATAATTCGTTTGCGACCAAAAATTTCACAGCAAATGCTATTTTCACAAGCTAAAAAATATCTGCTTAAAAAAGAAAAAAAAGAGGAAAGATTTTAGACATCCTTATCACGACTCTTCTTTATTAAGACATAACTACCTCCACAAACATTTCACGCTTTTTTTTTCCATTAAGCAAAGTTTACGAAAATAATTACAAAAACAGGATAATGAACTGCCGTGAAAAGAGATAAGAAGTAACCCTTTAAAAAAATACTACCAGCATGTGATAGAACCCCAAAATTACGACACGAGCAAAGAAATAAATTGAATTCGCCGAGTCGCTACACATGTTCCACCCAGTCAACAAGTTCATTTGTTATGGCCAGACTTCATATTTCTGAGTGGAACAGATTCAACATTTAAAAGTCCTCGTCCTCTCATTTACGTCCTCGGGCAAAATTCTTGTGAGCTTTTCGCGTCCTTGACCTCGGACAAGTAACAGAGAAGAGTCTGAAAATTAATTATTTCAAAAGTGTAGGAAAAGAAAACGTGTTTGTGGTGTGCACTTTTACGACGTGCAAACGGTTCGCGCAGAATAACGAATGAGCCCGAGTGGTAAGATAAAGTGCTATAAATTCGCTTGACTATGCGAAGATCGTCAGTGTTCAGCTTCATTATCGACCGAAAGATATTTACTCAATGAAGATTACGCTTTTGGGTTATATTTCCGAAAATACTCACTTAAGAATTTCTGGCAATGGTGGATCAAGGAGAGATTTAATTGACATTTTCTTACAGTCATCTGATGTACAACTGATTTTTTATGAAGTATGATTTTAATGTAAGGCATTTGATATAAAAGGGGAGAGAAAGTGCTTGTGGTGTGCGATTTTACGACGTGCGAACGGAGCGCACAGAATAACAAGTGCTATAAATTCGTTTGACTATGCGAACATCGCCACATTCGCCAGGACTTCATTATCGACCGAAAGATGTTTACTCAATAAAGGTTAAGCTATTGTGTTATCTTTCTTAAAATACTCACTTAAAAATTTTTTGGCAATCGTGGATCAAATAGAGATTTGATGGTTATTTTCCTATAGACATTTGATATAAAATTAATATTATATAAGAATGATTTTTAAGTCACTCATTTGATATAAAAGTACGGGAAAAGAGACGTGTTTGTAGTGTGTATATTCATGACGTGCAAACGAGGCACACAGAATAATGAATGAGCCTGAGTGTAAGATAAAGTGCTATTAATTCATTTGACTATGCGAAGATCGCCACATTCTCCACTGTTCGACTTTTTTTTTAGACCGCTGACCAGGCCCCTACCTGCCAGGCTTTTGCCTAGCTTAACGAGTTGATACCTGGCAACGGGGCGAGAATTCGCCTGCTCTCCGCTTGGCGAAGATGTATTTGTTAAATCTATAGGCCGACGTGGTTTCAGTGCGTCTTGTTGCTTTAATTGCTTTTTCTTAGTTGGCCGGTTGCTAATTGATTTTTGATGAGGCGGTTCAACACTGCGCAGTGTAGCGAAGTCATGCCGGACGGATGTGAGATGCTGTGATATTTACTATTTCCTCGCTGCATCGCTCATCCATACGTCATGCCATCGCTACTCGAGTTGGTCTCGTAATTTAGAACCTTGATCTGGTGACGAGACCTTCACCAGACTAGGCGCCCCCAGAGGTCATTATCGACCGAAAGATGTTTACTCAATGAAGACTAAGCTTTTGAGTTATCTTACCGAAAATACTCACCTAAAACTTTTTTGGCAATGGTGGATCATATAGAGATTTAATGGATATTTTCTTATAGTCATTCATATAAAACTGGTACTATATAAGTATGATTTTCATTAGAGTTATTTGATATAAAAGTGTAAAAAATAGAACGTGTTTGTGGTGGGCGCTTTTACGACGTGCGAACGAGGCGTGCAGAATAACGATTGAATCCGAGTGTAAGATAAAGTGCTATAAATTTGTTTGACTATGTGGAGATCGTCAGTGTACGACTACGTTATCGAATAAGATATTTACTCGGATAAAATTAAGCTTTTGAATTATCTTTCCAAATATAATCACTTGAAAAGTTTTCTGTAGTTAATCAAAGAGGGGTTTAATGGACATTTTCCATTATAATTTGATATAAAATCTATAAAAGTATGATTTTCATATTAGTCTTTCGATATAAAAATGTAGAAAAAAAAAACGTGCTTGTGATGTGCGCTTTTACGACGATGTGCATACAATGTGCGCGGAATAATGAATAAACTCGAGTTTGTGATTATGCAAAAATCGTCGATGTTCGACTTCATTATCGAGAGGAAGAAGTGCACTCAATGAAGATTAAGAGCCTATATCAGTCATGCGAAGAAACGCGCAAGCTAATGTTAAGTCTATGGGAAGGTTCTTGGCAGATTTATCGCTCGCATTTTAATATTTTTAATTATGTTTTTTTTTTTTTTTTTTTTTTTTTTTTTTTCTTGCATAGGATAGATGAGGCTGATCTCTAACGTTGTTAGTTTTTACTTTTTCGATTTTGGTTTCAGTTTTTTTATATAAGGGTACTTTCACATTCAGAACCGGTTCCAACCGGTTCTGAAATTGAAATTGTCCGTTTATAAAAAAAACTGCAACTAAAATCAAAAAATTAAAAACTAACAACCTTAGGGATCGGCCTCAGCTATCCTATGGAAAAAAAAAAAACATTTAAAAATATTAAAATGCGAGTGCGAAACCTGCCAAGAACCATCCCATAGATTTAACATTTAGCGTGAGTGTTTCTTCTCGTGACTAGTGTAGGCTTTTAAGCTTTTGGGTTATTTTTCCAAAAATATCCACTTTGAAAAATGTACTCCAATGAATCAAAGAGAGTTTTAATGACGGTTTTTCTAGCTAATATAAAATTGCAAGAAACAAGAACATCTGTTGTGTGCTTTTTTTACGACGTGAAAACGATACGCGCGGAATAACGAATGAACCGAGTGCTATAAGGTGATTTACATTCGTTTAAGTGGTCTGTTCACTCACGCGAAAACACCCGCTTACTAATGTTAATGCTACGGTATAGTTATTTTATATCTCTTTTGCATTTCAATTTTTTAAATAATTTTTCTTTCTTTCTTTCTTTCTTTCTTTTTTTCTTTTCTTTTTTTCTTTTCTTTTTGCATTGGATAATTGTGATCGATTTTTTTTTTTTTTTTTTTTTTTTAAGATACTTTCACTTTCGGAAGCGAAAGTGTCTTCATAAAAATAAACCTGCAAACAAAATCGAAAAAGTAAAAAACGGCGATTGTAGAGATCAACCACAGCTATCCAATGAAAAAAAAATCGATTAAAATATTGAAATACAAACCAAATTTTATAAAGATATATCCATAGGATTAACTTTAGGGAGCGAGTGTTATTGCGTGGGCCAACTAGCCCCTTAAGGTGGTTCTAAAATGACCTGCTCAATAACGTGAAATTTTTTGACATGTTTTCTGACTCCTTTTTAAACGCAAAGGCCTGACCGTTGAATTGGCAGGCCTGACCGTTGAATCGATTTGGAATGGAAATGAGTTTTCCATTTTTTGATCAATAAATTACTTATCGAGTTATAAGCGATTCGTGTCACGTGACGACACTTTTTTCTCTTCTCTCGCGCTGAAGCATCAGGAATTCGGTTCAAAACGCCGACTTTGACAGTATTTTTTGAAGATCTACTGCCTTTGCCAAAAAATGGAAAACGTCTTTCGATTCTATACTTTCTGAATAAGAACACATTCCCATTTCATGCGTTTCCGAACAAAAAGGAATTAAAAAATATGTCATATAGTAGCCAGTTTGGAATTGAGAACAGCCTTAAGAGTCCGAAAAGATCTTCAGTATTCAATTCCATTGGTACTAAGATGTTCAAAATTCATAAAGATACAAATAAATGCAAATACATTGCTTAAAGGTTCGTAAAATATAAATCAAAATCATTTAAAATCATATTAAAGTCCTTTTAAAATCAAAACGTTTTCAACCGACACTTACTCGGTCTTCAACAGTGAAAAACTAAATTAGTTTTTCACTGACGAAGACCGAGTAAGTTTTTGTTGAAAACGTTTTGATTTTAAAAGGACTTTAATGTGTTTTTAAATGATTTCGATTTATGTTTTACGCACCTTTAAGCAATGTATTTACATTTATTTGTATCTTTATGAATTTTTATTATTAAACTAGCTAACCCGCCCGGCGTTGCCCGGGCCCGAGATAATTACAATCTCAGAGAAAGGCGTTAACCCCCTCCCTCTCCATATCCGCAAATATAATGAATAATTTGTTCAAGAGACCCACCGTCACCTACATTAACGCGATCATTAAAAAAATAATTACATTTTTCTGATAATTAGAACATAACGAAGACGGTACGCTAAAATAGCCGGTAGATGACACCCCTTCCCGACCTCAATTTCAAATCTATATCTTAATTAGTTACCTAAATTTTTGTTCATTAGTAAAAATTGGCAATTATTTCCTTTCATTTTCGCAAACTAAATGAAGGGATCGGCCAGAGAAACAGATCTCTTTATAGTTCAGTTTTTAATGAAAGCCGATCCCTGTCTGAAACTTTCTCGGATTGTTTTCACTGGCGCCGCCATATTTTTGTATAAATTAAGAAAAATTGCCGACTGATTTTTTTCAAAAATCACATAGATGGAGAATTTTTTTCTTTATGTATGTTCAGAAATTTTCGAATTGATATCTCAATTAGTTTTCTTAAAATTCGCTAATTAGTAAAATAATTTCGAATTCGTTCATTTCCGCTTGTAAATCCAATGCGCCTGTTCATTTCTTTCGCCATTTTGATTTAAAAGATGTTATTTTAGAAGCGATGGTTAATGAGAATATAATTAATATCTTGGGTAATTATCAAAATTTTAAAATTTTGAGACTCAGGTGCACATAGCCAGACCTTGGACTATCCACACCTAAATTTGCAGACTTCTAGGTGGGCTAGATTTTTGCTAGCCATCGCAGACTGACACACACACGCACACACACAGAGCGAAACTTTCTTTTATTAATATAGAAAAGGTGGATTTGCACTGAAATTTTGACTTTTTATCGAACTAAGATGTTCACTTGAAAAAGATTAAGCTTTTGAGTTATCTTTCTGATAATACTGACTGGAAAAGAGTCAACCCGACCTGAACCTGACTCACAGCAAAAAGAAACAGCAAACTAGACCCAATGCAGGGCTCTGCTACAAACCTCTTATGCCGTATTTGCATTAGCTCTCTTTTTTGCTTGTTTAACGTGCAGAGAAAGAGACAAAGAAAGAAAAAAAGAGAACAATGGGATCTGGCTTTCCTTTGGACACCTTTCTAAGTGCCTCTTGAGTATCACTTTACAGAATAGCCTGAAACATACGTCTGATCCCACGGTTAATTTTTCACTCCATGGCTCAGGATCAAACACACGATTAAATCTTTGCCACACAAGTTATTGCTATTTGACGGGCTTCTCTGCTCAAATTACGTTTATAATTTTCAGATGTAACGGATGTATAACAGTTAGATCTCAAAAACCGGAGCTTTGTGCTGTAAAAGAATCGTGCTGAATTGTTTGTATAGGTGGTAATCTCTGAAACTACTAAACCGATTTCAAAAGTAATGGTGGCAAATTGATGGTGCCCGTCCAAGCTCCAACATAGACTATATTTTATGTCAGTGCGACTACCCTTATAGGGGGTTCTGGAGCGAAAAATGTTTTAAAATTGCGATTTTTGTGATATTTAAGGATCTAGAAACGTGAATTTGGCATGATAGTTACTTATAAGAGATGTAAATACTCTCTAAGAACGGTTTCTATAAAAAAGAAAATTCGAAATTTAAAAGGGTGAAATGCGCGATAAGCGCTCTATAAACGTTCTAAATTATGATTTCTATGGAATTGTTAACGACAGAAACTTGAAATTTGACACGGTTGATACTTTTAATACGCAAATACATGCACAGAACAGTTTTTTTTTAAAAATGTTGTTAATAAATTCCACATCTATTTCAAAAGACACACAAATACCAATTTGCATATTTCAACAACTACCGTGCAAAAGCCGTGGATTTTGTCAGTTTTAAATAAATCCTTTTTATAAGACAACATTTAGAACATTTTTTAACAATCGCACTACACTAAGGAAAAAATTTTAGATTTTTATAATGGACGTTTTAATTACTGATGGAATGCTACAGAGTGATCAATTAAATTATTTGAATTTAAGTCTGACTGCATAGGATTTACCACTATATTGCTGTTAATTGATTAATATGAGTATTTTAAATTATCCGAGACGTATAGTATTTATTTTGCACCTATGACTCTAAGGATCTGATATGATAATTTATACTTAGAGAATTTTATTAGACAAATTATCAATTAATTATAGAAAAGAAAAAGTTGCGTTGTGAATTATTTTTGAAGTTCGGATCCTCTTTGAGCCAATTACAATCATCAAAGGTTACCTGCAGAGAGTTATGTAACATTAAATATATAATGGCTTATTTTAAAACCTAGATTGTAATATTAAAGAAAACATTTCCTAAAATAAAAGACTTAATATTAATTCAATAAATTAAGTAAACAAAAGGAAAACTGACTAAAATTAATTGAATATAAAATTGAGTTTATTTACAAGGTAATTATAAGCATATGATTAAAAACAAATATAAATGTTTTAAAAAAATAAAAATATTCAATCCTAGTTGAGAACTGTATTCTCAACATTTATTTTCTGAGAATTACAGTTTATCTTACTGAATTAACAAATTCGATTTTGAAAGGCAGAGTTCCATACCCTAGAAGTATTTATTTGATTAGCCTTTTTATGTTTAGATCGGGGTAGGATCTTCATACACACGTAAATTCGTATTATTAAAAGAATATAGCTTAATTAAATAAAATGGAACAATGGTGAAGGAAGATTGTTTGTTACCTTATATTACTAGATAACGTTGACAGCAGGAGGTAATGGCTGACGCGTTTTCGCTTTTTCTTAGCGCGTACATTTCCATCTATTGGCACACACACTCAAAATCTGTTTTTTTAGTTAGAGAGCAGTCAACCTTCTACTTTTCCATCTTTTTTGAATCTGAACTCTCAAAAAAAAAATCACATTCTTTTCGTGGAGCAAAAAAAAAAAAAAGGATGGAATCATTCTTCCCTTTTCACATAAAATTAAGGCCTTATACATATAACTTCTTGAAAATTTGCATGTTTCGGCCATACCTCTGATTTTAGAGAGATGACCATTGGCAGGCGGGAGAATTTTGGTACTCCCCTTGAGTGTTTCATAGGCCCGTCGGTACAATAGTGATTCCTCTTGACGCCGTGCTGTGTCTGGGAGGTAAAGATGCTTTTACTTGTGAGGTCTTCGTGCCTATTTAAGCTCTCATAAATAAATGTGTCATATTATTGTTCTGACAATTTTCTCCATGACATTTTTATTAGGTGTAGTTAAATCATTCGTGGGAACGGAAAACCAAATATTTCCTTGACTGCCGTGGTTCACTTTGTTCCACAATTATCTATCTGTATGCGCTGATCCTAAAATGGATCATTAATTTGTATTGTTCACTGTTCACTGATTAAAATGATACCAAATACTCTGCTAATATGCAGAAAAAAAACCAAATACTTTTTTTTTTATAGTGTGTGCTAGTTTAGATCTAGATGGTGGTATTTCTCACCATCATCTCTTCCCCCGACATTAGAAAAAAAAAAGGTCCACAGTATCTTTTTTTTTATATATATATATAGCCACAAAGTACTCGATGAAAGTCCATCGTCGTATTATATTGAAGATCAAAACTGAAAATGTTCACATGGAAAAGTCTAGGAACTTGGGATAAGCTGGGGTGTCACTAGGTTTGGAGTGTAAGTAGGTTTGCAACACCAGAAAAAAGTTTTACACATTGGTGAAATAAAGCGTAATCAAAAGTTCACTGTTGAAAAATCTGATGAAAGACATGACTTCTTCAGCAAGTTATCATGTGTAGTTGGTTTCAATTTCCATTGTTCCAAAAACATTTATTAAAATTTTGAGTTTTAATAGGTCCAAATCCAAATAAAGCAGGAAAATTTGAATAAGCCAAATAATAAAATAAAATGCCCGAGAGAAGAAAGAAAAAAAAAATAATTTTCTTTTCCACTCTTATATTTTTAGTTATTACATACATATAAATTGGCAAATCTTTTATTTTAATTATTACAGGCTAATTAGGTACCCATACGTTGAAACACAATATACAGAATCATTTAAAACAAATACTCAATATAATCAGTAAACTGTATGCATTGTATAATTAATACCATACATTAAAAATATATATATATATATTATATCAAAAACATAGAGAGAAAATAGATATACATAATCTCACATGAAATGTCTCTCTTGAGCAAAAAGGCAAACATCTTTATTTTATTTTATATAATATACATAAAGAAAATGTTATGTGAAAAAAACATCTTATCATTCTTACTAAAACAATTTTGTTTTGGGATCTTATAAAAGGATGACTTTTCTGAATGAAAGATATTTTCAATAATATATTTTCATAAAAGAAACAGGTCTAAAAAATGAATTTTCCTCTTTCCTTTGCTACCAAAATTTTAATTATCCGTTGGTAAAATCAAAACAAGTACAATTTCACTGCCCGGCTCCTAGAATGAACAAGGTTGAAAGAGAACGAAGAAAAGAAAAAGAAGAAAAAAAAAATCTCCTCTCTTTCCTATCGATCCATCAAATTGCTAAGGGGAAGGATTCCAAATGACAGTTACTGAGCTCACCTGTGGAAAAACTGACCCCCCCCTTTTTTTTTTTTTTTTTTTTTTTTTTTTTTTTTTTTTTTTACATTCGTATCCAGGTGTACACAAGGGAAGATTTGCGAAATGCATGTACTAGCGATCGTTGCTATCCCTCAGGTGTATGATTACTAAACTCCTGGATTTTCGACTCTACAAAAAGGGGTGAAATGTGTTAATTGCACGTGTAATTGGTGAAAGGTAGTGCAGCTATGATTTACAGCTAGGAATTATGATTTATGTTGTTAAAAATAAAAATTATACTGTGTGGTTAAAAAAAAAAGTCGTGTATACCCGGCTTGGATTTAAAAATAAATGGGGTATGTAATTAAATCTGTATATCTGCTTAATATTTTCTATAAAAAAAAAAAATCGGTACACGTGTAACGTGGTCAAATCCGTTTGCATCGCACTATCTTCTCGTCAATTTATATATTTACTTATTTATTTATATTGTGTATAAAAACGTAATGTATTATAATATATATATATTTTTAATATAATACTGATTTTCTAGTTACAATTTAAGTTAGCGAGAACAAGCGAGCGTTGCTTTGCACAAACGAAAATGTGCATGCAATTGTAAAATATTTATTTAATTATTTATTCTTCTTCTTATTATTATTTTAAAATATATTAACGTGTAAATATACATATTTAAGGAATCGAAAGCGAGCGTTCGCTTTTCTTTTCTCTTATTATTTTTTGTTTTATAAAATATTACATATAATAGTTAGAAAAAAAAAGATTAAACAAATTCTTTTTTTTTGTAAAGTTTGGAAATTTAGTTAATTAGAAATATCTCAGCTAAATGCATTATTAGATGCTCTGCGCAGATAGTCTCAATTTCGCCTGCAAAAACGAGACTTTAACATCCAATAAATTGCTGAAATGATCATTGACATGTATCCAACACCTTTTTATTATTATTATTTTTTAAGTATGAAATAATTTACCTAAATATTTAAGGTATAAATTAAACATCCAATTTATGTTTTGTAATAATTGAAACGTTCAATGGTATTTTTTTTTTTATTTTTTATTTTATTTATTTATTTATTTTTTTTTTAAATTATCTGAAATGTTAATCCTTAGGGACAACTAATAAATTTTTTTTTTTTTACTTGTTTGTTTTATAATATGAAATCGTACGATTATTCTAAAATTAAAATTGAAACGCGTTGTTCTAACCAAGTTATAGATTATATCAAATATTAAACTAAAATAATTTTGTACAATCTGACCGGTTTTTTTTTGTTATAATAATTCAAGTGGATTCGTCAATCCGTGGCTTTAAGCAAAGGATGAATTATTATCAATATTGGTCAATATAAAATGTTGTATTATTATTATTTATATTTGTGTCGCCGAGTGAATAGATGTTGACTTGTAATTTTAAATCGATTAGTTATATGTTTTGTGCTACATATAAAGACTTTTATTTTCACTTTTAGTAGAGGGAGTAAGGTTATATATTAAAAATTTTTTTGTTTTGTTATATAAATTAGTATAAAATGGGTTTGAAAGGGTGATACCCTGGCAAGGCTGCCTCTGTTTTTATTTTTTACCGTAATTATTATTATTTTTTATTTAACGTGCATGTTTGTTCATAACTCCCTCTGACGAGCCAAATCCCTCAGTAGTACACTGTGTAGCAAAGAAAAAAAAAACTTGCAGTATCCTCCCTAAATGATTTTTTTTTTTTTTTTTTTTTATATATATAGTAACCTGTCCTCAATGTACTGTAAATAAACAATAATGGAAAATTATAAAATGTGTACTAAACTAAAGAAAAATAAGACATCTATAAACGATAAAAATTTAAAATAAATATATACATATTGCCTCGACAGCAATAAAAGAGAAAAAAAATTTCTCGCTTCCCTATCTAGGAATTTATGTGTATAGTCTGTGATTCCACTTTCGTTGGTGAGAATAATTTATTTATGTGGCGTTTAATAGTCGCTTTATCTGGGAATGCAATTTCCTTTAATAGGTAATTGTTATTCCTAAGCTTCCTTACCACCTCGAATGGTCCCAAGAATTTTGGCTGAAGTACACCTGGTTTACCCACGACTTTTAAGTAGCATTCTTGTCCCGTTTGTAGAAATTTTACTTTTTGGACTGGAGTACTGTCGATGTACTCCGCCATCATTTTTTTTGGTTTTGTAAGGCTAATTTCTTTATTTCCTCAATATGTTGGACTCTATTTTTAACGTAGGTTTTGACAATTATGTCTTGGTCAGGCAAGTGTATGGAAAAAGGAGTTCTTATTTCTCTACCGAAAAATAGAAGTGCCGGAGAAAATCCCGTAGCTCTGTGCGGCGTACTGTTATAATTAATTTTAAAAAAATCAATCCTGGTATCCCATTCTAAAGAGTTTTTACACATAGCCACAATTGAATTTTTTAATATTTTATTACTGATTTCACAGAGCCCATTACTGCGTGGATTATTCACGGACGTAAAATCTAGGTCTATGTTAAGAGAATCCATGTATTCTTTGAATAAATCAGAGTGAAAATACCGGCCATTATCCAATTTTATGGATCGCGCCAATCCGAAATTACTAAAATAGCGATTCAATACATTTAGAAGTGTTTGTGATTCACAATTGCGAACCGGTACAGCCTCCAAGAATCTTGATGTGGAATCAATAATCATAAATACAAATTTATTTTTGCGTAGCGTCATTGGAAGCAAACCAATTAAATCTATATGCAAAACTGATCCGATTTCTTTATCTTTGATTATTTTTTGTGTGGGAACTTTAATAGTTTGATGTTGTTTAGTCGTGTTACATGGTATACATTTAGTACAATAATTCTTTACATCCCTGTACATCCCGTACCAGTAGAATCGAGCTTTTATTATTTGATAAATTTTAAAAAATCCGAAATGTGGTTTATGAGCTTCCTGTATTATTTCAGCTTTAAGTTTATCCGGAGCAATTAACAGTTCATTTGTATCAGAGCCTGGCTTTAATATTAATATTTCTTTTTGATTGAGAGTGAATTTTTTTGTGGTTTTGTTTTGTTTGTCAGTTTTAATTTTGTTTATTATTTTATTTAATTTTTCGTCTTCTAATTGTTGTAGTTTAATGTTTTCATCTGATAGAGCTTTGTTTACCGTAAACAATGAATTTTGCAATTTTTCTCTTGAAATTATATTATTAATGTTCCTCGAAACATAATCAGCAGGATTTTTAGATCCCTCGATATGCTGAAAAGAGTAGTTAAAAGGGGACAAATTGTCCAACCACCTTGCTACAATGTCTGGTTGCTTTTCCAAATTTAAAAAATACGTTAGCGCTTTGGAGTCTGTATAAATATTAAATTTTCTCCCTGCGAGAATATGCTTGAAATACATCACCGCTTCATGAACCGCCAGTAGTTCGAGTTTGAAACTGGGGTAGTTCTTTTCGGGATCCCTTAATTTTCGCCCAAAATGTTCAATTGGCAGCTGTTCTCCGTCGTATTCTTGTGCTAAAATTCCAGAAATAGCTGTTTTAGAAGCGTCTGTGATTAAAATGAAATCTTTTGAGAAATCCGGGGGTTTTAATGTGGGATTTTTAACTATCGCTGCTTGGATTTCTTTGAAAGCATTTTCTTCTATGTCAGACCATTTAAATTTCACTTTGTCTTTAGTAAGATTAATTAATGGGTCAACTATTTTAGAATAGTCTTTAATAAGCGATCTAAAATAATTCGAAAGACCAAGTAGAGATTTAACTCCCTTCTTATTTTTAGGTTTAACTAAATTTTGAATTTTATCTATGTTTCTTTTTGAAGGAGAGTATCCTTCGCTGTTTAGGGTGAAACCGAGAAATTCGATTTCTGACATACAGACTTGTATTTTAGTAGGCTCAATAGTTAAATTATTTTCAATAAAAGCTTTAAGGACTTTGTCTAACAGATCTAACATTTCTTCGAGTGAGTCGGCTGCTAGGATCACATCGTCAATAAAATAAGCGACTTGATCTTCATTAAAGTGGCCCAACACTTTATCAATTAATTCTGCAAACACCGCAGTACTGAGTCGCGTTCCGAAAGGCAATCTTAAAAAGGAGAATTTACCGTGCTCCGTTATGAAAGCTAATTTTTCAGTGTCTTCTTCACGTAAATTTATTTGGAAAAACGCACTGTGTAGATCCAGTACTGTATAATATTTTTTTCCACTCATTCTCCGCAGAATCTCTTTAATTTCGGGTATGGGGTACGCATAATTTTGAAGTATTTCATTTAAAAGTCTATAATCGACCGCCATACGATATTTAACTTCATTAGCCTGTTCGTTTTTCTGCAAAGATTTTTTTTTAACGAAAATAACAGGGAAAGCGTAATCAGAGTTGGATTTACGAATGATATTTGCTCTCAAAAGTTTTTCAATTTCTTTTTTAGCATACTCCTTAACATTGTGTGCAGTTTTGTATGGTTTAGTCTGCAGAGGATAATTATGTATTAAATTAAATCTTGGGACGACTAATGAAGATTGTCCGAGTGTATCGTAATTCTTAGAAAAGGCATGTGCATTATTTAGAAGTATTTTTTTTAATTTTTCTGCTGTGTCCGAGTCTAAATGTTGTAAATTAAAGTCGTCTGATCTAAGTTCTGCTTTTCTCCGTTCACGAACTTGCTCTAAATTCAGATTATTAATGTGCACTACCTGCTTCGTTACTTCTTGACCCTCAGTGTCAACTGATTTTATTTCAAAATGTTTAGAAATTTTGCCAATGTTCATTCCCTCTGTTAAGATTAATTTTTGTTGTGATTTGTTAGTGATTATTATATGAATTTTATTATCCTTGGCAATTTCGTGAATTGATGTTTTATAATAAATTTTCATATTATGTTTAATCGGTTCCAAGAGTATTGTATTTGTAGTTGCGAATTTATCTGGATCTAATAGTAATGCAACAATTTTTTTTTCGCCTGGTAGTAACTCCGTTGTCTGTGTTAGTTTTGCTGTAACAAAATTTTTGTGCGAGATACGTTTTTTTTTCTTTTTGCGTATTGTTTCTTTATTTTGATTCTCATTAGAGTTAGCAGTTAAGTTACTTATCAGACTTTGAGGTTCATTTTCTAGAAATTGAAGTGCAATGTTTTTGTTTTTTAATTTCATGGTTTTATCTTCAAAATCGAGGATAATATTATTTGTTTTGAGGAAATCGAATCCCAATAGCATATTGTAGTTCCGACCAAAATCTTGAGTTGTAACATAGAATGCCCCCGATACAAAAACGTTTTCCAATTTGAAAGTTAATTTAATGCATTGCTTAAAAGAGATTGTCGAATTTGTTAATGTTTGAATTTTTACCTGGTTACCGAGATTTTTATATTTTACGTGTGCATTCTTTAATTGTTCGAACAATATAGGTGATGCCAAAGTTACTGCCGCCCCACTGTCTGTCAAAGCATTAATCTTAACACCATTAATTTCAAAAGTAATAATCGGAAGTTGAGAATTGTCATTACTTTTGACACTAGCAATAATTTTGTTATTTTTTTTTGACCCGCAGTGAGACTTACGCGGGTGCCTTGTATTTGAGAATGTAAGTCCCGACTTTAGTTTCCCTTATTGTTACTAGAATTCTGATCATGATCTTTATCTTGTTTATTGTTTTCAAATGTCTGCTGTGAATTATTTTTTTTTGTATAATCATGTTTTTTATAATTATTTTGCTTGCAGCCCCCTCTATGCCCTCTATAATTTCTTCGCTGGTCATATGATCTCTGTTCGTTGAAATTGCCTCCATAATTTCCGAAACTGGGATATGATATCGGCATAAATTGTTGGTGGGGTGGGGGTGGTGCATAGTACATGTACTGAGGAGCAGAATATTGCATAGGGTTGAAGTTTTGGTGCGTGTAATTTGGGGTTTGCTGAAAGTTTCCCTGAGCTTGTTGGTTTCCCCCTTGATAAAAATTTGGTTTTTCGATTTGAATATTCTCAGGAATTTTTTTATTTTCGTCCACGTAATTACTGCTGTTTTGTTCGTTGCCCTTGTAAAACCAACAATGTGGGTTCGTATGGGATGTGGATTTACAGTACTTGCAAAACCTAGTTGTATCATTGTTAGTGGCATTTACCTTTAATTTTATGTTATTTAGTTCCGCGGTTAATAATTTTATATTCTCTGCACTTTCTACATTGAGTTTAAGCAGTTCATTTAACAAATCAGAATCTTTAGTTTTGGAAATGTTGTTGATGTCCTTTAAATTGACATGTGAATAAGCCTCCTCTAATTTTAAGGCTATGTTGCACGCTGTTTTAAAGTCCGGCGGAGAATTTTTTCTTACTTCCAGACTTAAATCACTACGAATTGATTCCAAAAACTGAGATAATTTGATCATTTCCATGAATGTAGAGCTGTTGTTAGCTCCTATATCTTGCCCACTTTTTTTTAGATAAAGGTCTGCTGCCGCATTAAATTCTAATATAAATTCGTTCATGTTTTGTTCCGGTTTTTGTTTGAGATTGCAAAATTTCTTTTGCGCTTCTAGAAATGTGGTTTTGGGTTCGAATAATTGTTTTAACTTTGTTTTAAAGGTTTCTAAGTTCTGTTCCACGAACAAATTTTGATCCCTCATCAATTTATCTTTAGCAGGTCCTACAATTTTCGCCTTTAATATAGTTAATTTAGAATCATTATTCAATTCAGTTTTATTGATGAGATTGTCAAATTGTAAGAAAAAATGGTTAATATTTGCTTCCTTTTTTCCATCATAGTATGGAATCAGATTAATTAGGCTATCTGCATTTGGGGTGTCCATTGTAGTAATTTTAGGAGTAGCTTTTTCAGAATTTATAATTTTCTTCTCTTTCTTTTTTTTCTTATTATTATTATTACTATTATTACAAATAATATTAGTGTCTACAGTTTGATTATTTAATTCGCGTAATTGTTGTCTAGTTTTGACACCAGTATCTATTCTACTAATTCTTTGACTTTTACGCTTATTCATCCAATTAAAGTACAAAAATCATAAAATAGAGAGAGAGCAAAAAAAAATTGTTTAACATAAAATAAAAGATACCCAATGGTGAATTGTTATGCACTGTTCGAGAAATTAATTATATATAATATATATCATTTCAATATTTGAGCATTATTATGTATTTATTTTATATTTGCTGCTGTTGCAGTATATGTAACACAAGTCATATTTTCAATTCTTTGTTAATACAAATCAATCCAATAACACTTATTATTATTTAATATATCATTATATATTTAGTGAGGTACCCAAAAAGAATTGCCAGGTATATGCATGTTACAGAGTGTATGAAGATTCCCCAATGCTTAAAATTTTTTTTTTTTTTTTTTTTTTTTTTTTAATTAGTTGTTGAAAAGAGGAAAAATTTTTTTTCAAAAGAATTAGAATTAAGAACATTTATGTTAGCAAAAAAAATTTTTTTTTTTTAGTCTTAATATTGCATATATATTTTTATATTTAAAAAATTATACAATAACCTAAAGTTCTATTTCTAAAATTAAATTAATATATTAAAATAATTTAGAAAGAGGTAACGGTACCACTTCTAATTCGGTAAACCCTATGATGGAATGCTACAGAGTGATCAATTAAATTATTTGAATTTAAGTCTGACTGCATAGGATTTACCACTATATTGCTGTTAATTGATTAATATGAGTATTTTAAATTATCCGAGACGTATAGTATTTATTTTGCACCTATGACTCTAAGGATCTGATATGATAATTTATACTTAGAGAATTTTATTAGACAAATTATCAATTAATTATAGAAAAGAAAAAGTTCGTTGTGAATTATTTTTGAAGTTCGGATCCTCTTTGAGCCAATTACAATCATCAAAGGTTACCTGCAGAGAGTTATGTAACATTAAATATATAATGGCTTATTTTAAAACCTAGATTGTAATATTAAAGAAAACATTTCCTAAAATAAAAGACTTAATATTAATTCAATAAATTAAGTAAACAAAAGGAAAACTGACTAAAATTAATTGAATATAAAATTGAGTTTATTTACAAGGTAATTATAAGCATATGATTAAAAACAAATATAAATGTTTTAAAAAAATAAAAATATTCAATCCTAGTTGAGAACTGTATTCTCAACATTTATTTTCTGAGAATTACAGTTTATCTTACTGAATTAACAAATTCGATTTTGAAAGGCAGAGTTCCATACCCTAGAAGTATTTATTTGATTAGCCTTTTTATGTTTAGATCGGGGTAGGATCTTCATACACACGTAAATTCGTATTATTAAAAGAATATAGCTTAATTAAATAAAATGGAACAATGGTGAAGGAAGATTGTTTGTTACCTTATATTACTAGATAACGTTGACAGCAGGAGGTAATGGCTGACGCGTTTTCGCTTTTTCTTAGCGCGTACATTTCCATCTATTGGCACACACACTCAAAATCTGTTTTTTTAGTTAGAGAGCAGTCAACCTTCTACTTTTCCATCTTTTTTGAATCTGAACTCTCAAAAAAAAAATCACATTCTTTTCGTGGAGCAAAAAAAAAAAAAAAGGATGGAATCATTTCCCTTTTCACATAAAATTAAGGCCTTATACATATAACTTCTTGAAAATTTGCATGTTTCGGCCATACCTCTGATTTTAGAGAGATGACCATTGGCAGGCGGGAGAATTTTGGTACTCCCCTTGAGTGTTTCATAGGCCCGTCGGTACAATAGTGATTCCTCTTGACGCCGTGCTGTGTCTGGGAGGTAAAGATGCTTTTACTTGTGAGGTCTTCGTGCCTATTTAAGCTCTCATAAATAAATGTGTCATATTATTGTTCTGACAATTTTCTCCATGACATTTTTATTAGGTGTAGTTAAATCATTCGTGGGAACGGAAAACCAAATATTTCCTTGACTGCCGTGGTTCACTTTGTTCCACAATTATCTATCTGTATGCGCTGATCCTAAAATGGATCATTAATTTGTATTGTTCACTGTTCACTGATTAAAATGATACCAAATACTCTGCTAATATGCAGAAAAAAAACCAAATACTTTTCTTTTTATAGTGTGTGCTAGTTTAGATCTAGATGGTGGTATTTCTCACCATCAATTACCTTTCAAGGGGTGAAAACAATTGCGAACCACACGTAAAACAGCTGACATTGATATATTTTTTTCTTGGAAATTCCTGGATTATTGCAATACCTTTTTAAATAGTTTCAGCAAACATTTAAACTATAAACTGATCTTTTCACTATAAACATTATGTCAAATAAATGTATCTTTTTGTTGTTTTTATGTTTTTAATTTCAGTCTGATTTTTTTTTTTTTTTTTTTTTTTTGGTGAAATTTAGGAATTCAGACGTAGAATATTTGTTTATTTAAAATATAAACTGATCGTCCGGCAAAAAATAAGTAAGTAAATAAAATAAATAAAAAGGAATAAATAAATAATTAAAATAAGTTAAAGCTGGTGAATAAAATAACTAAAGATGGCAAATAGATGGGCCTGGATTTTATTTTTCTACCAGATGGTGATTAATAACACACGACAAATTTAATAATTGCTATAAATTATTTCTAGTGAATCATTTATAAAAGATTTTTTTAATTATTTAATTATTCATATTATTAAATATATTGATATAATATGTATTGTTTCAATATATAATTTATAACAAATTTAATATTACAATTTATAAAAAATGTAATATATAAATTAAAAAAATATATATAATAAAATACTAAATAGATAAAATTAAACAAATTTAATAAAATATAATAAAATTTAACTTTTGTCTTATCACAATATAATAAATTATAACACCTTGTAATAATATATTTATTTTAAATGTTAAAAGATGTCAATCAACAACATAATACACACTAAAATAACTTTTATTAGGTTGTTGACATGTTTCTGCTCACTCCGAGCCATTTTCAAAAACAAATGAGAATATTCTATAATTGAACGGTCTTTGAAGTTATCATTTGAATTGCTATCATTTCATTTTCATGTACTTTTTAAAAAATTACTCACGTTATCATTTTTTTTAATTGGATGTTTATTTTCACATTTGTAAGCACGGAGTCACTCGAGCCACAATTTTGGTAAGTTAAAAGATGCTGCATCGTTAACATCGTTTAGTAACAAGCAAAAATACAATATGTAACGATGCGGCATCTTTTAACTTACCAAAATTGTGGCTCGAATTACTCCATGGTTACAAATATGAAAATAAACAACCAAGTAAAAATAAAAGATAACGTGCGTATTTTTTTAAAAATACATGAAAATTAAATGATAGCATTTTAAATAATAACTTCAAAGACCGTGCAATTATAGAATATTCTCATTTATTTTTGAAAATGGCTCGGAGTGAGCAGAAACATGTCAACAACCTAACAAAAGTTATTTTGCTGTATATTACGTTGTTAATTTACACCTTTTAGCATTTAAAAGAAATGTGTTGTCTTATCATTTAATTAATTTAAATGCCTTAATTGAAAGTGTAAGTGTATTTTTAAATGGAAGCAAATTTAAAAAAAAAAGTATTATTACATCCAAATAACGGTACAAACTAACGGCTAGACGGCTAGAATAAATATAATAATAAATATGATCACAGCAATATATATAAGCTGCTATTTTTAAATTAATCATCCTAATTTTAGCAAAATACACGAGTCATATTATTAATACTTTTAGAAATAAAACACTGTAAATAATAGGGAATAACTCAAAAGCACAAATTTACACCGCAAAGGATCAACGAGTTTAGTGTGACGGTTATACTGAAATATATCCTTCTTACATCTTTCGTTAAGTCGTACATTGTGCAGTTAGAACGGTGTAAAGTGTTTTTTTTTTTTTTTCCCCTAACAAAAAAAGATGTTTGAGACGAAATATGGATTTACCAAAACGAAGATTAGAACCGAAAGCAAAGAATTTATAACGACAAAGTAACAAGAAAAACTTAAACTGTTTAAGTAACAGTTTTAAAATTTATGATACAAGTAATTGGTTGAAGGCCTTAAGGGTATATTTTACGAGAAGAATGAAAAATAGATGTAGAAATGGAGTAAATGTAAAGATGAAGGCGTTAAAATCACTTTTCATCACTTTATGAATCAAGTAAAAATATTTATTTTTATACTTGTGAAGATTTTAGAAGCGCAGAATCTTTTCAGATTTTAAAAGAAATTTCTAACAGATTCACGTCTGAAGTCGTAGTTTTGTGTTTGCATTATATAAAAAAAAATAAATAAAAAAATAAATAAAATAAATTGTCGCTGCCCAAAAACAGATATAATCCATAAAAAATTGTAAATTCTTAATATAAATATGTCTTGTTTAAAACGAATTATGAGAATTCAGGAAAATATTTAATTTTGGTAAATAATTTTAATCAGAAAGTTGATAGATAAATTTTTATTTTTCGTTCTTCTTATTATTTTTCTTTTTATAGGCTTAACTTATATTTAAATATAGACAGTACTCATATTAAATAAATTATTTCTTAAATTGGATTTGTTGTATAAAGGATTACAGGGGTGGGCGAAAGGTCTCCGTTAAAAACGTTCAACCGAAATGCATTTATTCACTCAAATTCCAATATACGGTTAGTTTAATATCGAACATTATACTGTACGGCCTTGATTTTCGGGAATTTTATCATATATGGAAGAATTCAGGCAACTTAGTTAATGATATGTCCAGTACACCAAATTTTCCGAAAGTCTGGCTACCTTTCATTTAATTCATTCTCTTCGTCCGCTCCCCCCTTTTTTTTCTCCTCCGTACTTAAACTCATCCAGTCTGGCCGGGCGCTTCTATTGGTTTCCTACATCACATGTGTTTTCCTGACTCTGCTGTTGTTTTTGAAAAACTCACCGCCATTCAATCTTGGGCGCATGCGGGAGACGCAAGCATATTTACATGGCTTAACTTTTGAATCTTTTAAATTTGGCGCTGATGATGGAGCTTCAGGGGTTCCGAAACAACTGTTTGCCATTTTATATATTTTTATTTGTGCTATTTTACGTTGATAATTTATTTTTAATTATTCTGTACTTCCTTGTAAAAAATTGGTATGCTCGAATCCGACCGCAAGATTCAAAACCCAATCCGAAACAGATCATCAACAAAAAAAATAATAATAAAAAAAAGTGCGTGAAACCTTCAGAAAAAGTTTAATTTAATCCTACCCGAAAAAGTACAATTAAATTAAATAAAATAAAATAAAGGCTGATAAAAAATAGAGCCAATCTGATTTAAATTCAACCCTTGGATCCGGTTTGATTGGTATAAAATTGGGTTGCCTGATTAATGAAAATCTCAGTCTGGGTATATTTTTTAAGGAATGTTGATTCAGTGTCTTATGGTAATAGAATCAATAAAAAGTTTTAAAATATATATATTACCATCATAATGTTGATGAATTAAAATTCATGACCGTATGTTTTTGATGTATTATTTTGAAAGTAAATCATTTTTGCGAATAAAGTGAAAGTCTAATTGATTTGATTTCAGTTATATGTATCTATAACATGCAACATGCACTCCTTTAAGAAGAACATCATACAGCACAATATTTTGTTCGAACATTATCAGCTCAATTTAAAAAAAAGTTCAAAATGGCTGTGAATTTTTATAGTGCCTTTTTTTTATGTATATCATGCATTTAATATTTTACTTTTATTACACATTCTGACAGAAATAGCAATTATGCGGTTAATGAACCAGCTAGAATTTTGAAACTTTATGCAGAAACAGGTCGATATTTCGAATACCATTATTACGATAAGCTTATTTTAACAATTCCATATCAAAGAAGCGGCGAATATATAACTTAACTCAATTACCGACCGAAGTAATTACACTTCTAAAACTAATCAGCTCGGTATTTTAATCTATGCAGTAACGTTTAATAGCAAATAGAAAGCCGAAACGTAAAACTATTATAGATAAAATATAGTATGTGGTATAATTTGGTGAAACGTTCTTTATTCCCACAAGTATAACTCGATTTACACTTCATCTTATCTAGGCGTCAAAGGCCCAGTAAAAGATGGCAATTAAAACGTTAGCGTTTACGGCTCTCTGGGGGAAAGTGTATCGGAATAGGAATTTCGGCAGTCATAAATTTTCGGATAGTCCAGCTATTTTTACAAGCGGGAATAGCGTTAACAGCTCAAACTGAGTATTAAAAGGAAATATGAATTGCAGACGTATTCACCAAATAGTCATAGGAATAATAATAACTGAAATGAATAAATTACAATGAAAGTTTTGCTAGGAAATATAAATAAAATGTGGTTAATTTGCGGGAAGAAAAATGAGAAATAGTAAATTATATTCAATAAGAATTTTTAACAACCCTTAAAAACTGAGAAGGTTTTCCTTGAATAATAACCAGTGAATTTTTATCTTGCTTTTTCCAAGCGTAAACCGACAAAGCGAAAAATGTCCCAAAGCCGGGAATCGAACCCGGGTACTCAGAATAGCGCTCTGAGGCTCTACCACTGAGGTACAAGGAACGATATCCCAAATCGTCATTTCTAACTCTTATATATGTCGGACCGGTGAGAAATGACGAGTTGGGATATCGTTCCTTGTACCGCAGTGGTAGAGCCTCAAGAGCGCTATCCTGAGTACCCGGGTTCGATTCCCGGCTTTGGGAACATTTTTCACTTTGTCGGTTTACGCTGGGAAGAAGCAAGATAAAAATTCACTGGTTATTATTCAAGAATTAAAGGCGTAATTCACTGCTGAAAGTGAATTAAAAATTAATTAAGGTTTTCCTTATTTTCAAAAAGAGTAGTTAGAACTTACTAACGTACTATTGTATATATAAGCCTCGTAGGCAGTTGTATTTTTTATAAATTTACTTATTTAGTTATTTATTATATGCCTATGAATAAATTTAGTATAAGTGAACCAATTTCAATACATATCTACACACGCGCACACTGATGGGCAATAGAGCATTTTAACTACAAATTCACTGTGAAAATAACTAAACTAAACTCAGAAGTAATAGAATCCATTAAGGACCATAGTCGGTAGTATGCACAACTCTTTCTGTACTATGAGGATACTGAGGTGCCATGTAGTATATGCCCCAGTCAGCTGGCCAGCCTAACGCGGAACCCCCAGTGTTTTGTTCCGAAACACTTGGTACTCAATTTATCGACTCCGAAAAGAAGAAAGGTTTGGTGAATATTGCTCAAATCCCTTGATATACCTCGGACCAGTGCGACGCGCTGATCATTTAGCTACCAGGCTTATCACTATGAAAATGCTCTCTGATATTTAAAGGTTGGTAGGGGCAGACAGCTGTCATTTTGTGTAATAAGCATGCGTGTTGTCTCGAAAAGCTGAAAAGAAAATTCAAGCTAAAATCAAGATTTATTAAATTTGGGCATAATTTACAATACATCTAGTAGATAATTTTTATAGTCTCAATTTCGTCTGCTCTGGAAAGAAAGACCAGAGAAAAGGGAGAAGAAATGACATAAGCAGCTGAAAAGTTATTGGACAGTCAAAAAGCGGTAATATCGCTATAACAGCATAGAGATCTGCACGGGTCGAAAGTTCCAGGCCGGGCACGTCCCGAACCGCACAAAAAATTATTGGCCTAGCTTGTACAAAAAATTTGTTGACCCAGTCCGTACAAAAACTTAATTAGTAAGACTCGATCCGACTGAATTTTTCCAAAACATGCCGATATTTCTGAAGTAACATTATTCTACAGTTAAAATTATTCAAAAATCACACGCGTAGATTTTGTTTTCAGATTATGTTCGAAATGCATGGAATACAAATTATCAACAATACACAAAACTAAGATCACTTAGACAATTACGTACATAAACATTAAAATAATTGACCTAGACAATTACATTCAAATGAAGATTCAGTAAGAAAATCAACGTAGTTTAGAATGAAAGAAAAATATGGTAACAGAAAATCATAATTTTAAAGCAACTACAAAGAAAAGAAAAGTAGATTTAAAATATATATATATCTGTAATTTATGAAACCAAATTAAATTTCTAAATATTTCGCCTGTCCAATAACACTTTTCATACTGGTATGGTCAGATTCAGGCCCAACTTTTAGCTTTTATACCGGACCTGGAAATTTCGGCCCGTGCAGACGCTCTAAAAAGAGTTGGGAAGAGTCCAGAAACGGCTCGGCCCGGAAAAAAGAAGTCTGTGCCAGCCTGCTCAGAAGATTCTGCAGAAAAAAAGTTGGTCCCACGTCCGACTGGCTCGGAAAGTGTGAAGACCAGGGGCTTGGTTCGAGTCTCATGAATGAAAATTGGCTCGAGCTTTTCCCGCTGGCCGGGCCGGGGCTTCGGGCCAGGACCGCATCCGTGCAAATCTCTATAACAACATGCTATTAGCTTGTTAAAACGGGAAATGAAGCAATAAATATAAAGGGATTTTTCGAAAAAGATTCAGAGAAGTATGCTCGGTTTTTGAAATAATAATAATAATTTGGGGGAAAAAAATAACAAAAATAAAGACTACAAAACAGAATATAAAATATTTTAAGCAAAAGGAACATTTAAAAAATTGTTAAAAGAGATTTTTCATTACACATACATTGATTGAATGGGTAATTTCCAATTTAAAATTCCATAAAATAAAGTAAAATGCATTTTTCAAAATGAAAAATTTCCAAGAAATTCCACCTTTTTAATAAGATGTCCACTAGTAATCGCCCGCCCCCTCCCTCCGTAAAATTTCTGTTTTTCAACCAAGCATAATATCATTTCATTTGCAATCGACACTATTTGCAAACATGTTTTGTAACGTAATTTTGCAATATCTTCGTATCATTATTTCGATGTCCAAAAAGCTTCACAGTGGAAAAGGGTGGAAACATAATAGTTCATTACGAGAGATCACTGTATCCACAATGAGTAAAGAGAGAATAAAATGGTATACTCATTGCAATAGTTCCCCTGATGGTCTTGTAATATATTTCGTACGGCCCACACACATTTGTGGCCAATCCATTTATACGGTCATCATTTAGACGCTTTATCAAACAAATCTAAACTACTTGCCTGCATGACCAAAGTATTAAAACCAGTGCATTATCATATTCATTGTGCTTATTTATACGGAAGATGGGCATGTCTGGTTGATAAGATTTGCGAAGTGTTATGCCAGTCTTTTTATATTGCTATTTTTCCCCCTGTATTATCATTTATGCATACCATTATATTATTTCATATTTGTAAATCACGCAATTCTGAACTGCCTTCCCGAAGGAAATCTATCAAAACTGTTGAGTACTGGATTGATTAACCAGTTGGAAAATGATATCGTGACTTTCAAATAATCAACTCGGGTTCTAAAGAAAGACAGGAATGTTTTTGCAGTTAATAAATTTGCATTCATTTATTCAATCAATCATTCCGTAGAGTTGAATTTGCGTAATTATATTTCAATAGTTTAGATGTCAATCCACAAATGAAGATTTTCAATTATTGTATGAAAAAATGCACAGGAACAAACATCGCAAATGAATTTGCTTTGCAAAATTATTTAGTCTTTTTCTGTTTGAAAGAAAATTTGAAAATACTAAAAGCCAATCAGATTTGCAGTTCTGCTGGTCGATCGAGTATTTGACAAAGTTATTTAAAAGATTGTGTAATTGAAATAAATCTAAAGTTTATGAAAACAGGCGATTTGTTATACATTATAATTACAACATATAAATTAATAAATAAATCGAAAAATAAACGTTTTTTTTTAAACTAAAAAAATTAAATCTAAGAACAGTAAAATTTTCAATTCCGAATTTGAATTTATTTTTGCTCATTCTGTTTTCAGAAGCAGCTAGAGTTTGAAAATTGACAGCTGTACTAATGGTGAGTTTCTTGGTATTTTTTTTTCACTGTGTGCATGTTTGGCATGTTGGCACTGCAATGTTATATTAGTAAACACAATTTTTATGTGAAGCAAGTAAATAAAACTGCATTTTTGTAAAAGTTCATAATAATTAGTAATTAATAATAAATACTATACCCGTACCTTTGAAACTTTATAAGTTCCAATAAAAAAATAAACAACAAAGTTTTATTTTATTTATTAATAATAAGTTAAACTTCGAAGTTTTTACGTATCCACTTTAATAAAAGTAAGGTATCTAAACTACTTGCCTGCATGACCAAAGTATTAAAACCAGTGCATTATCATATATATCACGCTTATTTATACGGAAGATGGTCATGTCTGGTTGATAAAAACATCAGTTTATTTACGAAAAAAAAAATCTTTTATATTTTAGAAACGTAAAAGATTAAAATAAACGCGAAATAGAGCAAAACTGCATTATCTGAGAAACTTTTTTTTTCAGTTTTTTAACATGTAACTGTATTATTAAGCTTGTGACCAAGAAAAAAAAATTATTGTGTAATTTTTCTAAAAGTCACAATGTACAGTCTAAAAGTAAATTGCGATATGACAAACAACATCTTGGTTAATGCGATATTATTACTTATGACAGTATTTATTTCAAAACTGTTTAACAACTAACATTCGACAGTCAACGACTTTTTTTTTTCTTATACGTTTATGCAGCTAGTTTCTAAATACTTTGAAGTTTTAACTCTAAATACTTTAACTGAATGCTCAATATTATGCATTTAAAAATATTTATGAACCTCTCACTGTCCCTTAATTTTTGGACAGTAGTGTACATCAGCATATTATTGATTTATCGCAAAATTAAGAAAACTATTTGATTACAAATCACTTCAACAATCATGCTTTTATGTTTAACATTGAATCAGTAAATGTGTCAGGGAATTCCGAGTTGTTGAGCGGGGGAAAATATTCTTTTGAGAAGAAGGTGTTGTAACGACATTTCACCGGAGTTAACATTCCTTTGTCTAAAATACGATAGCATCCCAACAAGTGCTGGAAGTAGCGATCACACGCTTTAAAAGAACAATATTACAGATGCTCCATACTTCGAAATGTAACTGATATGATGTCAATGACTTAAATATTACTTCAAATTTTAATTGCTTAAAAGGCGTATAGCCAACATAGTGGAAAAGTACCCAAGCCGGGACTCGAACCCGGGTCATCAGTATAGCGCACTGACATTCTATCAACTGTACCACTTGGGAACGATACTCAGCCTGGCACTTTTTCACTATAACATGTTGGCAATGCTACAAACGCAGCAAGAGGGAATATTTTCCGTGAGCTACCAACCCTGGGGCAAACACAAAACCAAAGAAAAATCTTTTAGTATCTTTTCACCTTTATTGGTTAAATTAACTTTTTTTTAGAATTTTTTTTTTTTCACTATGTCGGCTACACGCTTTTTAAGCAATTAAAATTTGAAATAGTATTATAAATGCAAGGCGTGGGAAATTCTCTATGGAAAAATTTCCGAATAAACTGCCGACAATGCACTGTGAGCACTTCTGCTATTCTTCTTCTTGTGATGCCAGCACATTTCACACATAAACTAAACAAATCTGTTGAAAATATCGCTACAATATCTATATTACTGTTAAAACTATGAACAAGAATCCCGATTCGGCTTGGAATAATACATTTTGTATTTTTGACTGACAAAATCGGTTGCTAATCTAGATTCTATGGGAAATACTCTTTCGCTTTGCTGTGTACTACAGTCCCTGGCCAAATTATTAGACGCAGTTGTTTTTATTATAATTTGTTAAATATCTGGAAAGATACATGAGGTTTTATCTTGAAACTTTAGGAGTGTAAACAACATGATAAACGTCATATATTTCCGAGAAGATTGTTTCTTGAAACCCCATAAGGGGCCGTCAACAAATTGAAGAAAAACGAATACGTTTTTGATAACCCTGTAAAAACCAATATCACAAAAGCGTTGAAACGGTATCACACGCTTAGGAGGCTTATTGTAATAATTTGGGTTCATTTTTATGAAGATAGCATGTATACTCGAAGAGAAATTCAGGTTTTTATAAAAACAGTCCCAAATTTTACCAAGTTTTTTGCTTATAATTTGCAGAGTTTTTAATATAAAACAAGTTATTTCAGAAAATATGACAAACAAAATTATACACATTACCCTGCAATCAGAATTAAAAAATAATAATAATTGCATGAAAAATGAGCAGGTTTACTAAATATTTTTTCACTGCGCATGCGCGAATTCAATCAAAATATACTGTGCATAATATATTAGCTAAATATATAGACCGACTTTTATAAAAGTCTCAAAAACATAGTTTGAAAATTCTGATAGTGATCGTCGATAGAATAAGCTCGAAATTCGCTGTTCCCGAAAGGAAGCAAAAAAGATGAGGGGTTGTATCCAAATATACTAGTTTATGAAAGTCGACATAATAAGAATGAAGTGTTTCTCATTCTATATTTGATACAACCCCTCATCTTTTTGCTTCCTTTTGGGAACAGCGAATTTCGAGCTTATTCTATCGACGATCACCATCAGAATTTTCAAGCTATGTTTTTGAGACTTTCATAAAAGTTGTTCTATATATTTAGCTAATATATTATGCACAGTATATTTTGATTGAATTCGCGCATGCGCAGTGAAAAAATATTTAGTAAACCTGCTCATTTTTCATGCAATTTTTATTATTTTTTAATTCTGATTGCAGGGTATTGTGTCTAATTTTGCTTGTCATATTTTCTGAAAATAACTTGTTTTTATATTAAAAACTTAGCAAATTATAAGCAAAAAACTTAGTAAAATTTGGGACTGTTTTTATAAAAACCTGAATTTCTCTTCGAGTATACATGCTATCTTCATAAAAATGAACCCAAATTATTACAATAAGCCTCCTAAGCGTGTGATACCGTTTCAACGCTTTTGTGATATTGGTTTTTACAGGGTTATCAAAAACGTATTCGTTTTTCTTCAATTTGTTGACGGCCCCTTATGGGGTTTCAAGAAAAAATCTTCTCGGAAATATATGACGTTGATCATGTTGTTTACACTCCTAAAGTTTCAAGATAATTCCTCATGTATCTTTCCAGATATTTAACAAATTATAATAAAAGCAACTGCGTCTAATAATTTGGCCAGGGACTGTATATCTTTCCCCTCTATTTTCTTGCAAGAGTCCTAAGGCTGCATTTATATGTCTTTTTTTTAAAAAGTCCTCGGCAAAATCACATAAATCATTCGTCTGGCCTTTCTTTTCCAAAGGTTCTGGGGTGACCAACAAAAGAAAGGGGAGTCTCAACAAAAGAAAGAGGCGGTGATGAATCTGCCAGCGATGTCCCCTGCTGACAGATGGCCTTTGCGCCAAATAATCTCGAAGATGAACTTTTTTTTTATAGAAGCAAACAAGAAGTCATAAATTAGCAACAAAGAATTTGGGGTATTTTTATTGAATTGGCATTTCAGAAGTATTTCGGGGACCCGGCTCCACATGAGGAAATTGTATCTTAGTGACAGACGATTGCAGGAATAATCTGCAAAGTTTTAGACAATGTTACTCGAAAGCAGTAAGCAAAAATGCAAAGAATCCGGATGTCTTTCCGAATATTGTTGGTAATGGTAGGAAAAACTAAACTTTACAAAATATCACAGAACTTTTTTCAATTTAGACAAGCTAGGAAGGCTGAAAACATCAAACAGAGTGAATAACCACATGGAAAAGAACGCCTTACCACAGAACAAATACCGCTTAGAAAAACGTAGTGCGCACCTTAAGATACCTTGTATGGACCTTCCTAAATTTAAATGTTACAATTAATTACTGTGTTAAGTCTGTTTCATTTTATCCTTAGAGTTTTTGCAATAACTGCCTACAGTAGTTCAATATAGATTCAGCGAAGAAGAATTGGTGTTGTCCCAGTAGCAGTCGGCCGACTTTCTAAAAGCTATCTCGACATCGCCCAAAACAATTTCGGAGTTACTGAATAATCGTTCAGTGTTGCAATGATCATAAATATTTCTCCTCGTTGTCAAAAAGACACCTTCAGACAAATAGCCTTTATCGCGCCTGTAGCAAACTCTGTAAGTCGGCAGGAGTGCTTGAACTCATTAATCAGAACCGGTGGAGGTCCGGCCATAAGATGCTATCGCAAGGAACTTTTTTAAGGTGTATCTGTCACTCTTTTAGCCGAAGTTATATCTCACAAATGTAATTATCATAATTATGATAGTATCTTTTCATCTTTATTGGTTAAATTAACTTTTTTTAGAAAGATTTTTGTTTTCAATGAATATGCATGTGAAAAAAAAAGAGACATTTTTAAAGGATGGGTCAAATAAAATCACTCAGAGGACATAATGGTTGAACAATTGTATGTTACACACCCAGTAAATTAAATTTTATTTGCCTGTTCGAGATAAAATCTCTCACAGAGATAACAAACGTTTATGGCAACAAATTCCCATTTTTTAAATCCGAGTTTCTTTTGAAGAGAAGGTGTGGTTTGTGTAATACTGTGTAACAACTTTCCGAAAGATTGAATATTTAGTTCAAGATAAATGTAATTTCTTTAGATCTCTCGGGTCATTGAATATAAAAATAATTTCATAAACATCGCTTTTCAGATCAGATTGTTTAAGATATGAATGTAAATAGAAATAAATAGAAATCAGCTAAATTGACTGTGTCTTTCTTTTGGCCTCTTTGTGATATCTATTCTTTTACTATTTTCAACAGTGTTAGAAAAAAAAGATGGGGCAAAATTTAAATTGCGAAATCAAAAAAGTTACATTATTCGATGTAGTTTATTCTATTTATGCGTAAGTAAATATATATGAAAATCTTAGTTTTTTCAAACATTTGGTAAAAAAAAAAAATGTTATTACGTTTTTTAATTACATTTTTCCCAGAAAGATAATTAAAAAAAAAAAAAAGAAAGAAACGGCGTAAAATTCAGCCAAAGAATCACTTCTAAATTAAAAAAAAAATACTATTATTTTCGATCAATTTTATTTGTTTTAAAGTCATAGGCTCTAAGAAACAAAACTCCACAGACAAATAGGAACAGACTTTTAGAGACACTCTTAAACAAACTATCAAATTCTATGTCTATTAAAGTGATAAAATTAATTGACAATACTGCTAACTTTTTAAACTGAATGTTTATTTAATGAATTCATCGCTGTCCCTATACATATTTTTTCAATTTCCTTTCTGTTCAAATAACATTAAAATAAAATCCATAAAAATAAAACTACAAATTCTTTTGCCAAATGTTTAACATAATAAAGGTTTTTTAAGCATATTTTGCTTTCGTAAAAATAAAATAAACTATATCAGACACTGTAATATTTTATATTTATCATTTTATAGCATGCCTTATCTTTCTACCGCCACTATATATGATATGGTTCTTGAGTCATATTTTTCAAAGATATGAAATGTTTATATTTTTTAAAAATACCTCCCAAAGTAAAATAATTGGACCCAGAACACAATGATTCATAATCAAGAAGTTACATCGTTTCCTCATATCTTTCGCAAGAAAATCCGCATCTGTCGTGGTGATGCTATCAAAAGCAACTGCATTTGAGATTTGTCAACTCATTACTGGTATTTAATATCTGCTTATACCTACCGCTTTGATCTTGTATCGCATTTTATACTTGCTCTTTATCGCAAAGAATCGAGAGTACATGACCTCCCTCAAATAGGAGAAAATTTTGTTATTACCATTGCTTAAAATATCTCTTTTATAGTTTCTTCATGTCAATTAGCTACGTGATGTGAATTCTATAAATCATATCAAATGGGGGACCGATTGCATTTTGGGTTTCAATCAAGATCTGTCAATTTTGTCAACTGAGTTTGTTTATAATATTGAAAGCAATAATCGAAGATCTTATCCTAATTAAAATAGCGCCGAACTTTTTTTAAAATCTAATACTTAGATTTTGACCTTAGCGAATTAACATCAATTAAATTGCTGCATGCGGGCAAGACTAAATACATTAGACAATGGAAAAAATTATCAAAACAAAACGTATGCTAAGTACGAATATGTATAGTTTGATGAAAGAATCGATAATGATTCTTCTTTGATAGTTATCGTATATCACATTAAATTTTTGATAATAATCTGACAGCGTCAGATAAAATTAATGTTATAACGGGTTGTCCAATAACACCTTTAGGATATTAAATATCGATAAAACAAAAATTATTTATAGTTTCTTAATGTTTCTTATTCTGATTGTGAATATGCTTGATACGAATTAAGATAAACCCAGCAATGCTAATGTTACATTGTTAGACAAATTTGACAATTCTGTCACAACCAATACTGAATGTTACTCTACTTTATGAAGGTGAATGAATTTTTCTCTCTTTAACTTGGAGGAATCGACGTTTCAAGCGCTTATTTTTAGCAAGAGGGGTGCTATAGAACACACTGCATGTGCATGAGAGAACATTACTCTGTTGAACTCTGTTTTGATGTTTTGAATTCTGAGAAATGATGATGTCAATTAAAGAAACAATGAGAAAAATGATGATTGTACAATACCATCTTTTAGATTGAGAGAAGTACTGTTGGATCGATGCAAAAATGAAGGCAATTCTTTGAAAAATACATTTGAAGATATGCATAAATGGAGAAGACTGATTAAAATCCATGGAAGAATGAAGGCAATTCTTTGAAAAATACATTTGAAGATTTGCATAAAGGGGAAAGACTGATTAAAATCCATGGAAGAATGAAGGCAATTCTTTGAAAAATACATTTGAAGATATGCATAAAGGGGGAAGGCCGATTAAAATCCATGGAAAAATGATAAGTAACTATCAGCTAACTATTTGTTATTATAACCCCCCCCCCCTCTGACGCCTAACCCTTCAGTTGGCAATTGCGATCACGTGAACTGTTCGACTTTTGGGGGAAGAGAAAGGAGGCAGTGCACCTTTAATTTCCTTGAACTTAGAAGTTTTCGATATATTATAAAAGTTTAAATACTTTTAACTTGTCCAAACTGAAGATCTAAGATACTTTGAATAGTACTCTTATAAAGGTGAGTTATGATGACCTACTTACAAACTGTTGTTTGATCGAGAATTCAAAATTCCTATCAACAGCATTTCTAAAACAAAATTGTTGCAAGTTTTATTCATTATTGCCATTCTTTTAATATTTTCACCAAATCAATAAACCAGCACCAAGAGCTCTTGAATTATATTTTTCAAACTTATTTAAAAGGCCTGGAATATCTTAATGGGGAGGTTTTATTATTTTTTTTTATGCTATAATAACGGACAGTGTGTTCATTTACGTTACTTAAAATATGAAAACACAATTATTCCTAGATATACGGAATGATAGTTGAGATGCACATTAAATAATTAGAGAAAGGAAAATATTGACACTTTATATATAAAAATATATATCGTTTTATTTCACAAATTTGTTAACTTGAGAATCCTGAAAATAAAAAAACTGTTTTGTTTCATTAATTCAGAAGCCAGGAGGTTTGAGTCTATTTAATTATTATTTTTTAGCATTTGGACATTAGAATTCATTTAATTCTCATTAACAAATTTCGGGTTCATTTAATTCTGATTTTTACTTTAAACATACTTTTTTATGGAAAAACAAAAAATCGACACGTTTTTTACTCGTTTGAATGGATTAAATGTTGAAAACATAAATTTCTAAATATTTTACATCTTGATGAAAAAGTTTTTACAAATTTTCTGAATTCCCATACTTCTCAATTTCATATGAATCTAATAGCATTATATATATATATATATATATATATATATATATATATACATATATAACGAAAGGTGGCTTCACTCGTTCTCGTTATGTATTTCGAAGTTTCTGTGGACGGATTGTGTAGACGTGTCGAAATAACCAGAGTTCTTTTTCCTAGAATCTGACTTGATTCCTTCTTTTTAATTACATACTCCTTTTTTAGTCAGACCCTGGGGTTATGAGAGCCGATGTATTCACATCGTGGAATAATGAGCCTAGCCCGTTGAGGATGACATTTTCGGACCAGGACCGACGGGACGACCGGCCGCAAAGCGAAATAAAGAAAAGCCGAAAAACATGTATATGACACTTTTATGTTAGCCAGACGCTAGTGACAAATAGTCAAATAGAATTCCCATCATCATTATCGTATTGCATTAATTTCATTTAAAATATTAACCTTTCACACATTTACTGTAAATACTTAATTTATTTTCATATTAAAAATATATGCTGCATACATTTGATTGCACTCATTTGATTTAAAATACAAAATAATAATAATAATGATAATAGTAAGTAATGGAATAAACCAAAATATTTTATTTCGACATCAAAGCATTGTTTTTAATCTACACACGCAACTAATAAAAGCTGCTATTGACGAGATTTGCGCCCAGATAACATAAAAGTAGCAAATAGTTTCTCATGAAAATGTTTAAAGCTACTGAAAAATGCATAAAACCACAAAAGACTACTGTACCACTCCTAAATGCAGGTGTGGTATAAACTGTCGCATATTTCAAGCGATATTTATTATATTTGGGAAGTACCAACGTATTCAAGGTATATTCATATTCAATTGCTCACATTTTATATATTCTAGCCAAGAAGCACTCACAGTAAAGAGGTCACGATCTTTCTATTCATCCACCAAACCAATAAGTTGGTCAGAAATTAAAAGTAATTAAAGCTCTTTGACCTTTGTGACAGGCCATAGAATTGCTCGCTTGATTAATGAGAAATTTTTTGGAAGATGCATTCACGGCGATTTTCAGTCACAGGTGTTGTTGGCTTGCTTCTTTTTTTCAATCGTTTTTTATGAGTAATCTAACTTACTGTTGCAAAGTGCAAGCGACGAAATTTATATTAAGTACTTTAAACCGTAAAACTAGGTGGTGAAAGCTCTGAGAACTATCAAATGAAATAAATTTTCTCTTGTTTTAAATGGTAAAAAATTTAAAAATATATGCAGTCTTGAAAAAAAAAATCTACAAACAATGAAAAGGTTCTCTGTTATGCTGATTACTATTCAGTATACTAACTATTATAGACGAATATAAAATGGTAGTTTTATGAGGCTCAAGGTTATTAAATATTACACACACATATACATATACATATATATACATATGTGTGTGTGTGGAGATTACTTCTAGATTTTTTTTCTATGAGAATGTGCATTTTACCTTAGCATACTACTATCATAGTCAAAAATCTCATGTAGAGTTTATACCATACCAATGCTGTCCAACGCGGCGTCCGCGGGAATCATGGTGCACTTTGAATTTATCTTGTTGGTAAGATTTTCTTTTCTTTTACATAATAATCCATTTGTAATGATTTAAAAGCAAAGTACCTTTGATGTTTATATGCTTTTTTCATGACAGGCAGAATTTTGGTTCCTTCTTCTGCTAAACTTTTTGGGGTAGAGTTTTCCTAAAAACATATAAGGCTAAATTTACTAAGATTTATATTTTTTCTAAAATTTAATTTTACATAAAGCTCCTGCATAGTAAATGGTCTTATGCTTAATTACCGCGATACATATGTGTATTGTGTAGCATGAGATATGCGTGTATCGCTACGAGTACTATAGTGAGTTAATATTGTCACATGTTCCCAAGCATGTGAATACTGGCGCCTTTCAGGGTTTGTCCTTAGAAGAAATTCACCCCTGCTTTCTGGAATGTTGGATATTGAGGTAATTGTAATGTGAGGCTAACACTAAAATCAAAAACTTTGAAGGCTGACTTTTCCAAAGGATATGATTTATTGATATCACGTGTTACACACAGTCACTTTCAAAGTATTCTCCTTCTGCAGATATATCTTTCTGTCAGCGCGGGTACAGTTGCTGAAAATAGCCTTGGGCGCCTTTGGACGAGATGGTCGTCATTGCGGTCATCGCAGCTTGCTTTCTCAATCTAAGGTGCATTTACGTTGTGACGTTTTAGTCCTAGACGTTGGCGTTCCTGCCTTTAAATCATAAAACACAACCAATAAGTGTGTTTCATTGATTGTTTACGCCGCCGCTGATGGGTTGGGTCTTAATGCTCCTTTAAGGTGCATTTACATTATAACGTTATCGTCTTAGGTGTTTTTGGAGTTAAATCAGAATACCAATCAGCGGTAGCATAAACAACCAATGAAGCCCGGTGATTGGTTAGTTCAATGCCAGCAATGCCAACGCCTCAGACGATAATACCATTTTGAATACACCTTCGTAGGCCGCATTGCCTTCTCACCGTTTATCTGCTATGCAACATGTGCAATGTTTCTGTTCTGTTGTCAAATTATTTAAACGTTATCAGAATTAGATATTCGCACGTTGTTCTTCAAACGCCATTTCTGCTTTCGCCGAACACGAACGACTACAGTTCACTGATACGCATTGCCTGAAAAAAGAAAAACTGCACAGCAACGTACTTTTTTTCAACGCATTTCATGTCACATGTACGCACTACGCATTGTAAAATAGTTCTCCTCTCCTCGAATACGGATTGAAGATATTCAGCGTGATCTCCGAACTTTTTGGTTCTAGTAGAATGCCATTTGCTGTGTTTGAGATATGCTGCTGTATTTTCAAACTGTGGTCCTCAAGGATAGGTCCTCCCTTGTAGTCCTCTTAGATAAAAAAAAAGCCAGATAAAATAAAATTTTAATGAATTGTGTATCACATGCTATAGTTGTATATATCAGAGTAATAAAATGTAGTATAAAAATGACGATAAGCGTAATCAGAGTACAACAATGGTCCCCAATTGAGAAAAACTTTGAGAAACGCAGGTGTAGGATAGTTGTAGTTGTGCTAGGTACTGCAAAACGAAAGGTTGCGTCATAAGATACACGCTGTATTTAAGCAATGATTATATTTATTTCGTATGTGTTTTAAAAGAACATTATTGATTATTCTTTTAAAATGTATGACAATTAAAATTAAAATAAATTGCCAATGTTGATAGCTCTCAAAAGTAACTGATGATCATTAACCACTTTCTTAAAAGCTTTTTTTCTGTTCAACATCCACACATGCTCTAGAATGTCGATCGCTTTATTGAGATGTTGCAAGTCGTAGATGGATCCATTACTGACACCAATACACCTGGACAACATAATTTAACTTCGGTCATAATTATCTAGATTTTTTTCTTTTTCTCGATAATCCCAACACTGAGATTGTTTTTCAAACACAATCGTATAAAAGCTTGAAAGATCTGAAAAGAGACTTCAAGTGTGGCGGAATGAGAAACGAATGCTTTCAAGAGAGGCTGTAATTAATCAGTTCATCCAGATCAAAAAAGCCTTCCTTTAAAAAGAATTCCTACAGCATATCCTGATCATTCGCTATAAAAGAAGAGATTCCCTTTTAATATATTTCTTGTTGTCAGACTCAGATGATGATACAATGAAATGAAGATAGTGGATTGTTCACAATATAGACTTTTAGGGTACAATGAAGTTATACTGTTAAAAAAGTATACTCAGTAAGGAGTATCCGAGTCTACTCAATTTTTTAAAGCACGATTGTAATATAAACAAGTGCATTACATGCTCGATTGACAGGTTTACCGCCACAAATTACGACTAAGTGGCTTTTTTGGTAGACATTTAGTTTGCAATGCTTTTTGAGTTGGTTCAGAATTCCCAATCGTGGCAGTGTTTGTTAATTTCATGCATTTTTAATTCAAGAATATAAAATTTTAGTTATTTTTGCATGTTGAAAGCAAAATTGAAATCACTAAACATAACTGCGCGCGGGGGAATTTGGCACGATTTATTGAAATCACTAAACATAACTGCGCGCGGGGGAATTTGGCACATTTTTTTTTTTTTATTTTTTTTTTAGTACCGTAATTTCCGGCTTATAATCCGCAGATCAAACAATTATGTTTCAACTCAGAAATTTTCTTTAATAATTGAAGTCAAATATTTACAGCGTTCTAATAAGCTACATTATATAAAATAAAATTTCATTTCTGGGTTGAAACATAATTGTTTGATTCGCGGATTACAGGCCGGAAATTACGGTACATGGTTGATAATAAATTATCAACAGTCCCGTTTCATAGCAATAAATTGTCTTCAACGAAAATGCTGGTGGCTCATGTATTCATGTGGTATCGCGCCCCGGGAAATATTTCTGGCACACATACATGTGTGCTATGGCAGTCAATGTGTTATTATAAATAACCTTACATACTTAAAACTAGCTTTGTCGATATGCATAAATGTATTCCAGTACTACACCATTTTATATATTGTAAGTTTAGAGTGAAATGGTTTAATGAATGGTCATGCACATTTCGGATATATTTTGTCCAAATATTTTGAAGAATAAAAGTAGCGAACTTTAAACTTAACGAACACTATCTTATGGTTGTTGATGTGTTGAATCTGGGTGTGACAATTTGTGTCTCGTTTTATTTACAACCCTTGTGGAACAATGATTTATCAAGCACGTTTTCGTGAAAGCAAAGTTACAGAGTAAAAAAGTTACATGAAAGAGGAGTATGTGCTCAGAAAAATGATTACATGTGTCTTTCAAAATTGAGATTTAAAAACTCGAAGCTATTAAAATATACGAGAAAGTATTTAAAAGTGAGTGCATTTTGATCATTTTAAAGAACTCATTTTTAACAGTATGATAATTACTAACCAGTTTCTATAAATAGTCTTTTTTCTTTTCAACATCCACACTTGATACTCTACAATTCTTGACGTTTTATTGAGACGTGTAGCACGTCGTAGATGGATCTGTTACTGACAACCAAACATCTGAACAATATAATTTAACCTCTAGCCATCATTATCTCGATTTTCCTTTTTTTCTCAATATCCTAACACTTAGGGGTTTTTTTTAAACACAATCGTATAAAAACTTGAAAGATCTTAAGAAAGACTTCATCGAGAAGAATAAGAAACGAATGCTTTCAAGAGAGAGGTAACGAGGGGCCGTCATTCATCAGTTTATCCAGATCAAAAAGGCATTTTTTCTTCAAAAGACATTCCTACAGCGTATCCTGGTCATCCGTTATAAGGCAAGAGATACCATTTTAATCTATTTCTTGCTGTCAAAGTTAGATCAGAATGAAATCAAATGAAGATAGTGTTTTTTTGCTTAGTTTTTTTTTCTTTATATTAACTTTTAGAGTACCATGAAATTAGAGAGCTAAAAAAAATAACTACCGGACAAAATTTGGAGTTTTTGAAAAACTGATTGGCTTAATTTTTTGTCGCATATGTTACACTTTTCTTTCAAATACAAGGAAGAAATTTTAAACAGAATATTTCGCTTTAAAGAGGAAGGAAAGTATAAAGTCATACCTAATTAACACATATTACTTACAGTCACAATAACATTTACACTGTACATGGAAGATAAGAAAAAAGCCAAAACTGCAAATAATCTCCTATGACTATACGAAACAAATATGATCGTTTAAAAGGTCCATCCCAAGATATAATTCCAGAAAAACTTATGACATTCTACATTTTTATCGCCGAAACACAAACTGAGTATTTAGATAGTTACTTGAAAATAAATTGATAAATTCGTAAGATGAAATAAAAATAATTTTATTCTCATAGATATAAAATAGAAAAATACTACTATTTAGAAAAACTGAACAACTAATTTGCCTAGTTTAGGGCGCATCAGAGCTGAAAATATCTTAAAACTTTGCACTATTTCTTGGGTGGTTCAAGGAGAATGATTAAGTATTTCAAGGTTTCTTTACGTTTATAAACCACAATTCGAGTCACTTCCTCTTAGAAAGTCGACACTTGTCCGGTAATTGCTTTTTTAACTTCTTCGTTCCACGATGCACATAATTCTTGCAATCCTTAAAAATTTCTTATAAATGAAAAACAGCTTTCAAGAAGCCTGAATTATCGCCTTCTATTATATGCCTTAATTATCTCAAGACAAAATTTACAGGGCTTTGAACACATGGTTTACTGTGCTGTGAAGGGAGTACATTGAAAAATTATCAAAATAGCTTTTCAGATTTGAAAGGAATTGCGGGCGTGGTGGGATTAAGTCACCAAATTCTTACAACAATGTGTAAATTAAAATAATATTTATCGATACTTTTATTTAATTCTG
Source organism: Maratus michaelseni (assembly GCA_963931845.1). NCBI lineage: Eukaryota > Metazoa > Arthropoda > Arachnida > Araneae > Salticidae > Maratus > Maratus michaelseni. The sequence goes on along the minus strand of OZ007591.1, from coordinate 410,044,167 downwards.
GTGACATAATTTGGCTACATTTTTGTAAAATTTTCAAATTATTATGGATGTTAAATTTTTATTTTTATATGACGTCCTATTCATCCATGTAAGTCTATTATGTACTCCGATTAAACCCTTAAACTTTTAGTTCCGGGAAAAAAAGTTATTAACCTTAAATATTAACTTTAGATTTACATTTCTGGAGAGCGAAGCGCTTTCGCTGGATAAATTGATATCATGTTTAAACAAAAAGATGCCTTTTCATTTATCATGTTGTAACATTTTTCAACGATTGCGTCAAATTGACATAATTTGAAGGGATTTTTCATCACGCCCGTAAGTGAGGTTACACCTTAAAATCAACAAGAAGATGATAAATTATATTTCAGAGGTTCAATATTTTACTTAAATAATATAATTTTAGTTTTTTTAGAAACTGTTTTACTACTTTCCATAATCTGTTAAGATTACAAAAACTTTTACAAACTATTTTTTTTTTACTTCGTTATGCTCCGCAATAAGTAAGCAATAACATCTGGTTTCAAATATATCGCAAAAACGAAGCTAGCAACAGAAAGTGACAATTCCGGTTCCTTTTTTGAATTTTTGACACATTTCTTTGACATTTCTCACGTTCTGCAGACTCAGTGTCATTTTTTTCCTTTTCTTTTCGTCAATTGTTAAGGGGCCCGCATGAAGAAATTTATGGCGCGTGGCTGAATCCGTCCATTTAATACATGTGCAGAACACTTGTTCATCTTGTTATTATCAAACATGTTTTATTCATACCAGAAGCCTTAATTCAGTTCCATTACTCTTGGGCGAGCAATTTAATACAGAAGCTTAAAAAAAAGTACCAAGAAGTTTTTCTGAGAGTTTTCATTGTGAGATTTGATTTATAAAATTCTTTCATCATACGATGCAATATTTTTTTAACGAACATTTATTCTCTTCCTCTTTTTCTTCTTGTTTTCCCAGTAAAGGAAAAATTTCTCCGCTCTTTCGCTTTCGATTATAAATGTTGTTAAAGTAGCTCCTGGAATTTTAGTGTCTTAAACTTACATGTTGTTAAGTTTGCTTTATAATGATATGGTTCATGAATACTACTAATAAACTACACAATACTAACGAATCTTCAGATCAAGCATCAAGGGTTTCAACGTTATTTCAATAACTCACATTTTTATTTCGATTCGATATATACATTTATATATTGTAATAATAAAGCGTTCGTTTGGCAATTTTACTACCAGAAACATAGTATTTAGTATGAATCTTACCAAGAAACCACGCCGTTAGTGTAAAAATAAAAAATCTAAATGAGCAAAAATCGAAAGAGCATAGTGAAACATGTTTTTTGACGCATAAATCATTTGCCAGCGTCTTCCCGTTATCGAGATATAAAGTCTTAAAATTTGCTAATTTATTGATTTAATAGGATGGAGGGTAGAGTCGATAGGATGGAAGGAAGAGTCATTACGTTTTCAACGTAACAACATTATCAAATTCCAATCACTTGTCCATTTCCAATTTAGTGCGCCGTAATACTGCGCCATGATTCGGTATGCTTGGTTCAAGTCTAGGTTAGTGCAAACTGACCTTTGAAACATCCTTGCAATTTTGTTTTTCACAGGAGGTGGACCATTGTAATCATTGCACTAGAATTAAGTTCATGACATGTTCTTGGTGCCCCTATTTTCTGTGCTTCAATCAGTTTTGTGTTCAGTACCATATTTGCCAAATAGCATTTTTTTTTTTTTTTTATATTACTATATCTAAATATGTTTTGTATTTTACAGTAATCTGATTATTAAAATTTCTGAATCGGAACCATGCCTTTTCTCTCTGAATTAAATAAATAAATTAACAAACTTTGAGACTTTATATCTCGATAAAAAGGAGTTGAGGGCAAACGATTTATGTATTAAAAACCATATTTCACTATGGTCTTTCCATTGCTGCTTACTTAGATTTTTTTTCATTATTACACTATAGCGTGGTTTCCTGGTTAGATTGCCTTCTGCTGAAAATGCCAATCTCAAATATATGATACATTCTAGTGATGAGTAGAATGAATGATTTTGATACTCGAATGAATCATTCGGGCAAAAGCATAACTACTAAATTTCTCATTTTTTAAAATCAATTACTACTAGAAATTTTGTAAAAGAAAATGAATTTTCATATTTGAACTGGAAATAAAGTAAGAGCTAGATAAAAAATGTTAGTTTTCTTTTTTTACAAAATTTCTGCGGGTAATTTATTTAAAAAAAATACGAAGGTTGACAACTATGTTTCTGCGCATGCCCGAACGATTCATTCGAAAAAAAAAAACAATCATTCATTCTGCCATCACTATAACTTTCTTGTACTACTATGTTTTGGCCTTTCTAATTTCTTTGTTAAGATTCATGATAGCAATTTACACTGCCACCTACTTTTATTTTATGATAATATTTTATATCTTTCATTTGTTTTAGATCCTCCATAATTCCGATTTTATATTTATTTGTTGAGATGTTTTCACATTATATAGGTTTACCATACAAAATTATTTCTTTTAATTTTCTCACGTGATGCAGACTCAGTATCATTTTTCTCTTTTCGTCATTTGTTACGAGGCTTCATGAAGAACTTTAAAGCAATAGCTGCTGAATTTCCTCTTTTGCTATTACATGTACAGAACACTTTCTCATCTTGATATTATCAGCCATGTTTTATTCATATCGAAAACCTTAATTCAGTTTAATTATTCTTGAGCGAGCAATTTAATAAAGAAAATTGCAACCGGAAACATTTCTGAGAATTTTATTGTGACTTTCGATTTATTAAATCCTTTCATCATATTCTGCAATATTTTTTATGTGCATTTTCGTCTTTCGTTTTTGATTTGATTTGATTTGATTTTTTTTTATTATTGGGCAAGTAAAAAGATAATATTTTTGATATTCTCCGCTCTTTCACTTTTGATTCATAAAAGTGTTAAATAGCTTCTGGATATTTTTTAATATCGCAAAGCAGTTAGCTGTTATGTTTAGTTTGGAATGGCAGGGTTGATGAATAACACATTATTAATAAAATAATAATAATAATTTTTCTACATAATTTTACTTCTTTGGAATCTGTAATAAGTAAAAGGGTGTAATCCTTATTTATATTTTGTCGGTGTCTTCTCGGAAAAAAAGAAAACGCCGGTCTAATACATTGAGTTTTACGCATTGGTGAGTTAGACTATTGTACGAATGACAGCTAAATGTTATAGTATAACAGTTTTTAAACTTTTGACGATGCGTACATACTTGGAAGAGAACCGTGCATGATCGCATATTATGTAAAAAAGTCTGGCAATTTTCTTTCGGCCTACACTCTTTAAATGCGTATAGCTTTTTGAATTTATCCCATATAGTACATTATTATAAATAGATTTCAATTATTTGAAAAGAGAGAAATTGGAACAGAAATTAAGACAAAAAATCAGTCTTTATCTCTCTCTCTCTCTCTTACTATCACATCGTCTTTTCCATTTACCTGCATGACACCGATAATTCGTACGGGATTGTCGTTTTCCGACATCGATTGCATGCAAAATACACTTATATCAGGGCTACACTAGATACCGGGCTTGCTCATTCATTATCATGACGTCACAAATGGTGGCTGGCCGGTACCAACGATTGGTAGAAAGCGAAACCACAAAATGAAAGACATACAGCGATTGGCACAAAACGACGGGCTCGTCACTTTGCACCAATCGCTGGTCGCGGCCAGCCACCTTTTGTGACGTCATGATAATGAATGAGCAAGCCGGTATCTAGTGTAGCCTTGCTTATATACACATGACGACGAAATCGTCATCGAATCGGTAGGTAGAAAAGCGCGAAGTGTAAATGCATGCATTTTGCGTGCACTGTTGTCGGATAACGACAAACATATATGATTTATTGGTGTCGTGCCGGTAAATGGAAAAGCTCTCTTACACGAATGCATTTTACGTGCACTGATGTCGGATAACGACGATCATGTACGATTATCGGTGTTGTGTCAGTAAATGGGAAAGCGCTCTTAATCTCCCTCTTTTCAGCAATTGAAATATGAAAGGGTCAAATGCCTGTCTTTCAAATGGGTTTAGGCATAGTAAATTGTATAAGCCTACGATTTCAATTCTTATCTTTATTCTAAAAATCCTTAATTTTAGGTATGAATATATAAACAAAGAAATTTAAATATATGTATTTTTAGCAGTTATAGTATGAAAGTTTCAAAGGTATTTCAACTAAGTATAGACTTATATATAGTAGGTTGCAAAGGTCTTGGATTTCAACGCTTTCAAAAAATATTCACTTAACAGAATTTTTTACTACCTGATCAAATTTTGAAACCTCATCTTTTAAAATAGTGGCCCATTCATGACATTGAATGTTATGAATGGGCCCTATGGTACAATGACAAAACCCTGAGTAGCTTCTTCATCCATTCACAAAAATAAGTAAGTGAATTTTATGATTTCGTTCTTCTAAGAAAATGTGTTTGCCGGTTATTTCTAGAATGCGAGACTTAAAGGGTAAAAGTGTCTTCCGGTATTTGTATGTGGTTTCGGGGTTTTGGGTCTTCTTTGGGTAACAGTGTAGAATCCATCTCTTTATTATTTAATTCTGGTGATGAGGGTTGATACTCCAAGTTGGATACATCACCAACACAAGAATTCATAACTCGTTCCATAATAACTTAAATGAATACAAACTTAAACGAAAAACACAACCTACTACAACGATTTCAGGGCACAGTATAATGTTATGAACTCGTTTCATTGAAATTTGTATACATATTTATATACGCGTTTACAAAAGATATTCAGTTAACGTAATTTTTTGCTACCTGATCAAATTTTGAAACCTCATCTTTTAAAATAGTGGCCCATTCATGACATTGAATATTATGAATGGGCCCTATAATACAGTGACAAAATCATGAGTAGCTTCATCATTCATTCACAGAAATAAGTAAGTGAATTTTATGATTTCGTTCTTCTAAGAAAATGTGTTTGCCGGTTATTTCTAGAAGCGAGACTTAAAGGGTACAAAGCTCTCGTGGAAAAGATGGGGGTGGTTTTAAGTGTAGAGCACAAGTGGGAGCCATAAATATCTGGAGGAGCAGGGAAGTCTAGTTTATCTTTAGGATGGGTAGTAGTCATAACAAATCTATAAAATAGCCGGCACGTGCTTGGATGTGAAATTTTTTTACAAAAGCTGCCTCGTTCTCTTTTTCTTCCCCCCCCCCTTTTTTTTTAAATGACAGAGAAGTCGCTATTTTCTTCAGCAAATAGTCAAAGGATTGTTACAAATATAGATTTATATACAATACTCGTTGTAACAGCATCATTTTATGTTTGCGATAATTTTCAGAGGTCTTCAATTGAGATTTTTTTTTTTTTTTTTTTTTTTTTTTTTGTTCTTTGGCTGCCCCATCTTTAGATTTTATTAAAGCAACCGAGTGCAAAATATAACTTTTAGAATAAAAATTTAACACTAAATTTAACGTCCCTTTCAGTAAATTTGAAAAAGTGTAGTATAAACAATAGACACTAATTGTAATATAAATAATATTTATTCTTCATATTACCAATTTTTACACTCAGATATTATTTAAGAAATCTGGCAAAACTTTCACAAAAAACAGTTCACCATCACTAAACAATGTTAAAAAGTTTCACGTAAAACTGTCACCATTACACAAAAGCGTTTTCACTCCAGCCGGAGCATTATCAGTTGTAATTCTCACGTGGAATGGTGTCAGTTTTATGTGAAACTTTTTAACATTGTTTAGTGATGGTAAACTGTTTTTAGTGAAACTTTTTAACATTGTTTAATGAACTGTTCAGATCTTTGAACTCAGATTATCTGAACAGGTGAACTGTTTTTTGTGAAACTTTTATCATATTTCTTAAATAATGTCTGAGTGTAAAAAAACAAAATTAGTAATATGAGGAATAAATGTTAAATATACAGACATTGGTAATTGAATACCTCTTTAAAGAATATAAATATATTAAATATTTGATTAGAGTAATGGAAGTCTAAGCCAAGAGTATTGGAACTGAATTAAGTCTGCTTCTATGAATAAAACATGTTTGATACTAACAAGATGAACAAGTGGAATGCATGCACCTTTATTAATGCACATGCACTAAACGGACGGATTAAGCCACGCGCCATTAATTTCTTCATGCGGGGTATAATATTTGACAGATTGGAAGAAAAACTGACACTGAATCTGCAGAACGTGAGAAATGTCAATGAAATGTGTCAAAAAAGTCAATAAGAATAGAGTCGGAACTGTCACTTTTTCGTTGCTATCTTCGTTTTTGTGAAATAGTGAAACCAGGTGTTACTGCTTAGTCATTGCAGAGCATAATGAAGTAAAAGAAAATAATTAGTGCGAGGTTCTGAAATTTTTGCAGATACAGGAAAATGGTAAGAGAAATACTTGTAAATTAAGAATATTTTCGGTACGTTATTTAAATAAATATTTAGTCTCTAAAATATAATTTATAGGAATTCCAACAAAATTCCATTTCATTCCATTCAAATATATATATATCCAAATCGAAGCACTAGGTCAAAATCTGGAAATGGACATACGTTAAATGAACACTCTTTTGTTCGAAGTCAGTTAATAAACAAGAACGAAAAATCATGTGTCAAGCATAGATTATGAAACACTTTCCAACACAGCCAGAAAACTGTAACGAAATGGTAGCTTCTTCATCCATTCACAAAAATAAGTAAGTGAATTTTATGATTTCGTTCTTCTAAGAAAATGTGTTTGCCGGTTATTTCTAGAATGCGAGACTTAAAGGGTAAAAGTGTCTTCCGGTATTTGTATGTGGTTTCGGGGTTTTGGGTCTTCTTTGGGTAACAGTGTAGAATCCATCTCTTTATTATTTAATTCTGGTGATGAGGGTTGATACTCCAAGTTGGATACATCACCAACACAAGAATTCATAACTCGTTCCATAATAACTTAAATGAATACAAACTTAAACGAAAAACACAACCTACTACAACGATTTCAGGGCACAGTATAATGTTATGAACTCGTTTCATTGAAATTTGTATACATATTTATATACGCGTTTACAAAAGATATTCAGTTAACGTAATTTTTTACTACCTGATCAAATGTTGAAACCTCATCTTTTAAAATAGTGGCCCATTCATGACATTGAATATTATGAATGGGCCCTATAATACAGTGACAAAATCATGAGTAGCTTCATCATTCATTCACAGAAATAAGTAAGTGAATTTTATGATTTCGTTCTTCTAAGAAAATGTGTTTGCCGGTTATTTCTAGAAGCGAGACTTAAAGGGTACAAAGCTCTCGTGGAAAAGATGGGGGTGGTTTTAAGTGTAGAGCACAAGTGGGAGCCATAAATATCTGGAGGAGCAGGGAAGTCTAGTTTATCTTTAGGATGGGTAGTAGTCATAACAAATCTATAAAATAGCCGGCACGTGCTTGGATGTGAAATTTTTTTACAAAAGCTGCCTCGTTCTCTTTTTCTTCCCCCCCCCCCCCCAATTTTTTTTTTAAGTGACAGAGAAGTCGCTATTTTCTTCAGCAAATAGTCAAAGGATTGTTACAAATATAGATTTATATACAATACTCGTTGTAACAGCATCATTTTATGTTTGCGATAATTTTCAGAGGTCTTCAATTGAGATTTTTTTTTTTTTTTTTTTTTTTTTTTTGTTCTTTGGCTGCCCCATCTTTAGATTTTATTAAAGCAACCGAGTGCAAAATATAACTTTTAGAATAAAAATTTAACACTAAATTTAACGTCCCTTTCAGTAAATTTGAAAAAGTGTAGTATAAACAATAGACACTAATTGTAATATAAATAATATTTATTCTTCATATTACCAATTTTTACACTCAGATATTATTTAAGAAATCTGGCAAAACTTTCACAAAAAACAGTTCACCATCACTAAACAATGTTAAAAAGTTTCACGTAAAACTGTCACCATTACACAAAAGCGTTTTCACTCCAGCCGGAGCATTATCAGTTGTAATTCTCACGTGGAATGGTGTCAGTTTTATGTGAAACTTTTTAACATTGTTTAGTGATGGTAAACTGTTTTTAGTGAAACTTTTTAACATTGTTTAATGAACTGTTCAGATCTTTGAACTCAGATTATCTGAACAGGTGAACTGTTTTTTGTGAAACTTTTATCATATTTCTTAAATAATGTCTGAGTGTAAAAAAACAAAATTAGTAATATGAGGAATAAATGTTAAATATACAGACATTGGTAATTGAATACCTCTTTAAAGAATATAAATATATTAAATATTTGATTAGAGTAATGGAAGTCTAAGCCAAGAGTATTGGAACTGAATTAAGTCTGCTTCTATGAATAAAACATGTTTGATACTAACAAGATGAACAAGTGGAATGCATGCACCTTTATTAATGCACATGCACTAAACGGACGGATTAAGCCACGCGCCATTAATTTCTTCATGCGGGGTATAATATTTGACAGATTGGAAGAAAAACTGACACTGAATCTGCAGAACGTGAGAAATGTCAATGAAATGTGTCAAAAAAGTCAATAAGAATAGAGTCGGAACTGTCACTTTTTCGTTGCTATCTTCGTTTTTGTGAAATAGTGAAACCAGGTGTTACTGCTTAGTCATTGCAGAGCATAATGAAGTAAAAGAAAATAATTAGTGCGAGGTTCTGAAATTTTTGCAGATACAGGAAAATGGTAAGAGAAATACTTGTAAATTAAGAATATTTTCGGTACGTTATTTAAATAAATATTTAGTCTCTAAAATATAATTTATAGGAATTCCAACAAAATTCCATTTCATTCCATTCAAATATATATATATCCAAATCGAAGCACTAGGTCAAAATCTGGAAATGGACATACGTTAAATGAACACTCTTTTGTTCGAAGTCAGTTAATAAACAAGAACGAAAAATCATGTGTCAAGCATAGATTATGAAACACTTTCCAACACAGCCAGAAAACTGTAACGAAACTTCCCGTTAAATAAGGTGAAGTTATGTAAGAAAACAGTTTAGAAAACACATAACACATTGAAAAATACAGTTTTCGAAATTACCTTCCAGTGTCAAAAACGTAGTCGAATTATTTTGTGCAGCCCTGTATATGATCAATAGATGTGGATATATAGTATGATAAAATTTAGTTCAGTTAGAATATTTACATTTAGCAATTTTCGCCAATCGATGGAAATGTACTCGAAATCTTTTGTACAGCCCTGTATATTATCTGAAGACTTTTGTACACACCACCTATTAAGCTAAAAGGCAACTTAAAACTCACTTGCAGCAATTACCAAACGTAAACGACAACGTACCTTTTTTTTTCGTAGCCCTGTATATGAATTTATTTATATTCCACAAACTTCTATTATTCTACTAAATATAGTTCAGCAGGAAAATGCGTAAGCACAATTAAAAACCACCCTTAAGCAATTCACTCCCTTAGTCTGTAGTACTTACGAATTTCCTTGTGTAGCTCTGTATATGGTCAGCCGAGTTTATAAACACACACGTACTATGAAGAAAAAAAGTTTAAAATGCCAACCAAAGTTGGAAACGCACTTATCACACATAGACTGTAAATATCGCACATGTACTGTAACTAATATCTTTTGCGTGTGTCTGTAAATAAGCGCAATGCACACAAGAGAGCAATTTATAGTGCACCTCAGTAATGCATATAATTTTCATTATGTTTGAAATAGTGAAATATCACTAAATTACTGCAGACGACAGATTAAATTTGACTGCAGACGATTTTTTCCTGTATAACGATGTGTAACAGAATTCTTTTGTTTGACCCTGTAAATGAATAATAAATGCTTTACACCCCATACCCTACAAAAAGCCTTTTTCAATGCGCTTCATAATTATATATCAATTTCAGTATGTTTTAAATGATGTAGCGTCATCAAACTGCACTTGAACCGATTATTCCCCATTGACTGTAATGTAACGGAATACTTTTGACTGTCCCTGTAAAAAAACTATAAGTGCTACACACTTTGTTAAAATAGGGAACATGCTATAGTAAACGACAATAACATACAAAAATTTCAGGATAATCGAAGCATATTTACGGGAGTTAGAGCACTTACAGACGGACAGACGGCTGACGGCAGACAAATCGAAGTCATAAACACTTTAAACTAGGTTGGAAAGTGTTAAAATTAGCAAATTGTAGAAAATACCTAAAAAGGGAAACTACTAATTACCGGATTAGAAAGCAACTGAAATTCAACTCATTCTATTTCCGATATCTTCACGAATTTACACGATAATCTATTGGCGTTTTTATATGAGTTGCCCTACGTAATTGACTACTAAATTATGCAAACTAAATTTTGTTATCGAACGTGCAGTTAAAAATATTTCATTCTCGAATCCGTTGCGGTCATCCGACGTATTAAACGGCCCGGACCATACAAACCCGCTGGTTGATGCATTAAACTTTTGGAATTTAGCTTTTATGTTTTCCGGTGAGACCTGCAGCTACCGTTCTGGTCAGTGTTGAGAAGGAAGGAGATTCCGCGAAGTAGTGGCGGTCTACCTCGATGTTTTTTGTGCTCCTATTTCATCAAATATTTTGTATATTTATATTCTAATTGCAGCGTATTGTTTTTAATGTGCTTTGTCAAATTTTCTGAAACTGGCGTTAACTGTGGTTGAAAACTCTGCATGCTATCGCTATGTACAAAAAAACTTGCGGAAATTTCTTAAAGTTTTAAGAAAGTTTTATATCTATACGAATATATACGTGCTATTCTTGGACACAAATAAACATAAATATTGTACTGGATCCCCATAGTCATCTGCTACAGCTACAGATCATTTCGGGCATTTTATTTTACAGGGTGTATTATTCAATTTTCTGTTAATGTTCTAACCGATCTTGTGACTAAACCTTCAATGAAAAATATGAGGTCAAACATATTCTTTTACATTCCTGAAGTTCCAGAAGAATCTGTAAAGTATTTATTTCTCTAGATTTTCGACAAAACGTATAAAATCGAAAGTGTCCGGATACTTTTGATGCGATATTGTGTTATGGTTGCCATGACAACAATAATAAAAATCGTCTGTTGCTATTAAAAAAGGTCCCATTGATATTTGATTAATCCTCGTAATTTTATATTGAATTAAAAATAATAAATTTCAAATAACAGCATTATTAGGTAGCTTTCATTACAAAAAGCTACCCATTGCAGCCGTTCGGAGGAAAGCAATTCCAAAAAATTTTGGTATATTTTCACCGATCATAAACACCAAGACACCAAAACCACCCTTCGTTCAAATGTTGATATATATATATACCGATTTGGATGTGATTGAGTATGTGTATAGGATATACCAAGGTCTCGACCGAGTTCGTTGGCCAGCTTCATCCGCCATCTTGTTTCAAAATGGCGGCCAGTTATAAAATTTAAAATTTTTTAAATTCTAAAAGATGTACAAAAAATTATAAATTAAAAAAATTGTTTCCGTTAAGTGTTAGAACGTGATACAAGGATTTTGGAACATTTTTTGTTTTGGGTATATCTAAAGAAAAATGAATGTTTGAAATTCTAGGGTGGCTGAAATTTTGAAACAATCAGATATTTGTTATGCTTTAACTCTCGTATTTATGAACCGATATGAATGTAACTGATCATGTATACAGAACATATCAAGGTCTCGACCAAGCTCGTTAGCTAGCTTAATGCGCCATCTTGTTTTAAAATGGCGGCCAGTTAATTTTTTTTTTACTTTTTTAAAAATTCAAAAAAAGTAATGTATAAAATATTATAAATTGAAAAAGTTGCTTCCGTTAAGTGTTAGATCGTTATACAAGGATTCCGGAATTTTGTTTGTTTTGGCTTTATCTTAAAATATGGCTGAGATATGACAGTTTGAAATTCCAGGGTGGCTGACATTTTGAAATAATCTGATTTTTGTTATGCTGTAACTCTCATGCTGAAATTCGCATTCAAATTCAGTAGTAACGAAAACCAGAATTGAATCTTCTATAATCAAATCGGGTTCCAAACATTTTAGCTTTGGATGTTTGAGTAAAGTGAGTGGATTTTTTTAAAACACGGATTATGAAAGCTGCTTTTCCTCCTGGTACAGACCGGAAGGACCTTTTTAAATAGCGGGATCGAGAAAACTGGAAAGAACTTGTAAAACTGACATAACCATTTTTTTAAAATTATTTACTAATAGTAATTCTTAAAATTGAAATAAAATAATAATTTAAAATATCAAGCGTTTTGCAAGAATCAATGAATTTTACTAAAAAAAAACTGGTGGATTTTTTTATGGGTTGGTTGTGTTTTCAAAAAATAATTTCCTTCTTTTGCGATATTTAAATAATCTTGCCATTTTTAAACGATAGAAAGTTTTAATTATCTTTGTACAGTCTTTTAAAATAATGCGTAAGTTTACAAAAAAAAAAAAATTGGTATGGAAGTTAAATTTGAAAGCATGATTATAAGATCAGAAAGCATGTTTCAAGAAATGTTACATAACTTTTCCACCGATCTCTTATTGTTTATGTTTTAGTATTTACTGCTGTTTTGTTTAGTCCTGAATGCATGGATTATTTACTAAATTAAAATAATTTTATGCTATTTATAATTATATGATTTAAAACAATAAAATACTATCATCAAACAATGAAGATAACGGATTACATATTCAAAATTTATATTCCAGAAAGTGTAGCGGAAAAACATGAAAAAACTTCATAAAATACATGCAATTACCATATCTTTGGAATGAGATTAAGGCAAAAATAAAAGACAATAAGTCGCGTGAATTCTTAATGAACTGTTTAAGAAATCAGTCCCTGCATGTAATTACACCATTAATGTAATACACCTAGTATTAATCCGCAACAGACACATTTTTTTTTATATATTTTTGGACTTGATCCACTTTAGCTCTGAACGCTCCATTTTACTAAATTAAAATAATTTTATGCTATTTATAATCATATAATTTAAAACAATAAAATACTATCATCAAACAATGACGATAACAGATTACATATTCAAAATTTATATTCCAGAAAGTGTAGTAGAAAACATGATAAAAACTTCATAAAATGCATGTAATTACCCAATCTTTGGAATGAGTTTAAGGCAAAAGTAAAAGACAATATCTCGAGTGAATTCTTAATGAACTGTTTAAGAAATCAGTCCCTGAAGCAATTTCAGGACTGAAATCTTCAGAAAGGATTCTTGAGAAAGAAGAAGATCACATGAACGGAAACACTTCTCGCCCAGAACTAAGGAGGAAGAAATTGTAGAATAAGATCTAGAATATAGAAGGCATTGCAGTGACGCCAACCCCTCAAGAGGGAGTTGTAAATATCCAGAAAAAGGTGCTTCTGAAGAGCCCTATCTTTAACCGAAGTGCCCTAGCCATAACAGCTTAGCAAAGGCGCCTTGCCAAGAGATAGGAGGTTTCCACTTCTTGCTAACAGAGGTATTCAAGGATTTGATGGCCCTATTATTTTCCCTACTTCTAATGAGATTCGAGATTGAAGTATCGTCAAGGGGTTGAGATGAAGCAGGGTGTGTAATCTAGAAGATTTAGAGATTTACCGAGATTATGTGCAAAAATGAGAATAGAGGAAAATTGTAGTTTTAGAGTTTAGCAATTTCACTTGCTATCAGACAATATGTTCCAAATATCTCTAAGTTTAATGTGAATGGCATGTATCTATGCAGTATTCACAGAATTTGCAGTTTGGCGGGAAATTCTGCTACATTTATGAAAGCATGTATTTTGTTCCGTCTAACCCCGTTATAAAAAATAATTTAAAACTTGAAGGAAATAAATAATACATCAACATAAACATAATTTTATAGATAATAAAAGAATTAACATCTAAAAAGTGCAAAATTATTGCAAACGTTGTGCTTGAGATTGAGAAATTGGAAAGAAACTGTGAAGTTAATTTTAAACAATTTTCACTCAGTGGAAAAATTAGTAATCGTAAAAACATTTTTCTTTATAATTCTTGTAAATTTCCACTAATAATAATAAAAAAAAATTAAAAGAGAAAATGGCAAAATCTTAAACAATTTACATTTAACGATGAATTTTATCTAAGAATACACTAAAAATGATAGATATCTAATCCAGGAAAATATATAATATAACCACGAAGAAAATATACAATAACCCTTCTGAGTTACTCATGATTCTAAAAACTGTTCTTTATCTTTAGAAACCTCAGAAACCAATATATTTAGAGATTTAAACAAACCGTTATAAAAATAAAGTATATTTTGCTGCTATTTATTTTCGGAAATGTTTCCGAGTAATGTTTGCAGTGTATTAATCAGTTTTTTCAACTCAGAATATAGGTTTTCGGATTCTGTCAATTTTCAAGTAAACATTTTTACGTTCAACAGACCTTCTGCACAGACAAGCATAATAAATTAACAGCATTAACATTGAGATTAAAATTAATGTAATTTTCTTAACTCTTCTATGTATAAATTCAATTACTAAGCTGAAAATATTTAATTGAGAATTGACAGTATATTCAGTGGTGTACTCCTGGGGAAAAAAAAGGGGGGGGGACGCTCATAGTCTCGATCATTAGGGTCTGTATCTGTATCACCCATAGGGCAAACTTGATTATGAATCTTGCTTTTCATTTTGAATTGCAGAGAAAAGTAATTGAAAAATTAAATTTTAAATTTTAAATTAAAATTTATTTAAATTAATTTAATTAAAGTTTTTTATCTGTTGGTCGTTCATAGCTTTCCATAAATTAAAATATTGTTAACCTTATTTCATGTGTGAAAATATGTATTTGAAATAGAATTCGTAATTTAATAACACTAATCCACGCAACGAGACTTTTGTTAGACATTGTTTATTTTTGAGATAGTCATAGAATAACTATTGTATACTAAGAGCATTGAAAATTATTGCATTTTTACATTACGGACACGTATAATGTAAGGAAAATATTGTAATCATGACAAGAAAAAAAGACTATGAAATTTATATCTTTACTTTTATAGGTTCCCTGAGTCCGCTTTTCCTATTTCTGTAACAATTCTCTATGTATGTGCGTATGCATGTGTGCGAGTTGGTATTTTCTTTAAGATTCCCAAAGTCTGTGTTTGGTGATTTTGCAATGAGTCAATATGTGTATGTGTCTGAGCAAGGTAGCATTTAAACGGTGTTTTTGGCTGAGATTAAATTTCGCAGGTATGTTATATATGATGAAAAGATTATTTAACATTCTGGATTATATATGCCACTGCCCAAACTCTATACAAAATTTTGAACAACGTGTAAAAATATTGGGTTGTTCGGAAAGTTTCTTCCGTTTGGGAACACCAATTCGTACCGGAAAATTCTATCATTTAATTATTAGACATTAATTTCAATACCTAATGTCAATTGACGGGCAGAATTTTCCGGTACGAATTAGTTTTCCCAAATGAAAGGAACTTTCCGAACATCCCAATACGAATTTGAAAAGGGTAAAATAGACCAGTATCCTTATAAAGAAAATTTCTGAAAATCGCGTTTTATCAAGATTTTTGTAGAATTAGTAACTCTTTAAATCAGTTGCTAGGTTACTTCTAATCTGTAAGTATTGAATTTTTACGGGATGAAATGGAGAAAGACGTTCAAAAATATTGGTTTCATCATGATTTGTGTGGAAATATTTGAGCAAGAGTAACTGACTTAAAACTTGGCACACATATACTTTCAGGACTTACATGCTCGTAAAATCTTATTTATTATTTTTTTTTAATTTATATTTTAAAAGGATGAATTGTCCAGGGCTCTCAAATGGTTCACAAACTGAATACCAATATTTTTTAACAGAAAATTTCTTAGTAGGTTTCTAAAACTTTTCTGCAAAAATTTACTTCCGAAAGTTGTTTCTGCAAAATTTACAAGAAAAATCTAAAAATAAAATTTTTCTAAGAAAATACTGGTATTTAAAAAGGGGACCATTTGGGAGCCCTGATTGTTAAGTAAATCTTCTAAACTCGTTTCATCACGATTTATCTGGTAGCTAGCTATTAACATGCAGATGCTCACGAAGAATGGCTTTTAAAATATTCGAAATTTTAAGTGCTGAAATAAGCCGAAAACTTTTTAAAGTTGTTATTCTTCTGAAACTATCAGTACTAGAAACTTCAAATTTGACATATAAGTTATTTAACTCGTAAATATTCTCTACGATGAATTGAAATTTTTATGTGGGAATCGTCTCGGTGAATGTTACCACACTATTAATAGCGATATAAAAGTCTACTCTAGTTATAAATTGGTTTGAATCCATGCCATTCTATAAGTGTTTAAAGAATTCAGGCGAAATTTTTTTAAGATATAATTTTGAAGTAGAGTTTCTATGGCAAATAATACTTATGCTTGTGCCAGATGACTTATTTAAGAAACACTTTCCTAATAAAATTACTTTTAACGTTAATAAAAATAAATTAAATATAGAAAAAAAAACATACTTTCATTAAAATTCACAAAAAGTCAACTTATATTATAAAGCACAAATGTGTGCGTCACTCAATGATGTCATACTGATGCGGGCAGCAATGTGGTGAAAATGGATGAATTTTGAAACAATGGAGCTATTTTTTTCAATTAAACAATCGTAATGTTATTTCTATGGGGTTAAATGCCATTTTTGTGCCGACGTTGACTGCCCCCCCTTACTGATCGAATTTTAAAAAAATTAATGTCCAATTCATGTATTTTCCTCAGGTATACATATATATATATTCCAAATTTCAAAGCTCTACGTCAACAGGAAGTGGGTGAAAAATGAATCACAAGATTTGACTGTCACATAGATACAGAAATGTAAGATAAAAGAAAGCGGGTAAAAAAGTGAACTTCTTTTAAAAATACACTGTCTCTTTACATAATTTCTGCCCGTGCAGCTTTTTATGTAGATACACTTGCGATGCATTTTTTTCTTTTTCTTTAATATTTAATTTTGTTCTAAAAATGCTATTGCCAATATGTGCACAGAACCATTTTCACTGATAAAGTAATATTTAAATGGTTCGAAAAAGTTTTATATAAGTCAGCTTTTTTCCTTCATTTTTTAAATTTAATTTTAAATATATGCAGATTTTTAATGATTTTATTGCAGCAAAAAGGAAAATTTTTCTGACTGACAAATTTTGAATAGAAGAGCCGCATAAAGAGTTATTGTATAAATGTTTGAAAATTAGCAAGATATTTATTTCATTGACAATATTATTTAAATATTATTTTTTGTTTACTTTATTTTAAACTTTTTTTATAATTTACGTTATCTACTTATCTCCAGCAGGTAACAAATTAAAGTGCGTGTCAACTTTTATAATACACAGACACACTGTATACCGGCCAATATATATTATATTCATTACACACAAATGTTTGTAAAATTAATTTGGTGCAACAATGTGTAAAGAAAAAGCATGTCTAGCTGTTTTTTTTTTTTTTTTAAATCGAAAATATAATTTCGTTCAGTTTAAACACATACCAAGCAATAATTATCTATAAATGGTAACGTATTCATTCGAATTATTTTGAGTGGTCATGTATAGAAATTAATGATCATATGCTCATCACATAATACACTAAAATTTAAACCAGCTGCAAAACGCATTTCAAGAAATATCCGGCCATGACGGTAGTGTATTTGGATTATTTTTGTGTGGCCCTGTATACGAATATCATTTACGTATCATTTAGCAAATAAATATTTTCTTCAGCTGAAAAATATAAAATATAATCGAAAACACGTTTCGAGCAACTGAACCCACGTCTGACAATGTGTCCGGATTCTTTGGCCTTGTAAAATAACTATAAATGTTTCGTGCACCGTTTTCCATGCATTGCAAACAATTACTGTTAATAGCTCATGGTGTTTCGAAATACTTTTTAACGTCCCTGTAAACGAACGATAAATGCTATTTTTGATAGGGAATATGTTGTAACGAATTTCAATACCATATGGCATTACTTCATTTATGTGTATTTCAAACAATCTCCGCCCAGTAAACAGTAATATGAAAGAACTCTTTATTGATCACTCGTAAACGAAATACTGATGCTATACACATAATTCACAATAGTGATAAGGCTACATTGAAAAAATATACATAAAATTTTGTCGAAATTCAAGCAAACTTTTGGAAGTTACAAGTAGAATGCGAACAGATGGAGACAGACAAGCGATCTGACACCGTAAACACTTTCCATGTTGTTGAAAAGTATTAAAAATCAATGCCTTATTTCATAAAATTGTTGATTTATTGGTGTGCTCATAATTTAAAAAAAAATTAGTAAGTTTGAAAAGATGGCGCCCCCCTTGAAAATAAAAAGTAAGGGGACGCTCGACATAAAATAAAAAAGTGAGGGGACGCTGTACCCCCGCGTCCCCCTCCACTACACCACTGAGTATATTAACAACCGATAGTCTGGTTTCAGAAAAATAATTAATACAGAAGGTCGTTCACACTTTATGGAAACGAGTTTCAAAGTTAATTTTTACGCATAAATGAAATATTCCTTACAACAATTTGACTTTTATGGATAGCCTTGATTTTTGTCTATAGCTCTGGCTCGAAATTTCTATGATAATAGAATTCCCTTGTTACAGTCATGTCAGTTTTTTCCGATTACCTCATGTAAAACTTTTCAAAGGCTTTTCAATGTTCGTGAATTCATTTAAACAATCCAAATGCGGGAAAAGGCGAGGAGGGGAGAGTGCGTCCGGAGTGTTTACATGCATTTCTTCAATTGAGACACAATTTATTTCCGTTTGGGATTCTTTCTTTGCTAAATAGGCGTCAGTTGAGTTGTGGAAGAGCGGCTGCGCTCATATGAAGCTCAATTAATGTCTTTTTCATATACAGCTGGAATTTCTTCTCCAAAAATGGGTTCTAAAATATTTTACTGATAATAAAGTGAAATCACTTTAGCTTTACTGCATTTTTTATCTTTCATTTATTTTCATAACAAAATCCAGCAGCAATCATGAATTCTTTTGGAAAATATTTCTTTACATTCACAAACCTATTTCTTTTTCTTTCTTTCTTTTTTTTCTATTAATTGAAAAAAACAATTATCTTCATTTGATAAATTCACTTAAATAAAGCCATGTTTCATCTAGTGTTACGACAATTTTTTATTTATCACCACACGTATGTGTTTGTTAAAGCGAGCGTTAGAAAACGTTATACACAACACATTGGAAGACTTTAGAAAGTTTTCTAAGAGGTGTGGGAGAAAATTGATATGATTGTACTAAGCGAAAAATCAACTATGATGGAAATTTCGATACAGAGTTATAATCAAGAGTGATACAGTAGAGTAAAATTGTCGCAAAGGATATGGCATATATATTCAGAAATTAATTTTGAAAATCGTTTCCATAAAGTGTATACTTAAATGTTTAAAATGACCTACCCTGAAAAATATGAAATTATTATAGTTCTTGAAAAAAAAAAATCTTTAATTAAAAACTCAAAACTTTGGATTTTTATTTTTAATAGTAGACATATGTTCTAAATTTTTTAATTGATGAACATAATAATAGGTCAATTTGTGCCTCTATAAAGTTTACACTTTCAGTCAAAATTTTGTAAAATTCTATCCAGCCATTACTTAGAAAACTTTTGCACAAAGACCGAAATCAGCGTTTTCAGAAAAATTGTTTTTAAAATTAGCTCTGGATCATATAAAAAGAGCTCAAACAGTTTCCGATATAACTTCCTTTCTAAAGCGATTTTTTTTGCACGGTGTTTCTTTTACAAAAAGGTCCATATGTATCAAATTTCAATATAAGTTAAAACTGATCTTTTGACACTTTAAACGGTATCTGATTCCTTAACATGTTCACTGCCGTGTTAAAATTACCTGAATTTTAATTTATTTAGAAAGTTCGAATTCATACCAGAAAATACTAATAGCAATATTTACTTTATTTAATTACAGACATTTCATGATTACATAAAATAAAAATTCCTCTTTCGAAATTTCCGGTACGAATTCGTAATTTTAGATTGAAAAACCAAGAGTAATTTTAGATCTAAAATAACGAATTCGTACAAGAAATTTCGAAAGAAGAATTTTTATTTTATGTAATCACGAAATGTCTGTAGAGGTTTCTCAAGCTAAAATTACAAATTCGTACCGGAAATTTCGAAAGAAGAATTTTTATTTTACGTAATCATGAACTGCCTGTAATTAAATAAAGTAAATGGTATTGCTATTAGTATTTTCTGGTATGAATTCGAACTTTCTAAATAAAATAAATTCTGGTAATTTTAACCCGGCAGTGAACGTGTTAATATATGAAAAAAGTTTCCTGAATACAATATTTTTCAGAGAGTTTAATATATCTCATTTACTCGAAAATTTTACATCCGCTGCGTTTCCGCGTGCTAGAAACCTACTTTTAGAAGATCATACACATTACGCAAAACTCAAATAAACGTACTGACATTAAAAAAAAAAAAAGAAAAAAATCTATACCATTAAAGTACAGTTTAGTTTTTACTTTTTTTCATTGAGCTTTTGGAAATATTTTAATGTAAGAATTACTTTCTTTTATTTAAAAAAAAAAAAAAAAAAATAGGAGACAGACAGCCAGATACAGCAAAAATACGCTCCGTTATAATATCGAAATTATGGGATGCTAAGCTAATGGATATTTAACGTGCGCAATAGACCACTAAATATAGTATTTTTCACAGAGTTTGTCCATGCCATTCGCTTGAAATTTTTTCTCATCAGCTGCGTTTCCTCATGCTATAATGTCTATGTGTTTTAGAAGTTAATCTACATTACGCAAGACTTAAATAAATGAGCTACAATAAAAATTTCGCTGCACAAATTTATAATAGTATTAAATACATACTTCAGTTTTTCTTGTCTTTCATTGATGTTATGGAAATATTTTAATAGAAAAATTGTATTTCTTTTTCTCTAGAAAACAAATACCGATAGAGTTCTCTGTTATCATACCAAAATTAGAGGATACTACGCTACCAGGCATTTAACATGTGCAGAAGTTCTTTAAATATAGTATTTTTCGCAACGCTTGACCAACCCATTCGCTCGAAATTTCCACATCAGCTGCATTTCCGTATGTTAGAATGACTATAAACGTGCCTTCAGAAGTGAGTGCGCATTGTTCGAGACCTAAATAGGGCCAACAACCTACAATTTAAGGAAAAGAGCACATCCTTCATAAGAGAAGATATCCTGACAGACGTTTGCCGTTTGGCCCCCCTTGGAGATACCTGTTGCATCTGGGGTGGACAGCAGGATAAATGAAGAGGCAAAGCTGATCAATCATTAAAGGGGCTCTTTTAAGGTTGAGGGCTTTAAATTTGGAATGATGGCGCATGCAGCGATGGTGGATGTAAAAACATTGCGCAATGAGGTGTTCATTACCGGTTGGCAGAATGAAGTGAAGACAAAAGAGGAAAAGTATGAGATAGAGTTTGGGAAAACAATAATGAGACTTAATGGCACATCAGATAAATGAAACGTTTGGGATAGGAAAGAGTGATATCCATTTTCATCTATGGAAACGACTGAGTTAAAATCCTCTATAAAAGTGTTTATGATGGATTGCACAGCATAATTTTAATTGAACATTGAGAACAAAAGTTACAAAGATAAATGATTACCATTACAAATATCTCAATTTAGTAGATGAGTGTATGCAGAGCCTGATTACGAACGGGGCAAACTTCCACCAATAAAAATGAATAGAAATTTTGCCTTGTTTATGACACTAATTTTACATGAATACGGTGTTTAAATAAAACTATTTTTTATATTAAAATTTACTGGTGTGAATTTGCCCCTTTGGTAATCAGGCCCTGTGTGTATGCAAAATAGAGATTTCCCAGATTACACTTATAGTAAGTTAACAATATATTGGAACATAAAGGAATTATGGACAATGGTGTAACTAAAAAATTACTATTAATAAAATTTAACTAGATCTCTTCTTCAAAAACCTGGCATTATTAAAAAGAGTCAGAACTTTCTTTTGAAAAATCAGCCCAACCTGAATCCGACCCGAAAGAGACAAAACCTAATCTGAACCGGAAACATTTAAATTCAACTCGACCCGAACCCAATCCGCAATGAAAAAAATTTGCATCAACACTACCCGATCCGATCCGATCCGTGGGCCGGGTTGGATTTGGGTGTAATCGGGTTGCCCAACCCGATGCAGGACTGTATTTTGCCCTCTACTCAGCCGTGGTAGTGAGACTTTGCATTTTCTACCTCTAACTCGAATCGATTCGTTCATGGCGAGCTTCACAAATAGTAAAGCTTAAGATATTGTTCCGTTTTACACACACACACACACACACACACACAAGAAAAAAAATCGTAAAAAATAATGCATCGTAAGGTCAGAATTGTTTTGGGATGATAGTGAATAATGGCCCTTGTATGCCTTGATGAATCGCACTACCATAATATTTTGCATAATTTCTTCTAAAATATTTTTTCCATATGTACCCGACACAAAAATTAAAGTATCGATACAAAAGGTCATTTATTTCTAAAACTTTGCGTTAGCAAAAATACAGGGTGTTTTTTTTTTTTAACTGACGCTGTTCAGAGCCGCCTGTAGCTCGTTCTAATAACTGGATTGACACAAAATTTTGTGAATGGACTAAGAAAACCATGAGAAAAAAGATTCCAACAAAAAAAATTGGTTTCAATCACCACCGATAGGGGGAAATGTGGCGCTGTACATTGAAAAAAAACATCAGAAACAGACAAAATTAATAATTTGGATAAAATGCCATGTTTTATTCATCATTTACACTTTCCCTTTCGTTAATCGCAGTTGAAACATCCATTATCACTTTTTCTGCCACCGGTTTACGTCCTCTGCCTGACCGAATTGCTAGCGAGCCTGTTTCTTCAAATTTCAGAATCATTGCTTTCAATACATTAACGGATAAAGGTTGTTTGCGCAGTTTATGGCGTGTTCTAAGTAAACGAAGAGCGGCTGGTGCATTGCACTGGTTACAATAATAGAACTTCACAAGTAACGCGCGCTGCGGTAACTTGAGATTCATTTTCAACCTGAGCTGAAATTGTTTCTCGGGGTTTTTTGCATGCATTTATAACTTAAACTATTGCGCTACTGTCGCTTGCGTAAGTAAAAATTCGCATTTTCATTTATTGCCCGTATTTTATGCTAATTGTCAGTTGCATAAATTACCACAGCGCCACATTTCCCCCTATCGGTGGTGATTGGAACTACATTTTTTTTTTTTTTTTTTTTGGAGTCTTTTTCCCATGGTTTTCTTAGTCCATTCACAAAATTTTGTGTCAATCCAGTTATTAGAACGAGCTACCGGCGGCTCTGAATAGCGTCAGTTTGAAAAAAAAACACCCCGTATATTCATTCGTTTGATTTCAAATTTTGTGATACTCTCTTATACATTATAGCATGGCTGGAAATTCGTTAACAGAAACTATTTTGAACATACGAAATATGGTTAATTTTAATGATTTATATACTATGTTGTTTTCCCTCTGGGTAGGGATTTAATCCATTAACCACCAAAACTATGAGGTAGTCTTTAACCATTTTGCTGAAAATAGTTAGCCAGCCACAACAAATTCCGAAAGGTAAACTTCGCTTTATCTAATAGAAAAGTTTCTGTAATCAAATAAAAATTTCTTTCTTCTAAAATAGTGGTAGCTGGGTGCAGTGGCGTAGCCAGGGAGGGGGTCCAAATGCTCTGGATACCAGTACTAATGTAAAGTTTTCTTCGCATTGATTATCGCAGAAAGTTCTTCGATAAAATAAGTCAAAGAAAACTTTACAAAATTTGTGGTATCCAGAGCATCTAGACCCCCCACCCTGGTTACGCCGCTGGCTGGGTGGTTAATTTTTGCTGTGCATTTATTTTGACCATTGCACCAATACAATACCTGTGGGTAATCTGTTAATCCCTTTGTATCACTCTTTCACTGCGCTACAGATTTAGTGAGTTTATTTCACTCAATAAATTTAATGATGTGGCATTTATAGTATTAAAAGTATTTTTTATAAGAAAATCTATACAAAGAGTTTATTTCAATTGTCGCCATCGAAGATTAGTATGAAATAAAAATAGACTGATACTTTGTTTTTGAAAAGTGAGAAGAAAGATAAAAAGACATAATTTTGCATGCTGAGAGCTTTAGGATTTCCTGATGGTTATTATTATTTTTTTGCTAATCTAATATTTTTAAAACACATAAAAAAACATAAATTTTACTATCTAAGAAAAAATTTACGTGAGAATAGACTGAAGTAAAGATTTTAAGATTCCTAGAAAAAAAAAATCATCAAACGTTTGATTCAGTGTTAACAAATTTATTTTACTTTTCATTTTTTCAATAACTGGCAGAAATCATTAATAATTTTTAAAAATAAATCATCAATATTTAAAGCCATTTAATGGAAATCTAATGCTGTATATATTTTGCTCAGCAAAAACAAATACAGAAAATCTGCCACCGCATTTTTTTTTATCAATGATAAACATAAATACCTCAGTTTTAACCTCCAGTTAGCACTTAGTGCGATACAGAAATACATACTATAATAAAAAGAAAAGTGCCCAGTTAAACTGATGGCATTGAGCTCACAAGCTATTCACACTAATTGTATGTTATACTCTTATTTCAAAGAATAATGCCCCTCGAAAAATAAAGAAATCGACAATACAAAGTTCCCCCTTTATACTTAACCAATGAACGCCCAAAACTAATCAGGAAAGCGCCTTATCACAATGAACCTACATATAAAATTTGAAGCAAATCCGATAATTCTGCATAAAAAACCCATTTATCTAAATTAAGGGGTAAAAAATCCTAATTATCCCCCATTCCACCCCTTTATAGAACCCCCAAAACTAATCAAGGAAGCGCCTTATCACAATGAACCTATATGCAAAATTTGAAGCAAACCGGATAATTCTGCATGAAAAATCCATTTATCTAAATTAAGGGGGGGGGGATTAGCCCCCGTCCCCTCTTTATACTTAACCATTGAACCCTCAAAACTAATCAGGGAAGCGCCTTATCAGAATGAACCTATATACAAAATTTGAAGCAAATCGGATATTGCTATCAAGAGTTATCGCGTTACGTACATACATACATACGTACATACATACGTACGTACATAACCTGCGGGCACATTAGCTCCAGGTTTTGTAGCCTGTGAGCTAGAAATCAGAATTTAGAATCTTTCCCGCAATCTCTTGCTATAATAACCAGAGCACCAAAGTTATTTAGGGGGGGGGGGGGGGGGTTGAGAGAAAGAAAAAAATACAGAGGTGTTCCTATTATCATTATCTGTTGGTTTTCCACAGCAAGGTTCCATGTTCAAACAGAACTAACAGGTGTGATAGTTGACCAAATGTTTACCACCTCCTGACTCGGAACATAAAATGCGACGACTAGATAGCAAGAGACAGCGCGCCATGAATATAGATAGGCGAATTAGAACAGTGTTCGAATTTGTTAGAGGGCGGATTCCCACAATTTCACAGGGCAAGGTGAGTAAATCAAAAACATCTTCATGGGTATGGCACATATTTATTCTTTTGAACTACTGTAGCCCGCGATTTAAGGATGAAGGGAAAAAAACGAAAGATCGTAAATAGATTACATATAAGAAGTTGTCAAGGCTCGTTATACTTCGTCAAAAATTTCAGATTACGGGAAGAATTACAGGAGATAATCAAAACATTTTTTTCGCCCAAACAATAAAAATGAAAGACATAAGAATTTTGACATCTGATGCCAACTGTCAAAGCGTACTATCTTATAATTAAGTTGGGAGAACAATTGCGTTTAAACTGGAAACTATTTTTTTCTTTTCTGCTGTTCGATCACCTATAGACATAGTTGGCGATATAATGGCGGAATGTGCGAAATAATGTGTAGAAACACTTTCATAGGACGACACATATTAATTCTTTCATAAGCCGGTCACTTAAAGCTGTCTCAAATCCGAAAGAGCTACTTTCTGACACTTTTCTGAATTTATTTTTGTTCGAAAAAGCATTTAATTCTCATTTTCCAATTTTTGGTAAAGGCAGAAGATTTTTCAGAAAATAATGTCAAAGTTGACGTCTTGAACCAAATTTCCGGAGCGACGACGCGAGAAAGTGGAAAAATTGGCTGTCACGTGACAACAATCGCTTTTAACTCGATAAGGAATTTATTTATCAATAAATGGAAAATGCCATTCGATCCCAAATCGCTTCAAAAGTCAGACCCGCCAGATTTATGTCTTTACGTTTGAAAACAAATCAGAAAATGTGACAGAAAGTTTCTTGTTGTTGAGCAGGGAATTTCAGAACCGCCTTAAGGATATTGGTCAGTCAGATTCAGATTCGCCTCGCTAATGTTGTTAAACCTATTGGAGTGGAATGTATTCTTATATTTAAAATATCGCTTCGGGAAATTAATATTTCTTTTTTCTGAAGAATGTCTCTTTTTTTCTGAGCTGTCAAAATATTTCTAAAATATATGCTTAATTTAATACTTTATGTGTTAAAATCATACGAGCTGTGAGTATGTTTTTAACACTTTATTTAAACATAGGAATAAATTTTAATAGAGAAAAACTCGTTTCAACTGGACTATTTTCATAAATGTCAATTTTCCTTAAAAGTCTTGAATGAAAGTGTCATAATTAAAATCTGATAAATTAAAATCTCTAACGGAATTTTAAATTTCAATTGTGGTATTAAAAAAATTGCTGTCTTGAAATTTAGTATTCGTTCAAAAAGTATAATATATTTTGATACCTGAAAGTACGAGAAAAAAGCGTTAAATTAGAACGTGTTTTCACATGTAAAAAAAAAAATATATATATATATATCTATTATTCAAAAATACATATTATCTTCTGAGTTATAATGTGAAAATGTGTGAAAGAGAATGACAAGAATATAAAAGTGCAAAAAAACTCAGACTTAGGTCCCGCAGTCTCCAGATTGCCGGATGTCTCGAAATCAGAAATTATACGCCATGCTAAGTGGATAATGTTAATAATTATTAAGAAACAAGTTTAAAATCACTTTTTTTATGTTTATCACATTTAAGCAGCGGAAACCTTTGTGTTCTAAAGTAGAATATTTGGAGAGTATAGAGTTATTTGGTCTGATTGGGGCAATCTTTTGGCGAAACTTAGACCTTCGAGAGCACACTGGGTCATTTTGACCCATAGACTTTCATTCACCTGTATTTTGCATTGGGAAAACATTGGTATGACTAGCTGACGAATGCATACAAAATCAGCTGGACAAGTGAGTATAGCTAAATGGTCTAGTGAGTAGTGCATTCAGTGTACGTGTAACAGCTACCCGAAGTTGAGCTCGGGTCAGATGGTGTGTGATGCCATGTGTGCTTGGAAAAAGGTTTTTGATAAGTTTATTTTTGTTCTATTTTTACTCAAATATATAACTAAAATTCAAGTTAGTTCTAGTGATTTGAACACTGGCTACAAGTCAAGAAGTGTCATGTTACGGTCAAATCCCGATTGAGACTTGGAGGCTCATCACCCCCGGCAATTTTTCTTTAAAATGTGAGTTAATTTGAAGTTAACCAAGTTTCGAACCGGAAAATTTATTTGATGTTTTATTATTTATTTTATTTCATGTATTTGGCTGATAATGTTCTCAGTAGAATCTTTTACTTTACTTTCATTTTGTAGTGCAATTGTGCTACATTTATGCTTTTTTTTTCACGACTCCTCTAAGATGTAATATACAACTACTTATATACAGGGAGTAGAGTTGTTTTACAACTGGGAATCCCATTGAAACAATCAACTGTTTCTGTTTCACCGTGACCCATTGATTCGGCAATTCATTTCATTGCTTAATTGTTCAGGTATCTTTTAATGTGTCGAAAAGAAATATTTTTTAATAGTTTATATTAAAATTTTATTCTTTTGAAACATTTTAAAAGAAACCCGATGCAAAAATCCCTTTAGAAGGGAAATTATGTCGGAAACAGTTTGAGCTCTTTTATATGATCAAGGGGTAATTTGATCAATTGAAATCAATTTTCTCAAAACCGTGGTTTTGGTCATTGCGCGCATGATTTCTTAAGAATTGACTGGATAGAATTTCCTGAAAATTTGGCTGGACTATAAACCTTATACGAGGGCGAGTCAAATGAAAGTGAGCCAATGCAAATACATGACAAAGGGAGTACTTTATTTAAAAGTAGTCTACACGAGCATTTAGACATTTTTCCCATTGACTAACGAGTCTCGTGATTCCCTTCTCATAAAACTCCTTGGGTTGCTGCTTCAAAATGTCTGCAACTGCCTCCTTCACGTCATCGTCCGATACGAATTCGGTTCCCTTGAGCTGTTTTTTCAATAGCACTGTAAAAAAAACCCGTCAAATTTACGGCAAAAACTGCAGGCAGCAATGTTGCCAGCAGTTTTTACGTAAAAATAGCAGTTAAAATCGATGTAAATTGTATCGCATATTTTCCGTCATTTCAACGGTTGTAAATGTAGTAAATTTCACAGCCATTTTTCCGTACAAATTACCACAAAAAGTTCTGTAATTTTAACAGTCCTATTTCTGTACAAATTATCACAATAGCTGCTGTAATTTTAAAAGCCATATTTTTTTAAAAATCATTGATTTTAATCAACTTTCATTTTTAGATGACTATTAGAATAGTCATAAAGTTCATCGCTTGTTTGAAAAACATTGGAATTCATTATTTTATGTATAGAAATTCAATCCCATATAAAACATTTCTTTACTGCTTTGTATATGATATATATAAGAATTCAGAATTTATTAATAGGAATTTTTTTAATGTGGCAAAACTGAGACATCAAATATTCATTATAATACTATGTGTAAATACATTATATATAGAGAGAGTACATTTGTAGTACTAAAAAAAGAAACACTTCAATTCTGAAGGACGAGAAGAATTTAGATAAAATATGTATATATATATATTAGATAATTGGACTAGAATTACAAGCTTACGTTTATCTAATACAAATATAAAATACCATTTGTAATTAAACACTGATATATAAACAATGCAGGCTCCAAAGCGTAAGTCAAGAAACACACCATTTTGCTCGCTTTCGCCGTCGCGCGAGAAAAAGCACGTACTTTTGAATAGAAGTTCCTTGTGCAAATCATGCTAGTAAAATGTCTTTGCGCGCAGGCGCCGATTAGAAAATGAATGATGTGATTTGATTGGTTGTTAGCATGAAAGGATTTTGAAAGCGAAAACGCTGGTTAAATCTACTGTTATATTTGCAGTATTTTTACATACGGAAATATTACGTTGCGATTTACTGGAATAAATGCAGTGAATTTGACAATCATTTATTACAGTGAGCCTGAAAATGTGAAAGTCACAAGGCCATCAGTTCATAGATGCTTATCCTCCGTTCTTGTTTAATTAGCTCATCAACCTGTGCAATTGTGTTGGAGATGATTACACGGTGGCTTTGGCTGGTCTTTAATCGTCTATGCAGCTTTCACGTCCTTCTTTGAACCGTTTGCTCCAATGCTTCACAGGAGCCAATGGAATGCAATGTTCGCCGTACACGGTAGCCATACGGCGACTAATTTCGTTTTGGGAAACACATTCAGCTGTCAAAAACCTGACCACACGACGCTGTTCATCTTTTGGAGCGTCCATTATGTCACGCAACCGACTTCATCCCAGTGTATGGGAGCATTAAAAAACTTTTATATCCTCACACCTCCGTGTCACTTTCGTAAATGAGAGATGCCTGTCTGCTACGCACATGCGTCGCAGATAATGGACCGGACCATTATCGCGTTGAGTGGGTTGGCTCACTTTTATTTGACACGCTCTCGTAGATGCACAAAATGACCAACTATTATGTTCATCTACTAAAAAATTTAGAATTATGACTTTATCAAAACAAAATTCAAAATTTTGAGAATTTTTTTCTTTTTACATTCTTTTTCTTTAAGAAATGGTCTAATTATTTTATTTCCCATTGTAGGTTATGTTAAACACATGTTATATTTCTACTCAATAAATCAAATTTGTCTCACTGTGACAATTCAATTATGAGAAATCCTGCTTGCAAGACATATAAGGTGAATTCATTTATTAAATAAGCACTAAATTTCAAATTAAATTAAAAACTTTGGTACTTTCGTGTTTAGCGGCCCCAACAATTACGATTATGCCAAGGTTGCAGCTATAATTTCCCCAAGATCATCTCAAAGTTTATATAAACATCATATATACGCATTATATGTTACCGTCAATATGATTAATCCGGTCGTTATTAATAATAGCCGGTTATTTTTAATAATGACCGGATTAATCATATTGGTCGTAATATATATACTCCAAACACACATATATGTACCACATACGTCATTATATACACATTATTTGCGTCATATATGTATATGTGACGTATATATGTATAGATGACGTATACATCACATATACGTCTTATGCTCATGTCACATATATGCGTCATATATGTATATGTGACGTATATATGTATATATGAAGTATACATCATATACGTCTTATGCATATATGCGTCATATATGACTAGAACAGGGCTATATACGTCACGAAATGTTATATGCATCATATATTATTATAATGTCATATATACTTTATCATTTGACGATAAATTTTAGTTGCTTGCCAATTCAGCCTTGAGAGCCGCTATAACACGAAAGTACCAAAACTTTTTATGCATCTGAACTGTTTTTGAGAACATTACCTGTTAGAATATTAATGTATGTTTAAAATTCATAGCCAAAAGTTAATCAGATATGGAGTTATTGCAATCTTCATTAGTGTCACTTTTACATGTAATTTGTCACTTTCAAAGGTACCTGACCCCTTTAAAAAAAATTCTCGTTCGAAATGTGTTTAACCTGGGTCAAATTAACCCACATTTTACGAAAGATTAGTGAGATGTTGGCAAGTGGTAGGTATATTCATATTGTGTATATTCATCTTTGAACACCAGATCAGTGACTAATAAGAACTTTATTATTTTAACCCAATCACACGGATTGGTAAAAGTATCATATTGATTGAAGTGTGTCTGCCGATTGTCGTTTCAGGTAACTCAATTGGAACAGCATTGACAATTTAAGCCATAGGTTCTGGGTTCAATTCCCACCTGGACATTTTTTCACTCACTTGGAAAAAAATTCAACTTGTATAATTAGATCGTATTTATAAATGATAATTATAACGATCCGCATTGATTTAGTTTTTAATCTGTTTATTGTTCAACATTTTACCAGTTCTCGGTCCAAAATTTTACCAGTTTATGTTTCAACCTAATGATGGAACAAGATTTCATCATATTATGACTCCAGCTAGTACACCAGATTTTTAACAATCTAACCCGCGATTTAAGATTTAAATAAATAATAATAATAATAATAATAATAATAATAAAATGGAAGACAGTAAATAGTAAATTCATACAGGAAGTTGTCAAGCCGCTCGTTGTACTTCGTTATACAAAAGATAAAAATAACCAAGAGACAATCAAAATATTTCTTACCTCAAACCATAAAAATGAAAGACATAAGAATTGTGACATTTGATAGCAACTGTCAAAACAGGCTATCTTGCAATTATGTTGGAAGAACAACCTGCGCTTATACTTGAAGTATTTCTCTTGTTATTCGGTCATTTGTAATCATAAAGAAAGATAAAAATGTTGATCGACTGAATGTAAAGTGAAATGAACAGCATGGTGCTAAAGTTCTTCAACATTGTAAAAAAAAGAGGGGCAAAAATTACAGCAAAATTTGCTGTAAATTTATGAAATCAAATTGCCAGCATATTATGCTATAAATTGACAGCAAAATATGCTTTAAATGGTATTATTTTTGGAATTTTACAGCAAAATGAGCTGCAATCATGCAACAAAGTACGTAGTAATTTTACTGCAAAAATGCCTGTAATCATACCAAATTTTACAGCAGAAAATGCTGGCAATTTAGGTGCATAACTTTATAGAAAATTTTGGTATCATTTTCGCCATTTTTACTTACAGCGAACAAACACATGAACAAAAACATGTATTGATGCATGTAACGACAATTTAAAAAATAATTAAAAATTAATAAATAATATATCGATGCAAAGGTAATGTGGTAACGTGGACACTCGTATATATAATTAATAAAATCCATTTTCGTTTGAAACGAAAAAAAAACTTTATTTTAAATTAACACATTAAAAAAAGAAAACAAAAGTAAAAATGAAACAGATATGATAATCATATCCATTCCGTGAATTTACAATTTCAGACGAACTCCGATTCTGAAGTCCACTCAAAGACAACCTCACTCAAGCTTGTTCCACATCCAACTGCTCTCTCGCCTGCCCTCAACCAAAACCTCTTGCAACCCCAGATATCTCTCAGTCCCTTCCTTCTTTCCAATTTTCTCTATCATTATCTTTCATCCCAAAGTTCATTTTTCTGGCCACAGTCATAGGTGAACTCAATTTCTTTCTAATTCTATTTCTAACATGTATAAATCCCATACTACCAACAAAATACCTGGGTATATTTACATCATGCTCAGAATTCTTTTTCCGAAATTGACCTCCTTTACCTGACCTTTTATCACTATCCGTTCGAGACGCATCATCTTTTAGATCGATCAATTTAGACCCTTTTTCCAAATTCTTATCAGTCACGTCTCCCGGTGAATTTACCTCCATCTCATCAACAGACTTATTATCCCTTTCACAGATTTCATTCACAACCGTTTTTCTAACAACTCTTTGCTCATGATCGCTAGATAATCTGAGGGTTCCTTGCCCATTTAATTCTCTTTGATTCCCCACTTGTTTATACACCAAATTTTGCTTTTCCATATTTCCTAACTTTAATAAGTCATAAACAGCTGGTGTTATAAGGGGCGGATAATTTAGTTTTCTCACAACTGCAACCACCACATTCTTTTTAACATACTCTTTTTCATCTTCTATCAAAGCAATAGACACAGACATCAATTCCGCTTTTTGTTTATCTCCCAGGGCCGGAATAAGAAAAACATTTCCTACTTTTTTTGCCCCCCAGGGAACATCGCATCTATCAAAAACAGCAATTTGTGCCCCTGTGTCCTTAATCGCTTTTATCTTCTTACCATTTACGCATACATCAATCATAGGTAAATCAGTTTCTACACCTTCTCTATTATTTATACTTTTCCGATCATTTGTAACAATCCAACCTAAGTTTCTATTCTCATAATTGGATTTACCATTTAACCACTCCGCACAATTTTGTTTCACGTGACCTGGTTTTGAACAGAAAAAACATGTAATTTGCCTTTGTTTTTCAAAAGCCTGGTCTTTCTTAAATTTATCATTTTTCGCAATATCTTTTCTATTTACAAAGTCCAATTTAGATTTAATTTTATTCTTAATATTAGAATGAAAGTTATCTTCACAATTTTCCGGAAAATATTTCTTTTCCCGAGGTTTTCTTTCCGATCTCTCAAATTCCATTCTAACACTTTCAAATACATATCTGATTTTTCCGCGAGCTTCGAAGCTATCTTCATTTCCTCCCAATCATCCATAAATTTTTCTTTTATCTCAAAAGGGACACGTTTTTTCAATTGTTCCGTGAGCATTAGTTCTTTTAAGGATTCAAAATCCCTCACTTCTAATGACTCTAACCAATTATCCAGATAACCCCTTAACACATAAATCAGATCCACCCATAATTCACCCGATTTTCTTTGATGAGTTTCAAATTTTTGTTTTAAGGCGCCGGTACTTAGCCTAAACCTATCTAACAAAACTTTCTTTATGTGTTGAAAATCATCACATTTGTCTGCTGGTTGTTTTACTATAATTTCGGCAATATCAGAAGGTAACAAAGGAATCAATTGACTAACCAGATCTTCCTGAGAAATTTTAGCTTTCTCGGCTTGCCTTTCAAAAATCATAAAGAAAAGAGTTATATCAATTAATTTAGAATCAAAACGCGGAACCAAATCCTTTAAATTTACCTTAGGAGTTCTATGAAAATCTACATTTGATTCATTAGATGAAACACTAACAACATCCGCAGAATTTTGAATACGCAATTTTTCTAATTCAAATTGCTGTTCTCTTTCAAGTTTTTGCAATTCAAGTTGTTGCTGTTTTTCGAGTTTATCTGCCTCAAGTTGTTTTTCAAGTTTATCTACCTCAAGTTGTTTTTCAAGTTTATCTAACTCAAATTTCCTAAGTTTATCTTTTTCCTCCTGCGCAATCCTATCTAATTCAATTTGCCTCTCTCTTTCTTCACGATCTTTTTCGATTTGTTTTTCCTGCTCTTTCCGCTCCGCCTCCTGTTCAAGAAAATATTGTAATCGAATTTTAGCGAAACTTTCATCATAATCCTCTGCATCTACGATAGCCTGAATTATAGCTTTATTTTTACACGTTTTTGAAACACTGGTCTCAAATTCCTCTGCTAATAACAGCAAGACACTTTTATTATATTTTCCTAAATATTCTGCCATATTTTCTCCCAAAATATAATAAATTTCAAAATATCAGATATATTCAATTTACAATAATACAATAAATACAGAAATAGAATTTTCTTCACTATACGTATAATAATGTATTCAAAAACGACACAATTTTAATATAGCAAATTCTCATGCAACAGTGACGTCTTTCAAACTGAGTATATCCCCCAAAATAAATTTTATACCCAACAGTACAGTATAACATCAATTTATTTTGAAACATTAATCATAATCATCCACAGTATACCCATAAAATTAAGCTATAACTTTATTACTGTAATAAATAAAATGTATATAAACAAAACTCTTATTCCCAAAAGTTTTATACAAAATTATGATTAAAATATCCTGATTAATAATCTCAATTAATCAATAACAATTTACCATACCCCAAGTAAATTTTAACATATACATAAGTATATAATTTTCTTAACCCAATATTATACCTACAGATACTAGAAAATCAACAAACATAAAAATCCTAACTAAAAATTAAAATACCCAAATGAATAGCTTCCCGAGAATTCTTAAATTTCTCATAGAGTTTTGTTCCCCAAAATTAAAATTTATACACAAAATTTAATTTAAAACAGACCTCTATAGAAGATATCATAAAAGAGCTTACCTCCAGATGCAGATATTTCCTCCACACTGATACCAGGCTTCCAAGCACTTTTAAAGATGATATACACACAGATGTTTTAAGACTTGAAGACACTCAATTCACTGATGAGGCACTAATTTAACCTTAGATCCGTATGTAGACAACTCAGATGGTACACCGCATATCTTCATTCCACTGATATATTTTGAAGCACACACAAATAGCACCAAGTCTATAGTTGACTGTTCATACACCACACAGCTTTAGTCGATAAAATTCTTTTACCAGTTCTCTACTTGCCAGAACTCCGAGAAAAAACCACGACTCCAATTAGGCTTCAAGACTCCACAACTCTGCTCGTCCGTTTTCCACTGGCTCTTCATCTGTTTAATCAGGTTAACATAGATCCGTAATCTAATTTACTCTAGATTACATATCCCATTTGCTGCCACCAATTAATTATATATACTATTGCTGTGGTAACGTGGACACTCGTATATATAATTAATAAAATCCATTTTCGTTTGAAACGAAAAAAAACTTTATTTTAAATTAACACATTAAAAAAAGAAAACAAAAGTAAAAATGAAACAGATATGATAATCATATCCATTCCGTGAATTTACAATTTCAGACGAACTCCGATTCTGAAGTCCACTCAAAGACAACCTCACTCAAGCTTGTTCCACATCCAACTGCTCTCTCGCCTGCCCTCAACCAAAACCTCTTGCAACCCCAGATATCTCTCAGTCCCTTCCTTCTGGGACCTGCCCTTTTTCTATGGGGAAAGAAACGCCCCATACTCTCTTCTAATTGACGATCTTTTTTAATCCCTTTACTTCCCAGTCTAAAAATTGCATTTCGTAGGGGCCCAGTTCTTTGTATCCAAAAGAACAATACTTTACAATTCTTATCTACTCATTCAGAGAGCCTTCAATGCCTTCAATACAACAAATACATTATCCAAGGAGATTATCCCTTTTCTACAAGTGAGAGACCAGCTGACCACGTCAACCTGTCACCCTTCTCTACAGCACTTCTCACTTGAATAGTGACAATTCACAAGACCCCTTTCATAAAGGATTAGCTTGATCTTCTGAGTATTGAGCAATGAAAATTTTCAACATGTCACAGTAACATGAAAGAGAAATAAAACAAATTAAGATTTAAAACAGCAAGTTGAAAATTGTACGGTAAACATGACAAATGAGGTAGGTGCCTTCGTACTATAACTAGTTTTACAATGTAAAAAAAAATATCGTTATTATTTCAGTGAAATGAATTATATCGTCTGTTATGAGAGAAATGAGCACGCCTTTTCTTTTATTACGTATGCCACGTTTACAGATGCGAATTTTTTCGACACCAGACAGCACTGCAGAACTCACCAAGGACTTTGCAAATTATTGCAAAAAGATATACCAATGGCAACTTAGGTGTATAACGTTATAGCAAATTTTGGTGTCATTTTTGCCATTTTTACTGACAGTGAACAAACACATGAATGAAAATATGTATTGATGCATCTAACGACATTTTAAAAACTAATTTAAAGTTAATAAATAATATTTTTGATACAAAAGTGACTTCATGGTTTAAAATTTTTATGACTCACGATGAATGAATTTCTTGTGTTTATTTACTTTAATCGATTGAGATATTGGGCTGTTAACCTAATTTCAACTGAAGTTGCCTCAGAATCTATACATATTTGAATGTAACTCAAACAAAGAATTATTTTGAACAATCTTTCTAAAAATGTAACTTTTATGCAATTTTGTTCGAAAAACTAATTTTGAATAAAAATGGCCGCTTGGCATATAAAAAATAGAAGTGGTCAGCCCGTATTTGTTTTCCTCAGTCCCATGATTTGTACTTTTATTATATAGATTTACGTATGATATAGGATTTAATAGAATGAAGAAAACTTTTATTAACATCTATTTAACTTTTGATTCGATTTTCATAAAATGTCACATGACTCGACCAAATTCTGCAGCAATTATATATCTTAAATTTCAAACCATTAGGTTGAGTAGTTTTTGCGTTTTGCGCTGTTACATGTGGACGGACGGACAGATGGACCAGACGACGATTATAGGTGCTACGTATTTATATAATTACGAACACACCTAAAAACATTACTGTAAATGTTGTGGGCGAGAAAATAGCATGACGTTTGAGACATCAATTATTTTGTTTTTGTGCGCTTCATAAAATAGCTTTTAAATGTAGTTTCAAGATTTAATAGAATATTCAAACTTCTTTTTATCGATTCTTCTCCTATTAACTTAGAAATGCTTTATAATTAATTAATTTACTGGTTTGCAAAACTCAATGTGTAGGTACCGTCGGGCAGAAAAAAGGAGATTATTCTATGCATTTAAATCGCCAAATTGCCGCAGAGAAAACGGAAATAGCCATTCAATTAAGAATTATTTCTTCTTCAAATTTGTGTGAAAAAAATAAATTGTGGGGCAGTCTCTAGATTAAAATTGTAACAAACCTTAAAATTTTCAACGCAAATGCCTAATTTGGGCATCACAATACAAATCCAGACCCTCAATTTACCCTAGGTATAAGACTGACGCAAAGTTTCTATGATTAGTTCTACGGATATTCAATATTCAAATTTAGGCTAATTTGGAGGTCGTCTCAGAAGTGAAAAGTGTTACTTTAAGCTTAAGATAATTTAATTTAATATTTAAATTTAATATAAATTTTATACAAAATTAATACATTTTTAAAAATTTATACAAATTTTATAATTAAAGTCTAGGTATAGTAAACTGAGTAGGCGTTGTACGGTGAGGTAACGCGCAGCAGCGGAGTTACCATTCTTACCTGGAAAATGTTACAAGATAAAGGGAAAAGCCAATTACAAAGTTGTAGAGCGTCTTCAATTTAGTCTGAAATGATGTCTTGCATGTAAAAATAACTTTATTAGGAGAAGTCCCAAAATGTAATTTCTTTGTGTCCAGTCACCAGCTTAAATACGCCACTTATTGCATGGGGACTTGTGGCATTATATGAGACGGATGCACATTTACTAAAAAAAATTAACACATGTACGGAAAATGCCGTTTATTTTAATAAAAAGATCAACTTAAATATTAGCAATGTGACCAATGCGACACTTATGTGTGCAATTAATGGCTGTTAGTGGCAATTAGTGGCATTTAAGTTGGTGATGTAAAAATATTATATTTCAGGGCTTCTATTAAAGTTATTTTTACATATACACCATCATTTCAAACTAAATTGAGGAGCCCGTCTTGTTTCTACTAGCCACCATGTTCATGGCTTAGCAACTAGTTTCACCAGTTATTTCAGACAAAACTGTATTAAAGAATCCCTTTCTATGTGTACATATCTATATATATACATATAAATCACAAATTCGTCTTTATATTGAAACACTAACAGAGATTACGATACATCTTACTATAAAATTAAACGCTACATAATATTTTTAAATTTTAAAGAGTAATGAAACTTTATGACTGGTATTCCAAATCACTTGAATAACATGTTTCCAAATTAATATGCAGCTTTTGATTTTCAGATTTTGATGTTTAATATATATTTTATATTTTTAGTATTACTTCTCGTGAAGATAAATGAAACAAAAATAAGGGAAAAAAGAAAAGTTTTTGAAATTCATGTCATTTTTGGTTCTTTGAATAAATAAATAAATAAATAAATAAATGAACAAAAGTAAGAATTCTTAATCATTATTCGAAACAGAAAGTTAAATTTTAAGTCTAACAGTAGTGTTAGAATAGCATTTTGTATTTTTTTTTCTTCGAAACACACTGTTATTCATTTATAATTCACTTAATTTACTTATGCAGTCTCTAAATACCAGCGAAACATCCATTTTCGACTTCCGTGGTTCTCGAAATAGCACAAACAATGATTCTTTTGTTCTAATCACCGACGGTACAGTGGTTCTCAATATTGACAAATGATAGCCTGTCAACAATCAAGACGTCATTAATTCCAGTTACAATGAAAGTTCTGATCGCTCCCAACTGGCGTGAATCAACAGTTGTTTATTTGGCATGAACATCGGTGTTGTGCTCGAACAACCGGGAAACATCCGACGACTTCAATCATTCGATTGAGTAAATGAGAAAACAGACGGGGAAGAGAAAAAAAACTTATATTCATTTTGTAAACCTCAATTATAAAAATTACATGGCAATCCAAGTATATTTATGAGAGTTAGAAGTCGGACCGAGGGACAGATAGACAGACAAACCGCATTCATAAACACTTTTTAACTATGTTGGAACGTGTTAAAATCGCTTATTTATCCATTTTGCCTCAAATCGCGGGAAATTCTCCAAACTAGGCTAAAAGTGATTCCAAATTCTACTATCTGAGTTGTGTTCCCGTGAAATCACGTTGTATTTCCGGAAAAATGCTGCAAGTAGTTTTTAGTTTATTCGACGGAATTTCTGATTTATATCCATTTCCCCTCAAATCTCAAAAAATCCTCCAATCTAAACCTCAAATTACCCAAAATTCTCCAATTTAGGTTAAAAGGGATTCCAAATTCTCCAATCTAAGCTGAGTTCCAGTAAAATCACGCAATATTTCCAGAAACATCGCTACAAAGAGTTTTCCCGTTTCTTTGACGGAATTTCTCATTTGTCCATCTTTCCTCAAATCTCGAAAAATCCTCCAATCTAAGCCCCAAATAACCCAAAATTATCCAATCTAGGCTAAAAAGAATTCCAAATTCTCCAATTTAAGCTGCGTTCCAGTAAAATCCCGCAGTATTTCCGGAAACATCGCTACAAATAGTTTTTCCGTTTTTTTGATGGAATTTCTCATTTATCCATCTTCCCTCAAATCTTGAAAAATCCTCCAATCTAACCCACAAATAACCCAAAATTATCCAATCTATGTTAAAAGGGATTCCAAATTCTTCAATTTAAGCTGCGTTCCAGTAAAATTACGCAGTATTTCCAGAAACACCGCTACAAATAGTTTTTCCGTTTCTTTGACGGAATTTCTCATTTATCCATCTTCCCTCAAACCTCGAAAAATCCTCCAATCTAAGCCACAAATTAGCCAAAATTCTCCAATCTAGGCTAAAAGGAATTCAAAATCTTCAAACTAAGCCGCGTTCCAGTAATCACGCAAGGATGTCCGGAAACATTGCTACAAGTATAGATTTTCCGTTTCTTTGACGGAATTTCTCATTTATCCATCTTCCCTCAAATCTCGAAAAATCCTCCAATCCAAAATTATCCAATTTAAGCTGGATTTCCTATAACTGTGCTGCGAATCTTTTTTCATTTTTTGACGGGTTTTTTAAAAAAAGAATTAATGTAAAATTTTGAGCATATAAGATACCTCTACAAAGAAAACTACATTGCCTAATGCATCGTAATTGTCACTAAAAACAAACAATTTAGAAATGAATATATTTTGTTCTCTCGAGTCATTTCATAATACAGCTTGGTATAAACGTTCTGCATAATCGCTTCTATTTTGAGCATTATATTTTTAAAATTAACTTTTATTTATTTACAGATTTAATAAATTATAAAGCATCATTTAATATATTTAAAAAGATAACTGTTGGAACAGAAATCGTTAAAAATAAAATAACATCAGTTTTCGAAAAAGTCATAAAAGAAGATATAGTAACTCCTAAAAAGCACAATAAATAAATGGGAAATTAAAATTAATTTTATAGTAAAATTCATTTGATCCATTTGATATTTTGCGAATTCACAACTCATTTGCACTTTGTAAGAATTATATTAAAAAATAAATGAAATAAAAGAAAATAACAATATTTATATTGATTTATTTTTCTTTTCTCCTTGTTCTTTTGCACAACACTTGGTGGATGTTGATATTTTAATTATTAAGAAGTTGGAAATTGTATGTCAAACTTGAAAAATGAGGTGCGTTCCTACTATAACTAGTTTTGTAAATATTCAAATCTTGGTGCAATAGCTGTTGCACTTTTATGCAAAATTCACCAATGCAAAATATATTTTATGTGCAGATTTTCATATTATAAATATGAATTTTATTTTATGACATTAAATTTCAATACACTTTTACAAAAAAAAAAAAAAAATCAATAAAAATAAAATACTCAATAAAAAAACAGCAACCAAAATCAAAAAAGTAAAAAAAGGGCCTGCGACCTCCCCTATCCAATGCCAAAAAGAAAAAAAATCATTTAAAAATATTGAAATGCGAACGAGATATCTTAAAATATTTCCCCCACAGGATTAACATTAGCAAGCGGGTGTTTACGCTTGAGTGAAGTAGCCTCTTAATCTGGCCCTTATAAAATACACACAATCTGTTCTACCTGGTTGCCATACCTGGCAAAAAATCGCCATTTTGGCACAAGAAGCAACCCCGGTATGTGTCTGCGAAATATTTGCCATATTTTTAGCCAATAAGAAAAAAAAATATTTTTTTTTTATCTTTACCATATTTTTAACCAAAAAGCAACTATGAAGTAGAATTTTGACGCACACTAGATATAAAAAGTCAAGACAAAAATCAATTTATAATTCCTATCAAGCATTTTTTTCCCTCTTACTGAGCATTTCGCTAATTCAATTGTATCCGATTTTGGACTTTTCCCTTGAACAAACAGGGAAATCTAATTTTTGTGCCACCTAATTGCGAGGGAGTCCGACTAAGGGAAAGAGTGCATGAAACGGAAATTTTGTTAGTCGGCTTCTAGATTTGATCGACAAAAATTATGCACATCGGAGGACATCTTGGTCTACCAAACTCAATTGATAAAGGGGAAAAAAAAATGTTACTTTTTCTAATTTGTAATTTTTCAATCCCATGAGAAAGAAATTTTGCACGTGCCTTGATTTATGAATCTAGTTGGTTCCCGTTTTTGCTCAACTTAGTATGAAAAAAATTATTTTATAAAAACATGCGTGTTATTTATGCTACGGTTACTTTTTATAAAGTTTTGTAGTTGTATGGGTATTTTTGTTTTGTTTTGTTTAAACGTGTAATGATTTTTCTACGTCGCAATAAAAAGTTCGATAATTTTTAGCTGTGAAAATGTTTTTTATAAAAATAAATCACATTATTGCCGTTATTTCTAAAGACATTTTATTTCAGATGCATGATGAATACTTTACCAAATAAACTAAGTTTAGAATTTCTACAGCTTGTCTTCTAATTTATTTGATCGTAACCTAAGGCACGCCACCTTATCCACTTTTATACTTTAACAATTATATAATAATATTTTGATTTTATATAACACCATTTCTCATTTACTGTTACGTTATAACTTTAATGTGTTTAAACGTGTATGAAGACTAATATTTTTAGCATATTATGCAATATATATAACCGTTAAATAATTTATGACAGAAACGTCATGCAACAATTGGGGGGGGGGGGGGATATTAAATATGAAAAATGAATACGTACTTTTTTGAATAATAATTAGAAATATTTAGTGAAAAAAGAAAAAGAAATAAATAAGTAGAATTTAAATCAAAGACAAAATATAGCAGATGGAGGGAAAAATAAAAGAAAAATAAAAACCTGAAAGATGGAACTCAAATTTGTTATGAAATATATCCATAAATTAACAAATAAAAAAACACTGAAATTTTGAAATAATATGAAAAATTATCAAGCCCAAATTACCATGGATTCCACAAAAAAATGTGTAATTTCATCTTTGTACGAACTATTACGTTAAAATTATACAAAATCTTACATTACTCATCATACATTAAAAAAACAGAATTAAGCTATTAGAAACTAAATATACACTGTAAAAAATTTCCAACCCTTTTCCGTTTCGTAAAAGATAAATTTCCTTTACGATACGGAAAACAACCGATAAAATAATTATTCCGAATCACAACAGAAAGGTTTTCTACAGTCATAAAAATAATCTATTTATATCGGATTAGTTTCCGAAAGGATGGAAAACAACTTTCTCCGGACTTACTGCGCAGTCTCGCTCTCTGCTGACGTATGAAAGGCGTTGCGTCACGTGATTGATAACAGAACAGAATCGAGTTTTTGGATGAAGATGGACGCCATGTTTTTAAATATTGGACAACTGTTGTACGTACTTCTAACTTCGCAATAGTTTTACCTCTGGTAGGAGTCTGGTTTTTGCGGAGTAAGACAGCTGTATAGGAATAAAAAGCTCCTCACCGGCCCATGGGCCAAACCAACAACAACAACAACAACTTCGCAATGGTAAGTGCTAAAATTTATGTGATTTTTAATATTTTGGATTTGATATGTACATATATTTATAGTGCATGATTATCAAATCGAATAACATGTTTAAGCAGCTGCGTAGCCTGAAATAAAATGCATGTTATCTTATTTCTCGCTCAGTTTATTTTTTATGAGAAAAATATCCCCGAAGTAAAAAATATTTTGATGTGCCAGAAATTTCTAACTTAGATATTATCTTAATGAAACTTATTTTTTGTAGGCTGTTTTTTTAAATAGTTTTTAACTTATTCTAAATTAAATTCCTTGTTTATTTGTTTAATTCTGTAAGACATCCAGTGTTGAATTCAGGGGGTGGGGGGACAGTCCCCCCCGGAGCATTGAAATGTCCCCCCGGAAGATTTCACATTTTATGCCTTTAATAGTCAAAAAGTGCAATCCCCCCCCGGAACTCTATAATATCCCCCCCCGGAACCACAGAAATCCCTCCCGGAGAAAAATGTCTGAATTCAACACTGAAGACATCAATAACATACCTATGATCTTAAAATAAATTGATGATATTTTTCTATGTTCGATGCTATATCAGAATCATATTGTCTTTTTTCAGGTACTGCATTATTATAAAATCAATTTTACATTTTATTATTTGTTGGGATGTAACGAATAGTGATTTGGCCGAATAGCCGAATACCGAATATTCGGCCAAGTTTTAGCCGAATACTGACTTTAAAAAAAATTATTTTATTTGTTTATTTATTTTTTTTTCCAATTTTAAAATCAAAAATTAAATTAAGGACTAATTGAAATAAATTTTTTGTTTGAGTGTTCAAAAATCATAACAGCTGAATATAGTAAGCACGGTATTTAGTGAACGTTTGTTTTCTGAAGCTGGTAATATTATATGAAACCAAACGAAACAGACTTCTTCCTGAAAATGCTGAAAAGTTATTTTTGCATCACAATTTCAGGCTTTACAGTGATAAATAATTTTGTTACCCCTGTATGTTATTTTGAAGTAACTCATTAAATGTTTTTTCA
Organism: Maratus michaelseni; assembly: GCA_963931845.1. Classification (NCBI taxonomy): domain Eukaryota; kingdom Metazoa; phylum Arthropoda; class Arachnida; order Araneae; family Salticidae; genus Maratus; species Maratus michaelseni. The sequence goes on along the minus strand of OZ007591.1, from coordinate 409,999,655 downwards.
GTATAGGTAATAGTTTTTTTCTTTTCAATGTATCAAACTCATTAGTTCGTTTAATCAACATCTAATGTTTAATTTTTAATTAGTAAAGTAATTATATAGTCATATATTTATTATTTAAAAGTAAAACTAAAAGCTAGAAAAATGATTTAATTTGTGAAAGATTAAGCATTTTTACAAGACAGTAAAATATTTGTTTTTAATATTTATGAATTTTATTGTTTAAGAAACTTATCATCATTATAAATCAGATTAAAAAAATAGATATAAAGTTAATTTATTTTAATTCACTGATGAGAGAGAGAGAGAGAGATTTAAACTTTAAATGCAGTATATATTTTGCATTTTAATGTAAAATAAATTAATGTTGCAATACTTACTTAAATTCATATGATGCCTAAATATGCAGCAGGAAAAATATTTTTTATTTATGTAATTTCATTATATACAGTTATTTATAAGTTGTCATGAAGCTTTAAAATTGAGTAAGTATTAGGATTTATTTTTCTTATAATAATTAATGTATTTAGCTATCATTCTTTAATATTGTTTGTTAAAAATATTTAAAATCACATTTTTTTTTTCTGGAACTTATTTAACCAAATATCTTAGAATATTCGGCCAAATAAGCAAGTATTCGACAATATATCTAAATATATTCGGCTACATGTATTCGGCAGAATATCTGTTCAATATTCGGCAAAAGGACCGAATAAGCCGAATACCGAATAGTGGTCGAATATACTTTACATTCCTAATTATTTGTAGTGTATTAAAATTCAATTGAAAAGGGGAGTCCTTTAAATTCTATAATGTTAATTAATAAATTGAGAACTTTATGTTAGGACGATATAATGAAATTTATATTGGTATATGGTAAAATAAATTTCAGTATTCTTTGCATATCAGACAAAATTTTAGTTGTAACAAACGTAAAGTTGAATATGCTGAATATCTTGAGGTTGATATTATCTATATTCATGCTGTAAAAGCTGGCATGCAGAAGCTTACATCTTGGGCAGCAGAGATCAACTGCCTCGCCCTGGATATTCAAGTTTAATTAGCTAAATTTTATTTTTCTTACATTATTTTGAAAATAAAAAATGACATTTAATCTTTTCTAATAATTTAAAATAAACAGAAAAAGGAAAAAAAGCAAACAGGGAATTTTTGTCAGTAGAGATGGAAGGGGGAGATCTCCACTGCTGAACATCATGTCACATGTGGAAAGGAAGACAATTTTTTGTTCTGATTTTTATTTCGTGCTCATGTCTTGAAAAATTATATTGAATGGGCTTCAGGGAGAATAAACCCTCAAAAGGCTCGAAGTTTTTTTATTTCAAAAATATAAAGCTTCAATTCTTCATTCATTCATTAAAAAAAAAAAAAAAAAAAAGTGGTGTTTTAGCAAAAAAATGTCTTACTTGATTTTATTTCATATTTCTGCTTTCATTTAACTAAATCTTGTCATGTATTTAAATGCACGTGTTAATACTGTTCAAATTTCAAGAAATAAAAAATGTTCAAAAGAGTCATGATGTCAACATATAAATCATAAATATCACTAGAACCCAACTTTAAACTTCAGAGTCCTAGGCACAGCATTTTTGCGTGCCCTTCCAAGCACTACTCTTAAGTAATCTCAAAGCTTAGAATTTTTGTGATACGTCCTCATCCAATCATTTCTACCAGGGCTGTGGAGTCTGAGTATAAGTCAGGCACGTTTTGTTTTGTTTTTTTGCGGGGGGGGGGGGGGGGATTCTGTGTCGCTAAAAAACTGGCCGACTTGACTCAGTCTCTAGCTTGTTTTTTGGACAATTCAAAGTGAAATTAAATTAATTATATGTGATTTTAAATTTATAAACTGAATTATTATTTTTATTTTTGGACTATATACCGCATAGATGAAAACTGTTTTTAATTAAAAACTCTCGTTGATATTTTCCATTTAGTATACAGTCTTTTCACTCAGCTTTTTGGGGTTTGCAGAACCCAAGGTAAGGCAAAAATTGAAAATTCTGCTACTTTTGGAGTCTACAGAACCCGAAATATCATTGTAATAGAAACCTTTTTTAGCTCCCAGTCTGTCAAAGCCAGAAAGGGGGGCTAATTCGCCACCCCCTTAATTTAGATAAATAGGTTTTTCATACAGAGTTATCCGATTTCAATTTTTGAAATTTTGTATATAGGTTGATTCTGATAAGGCGGTTCCTTGATTAGTTATGGAGGTTCATTGGTTAAATATAAAGGGGGAGGAAAAGGGGGCTGATAGCCTCCTTAATTTAGATAAACGGTTTTTTTTTATGCAGAATTATCCGATTTGTTTGAAATTTTGTATATAGGTTCATTCTGATAAGGCGCTTCCCTGATCAGTTTTGAGGGTTTATTGGTTAAGTATAAAGGGGAACGGGGGGCTAATCCCCCCTAATTTAGATAAAGGGGTTTTTCATGCAAAATTACCCAATTTGCTTCAAATTTTGCATAAAGCTTCATTGTGAAAAGGCGCTTCCCTCATTAGTTTTGGAGGTTCATTAGTTAAGTTTAAAGAGGGAAACGGTGGTTAATACCCTCCTCCTTAATTTAAATAATTGGGTTTTTTATGCAGAATTATCCGATTTGCTTCAAATTTTGTATATAGGTTAATTGTGATAAGGCGCTTCCCCTTATCAATTTTGGCTGTTCATTGATTAAGTATAAATGGGGGAACGGTGTCCAATCCCCCCTTAATTTAGATAAATGGGTTTTTAATGCAGAATTATCCAATTTGCTTCAAATTTTGTATATAGGTTCATTGTTAAAAGCCGCTTCCCTGATTAGTTTAGGGGGTCCATTGGTAAGTATAAAGGGGGGGATGGGGAGCTGATACCCCCTTAATTTAGATAAATGGGTTTTCCATGCGGAAATATCTGATTTGTTTCAATTTTTGCATATAGGTTCATTCTGATAAGGCGGTACCCTGCTCAGTTTTAGGGGTTCATTGGTTAAGCATAAAGGAGGGAACAGGGACTAATCCCCTCTAATTTAGGTAAATGGGTTTTTTCATGCAGAATTACACAATTTTCTTCAAATTTTGTTTATAGCTTCATTGTGATAAGGTGCGTCCCTCATTAATTTTGGGAGTTATTTCGTTCAGCATAAAGAGGGGAACGGGGGCTAATCCCCCCATAATTTAGATAAATGGGGTTTTTATGCAGAATTATCGTATTTGCTAAAATTTTTGTATATAGGTTCCTTCTAATAAGTCGCTTCCCTGATTAGTTTTGGGGGTTCTTTGGTTAAAGATACAGGGGGAACTGGGGGCTAATGGGTTTTTCATGCAGAATTATCCGATTTGTTTCAAATTTTGTATATATGTTCATTCTGATAAGGCGCTTCCCTGATCAGTTTTGGGGTTCATTAGTTAAGTATAAAGAGGAGAACGGTGGCTAATCCCCCCCCCCCTTAATTTAGATAAATGTGTTTTTATGCACAATTATCTGATTTGTTTCAAATTTTGTATATAGGTTAATTGTGATAAGACGTTTCCCCATATCAATTTTGGAGGTCGATTGATTAAGTATAAAGGGGGAAACGGTGTCCAATCACCCCCTTAATTTAGATAAATGGGTTTTTTATGCAGAATAATCCGATTTGTTTCAAATTTTGTATATAGGTTCATTCTGATAAGGCGCTTCCCTGATCAGTTTTGGGGGTTCATTAGTTAAATATAAAGAGGAGAACGGTGGCTAATCCCCCCCCCCTTAATTTAGATAAATGTGTTTTTATGCACAATTATCTGATTTGTTTCAAATTTTGTATATAGGTTAATTGTGATAAGACTTTTCCCCATATCAATTTTGGAGGTTGATTGATTAAGTATAAAGGAGGAAACGGTGTCCAATCACCCCTTTAATTTAGATAAATGAGTTTTTTTATGCAGAATTATCCGATTTGTTTCAAATTTTGTATATAGGTTCATTCTGATAAGGCGCTTCCCTGATCAGTTTTGGGGGTTCATTGGTTAAGTATAAAGGGGGAACAGGGGCTAATCACCCCTAATTTAAATAAATGGTTTTTTAATGCAAAATTACCCAATTTGCTTCAAGTTTTGTATAAAGCTTCATTGTGATAAGGCGTTTTCCTTATTAGTTTTGGGGGTTCATTTGCTAAGTGTAAAGAGGGGAACGGTGGCTAATTCCCCCCCCCTTAATTTAGATAAATGGGTTTTTATGCAGAATTATCCGATTTGCTTCAAATTTTGTATATAGGTTAATTGTGATAAGACGCTTCCCTATATCAGTTTTGGGGGTCCTTGATTAAGTATAAAGGGGAAACCAGGGGGCCAATCCCCCCTCTTAATTTAAATAAATGGGTTTTTTTATTCAGAATTATCCGATTTGCTTCAAATTTTTTATATAGGTTAATTGTGATAAGACGCTTCTCCTTATCAGTTTTGGGGGTTCATTGATTAAGCATAAAGGGGGAACTGTGTCCAATCCCCCCTTAATTTAGATAAATGGGTTTTTAATGCAGAATTATCCGATTTGTGTCAAATTTTGTATATAGGTTCATTCTGATAAGGCGCTTCCCTGATCAGTTTTGGGGGTTCATTGGTTAAGTATAAAGGGTAGGGAAGGGAGGCAAAAACCCCTCCTTAAATTAGATAAATGGGTATTTCATGCAGAATTATCCGATTTGCTTCAAATTTTGTAAATAGGTTCAATGTGACAAGTTGCTTCTCTGTTTAGTTTTGGGGGTTCATTGGTTAAGTATAGAAAGGGGGAACAAGGTCCAATCCCTCCCTTAATTTAGATAAATATGTTTTTCATGCAGAATTATCCAATTTGCTTCACATTTTGTATATAGGTTCATTGTTATAAGGCGCCTCCTTGATTAGTTTTGGGGGTTCAATGGTAAAGTATAAAGGGGGGATCGGGAGGCTAATCTCCCCTCCTTAATTTAGATAAATGGGTTTTTCATACAGAATTATCCGATTTGCTTCAAATTTTGTATATAGGTTCAGTTTGATAAGGTGCTTCCCTGATCAGTTTTGAAGTTTAATTGGTGAAGTATAAAGAGAGGGAACGGGGCTATTCTCCACCCCCTAATTTAAAGAAATGGGTTTTCATGCAGAACCGGTAAATTTTTACTTTATAAAAAACATGAGTTTTTTTTGTTGTTGATGCTAAATGAAATTTATTTGGATTTATTAAACAAAGGACAAAGTGTTTCGAAAGGAATATTAAACGAAACCCTTTGAGCGATGTTCGATCACACTTACCCACTAGTTCTATTATATTACTGTGGCACCATTTTTTTTCATTTAATGCTGATCGTGAAATCCCATGGTAACCTATGTAAATTTTAAAGAGGTAGTAAATTCCCTTATACAATTATCAAAATATAGCTTTCACCAGCAGGAAGCAGATGTCCAATGTGCATCTTTAAATTAACATTTTTAAATTGTACATTTTAAAAAATGTCCTTAATTTTTAAGTATTTTTAAAACTTATGAAATTTGAAATTTTTACTTAAAGGAAAATTTTTAAATTTTATGCTCTTAAAAATACTTATCGCTGAAGACGAAGAGTCCTCTTAATCATTCATTGCTGTTGTGCTGTTTTTGTCCCATTAAATATACATGATCACTAGAAATTAGTAAAATAAAAATATATTAATATTATTATTGTTATTATTGCAGGATATTATTGCAGTGATCAGTGTCGCATTCCAGCTAGAGCATATCATCCTTGCTTAGTAGCGAATGATGATGTAAGAAAGGAAATCATGCTGTTCTCGAATAATATTGATGGTTTGACAGTTTTTTCGGAGAAATGTCCTAGGACAATTTTGTTTTGGTAGCATCATATTGTGTAATCAACTAAGGCCTGGAAGAAATTAAAGAACCTAGGCCTACTTTTTTACTAAGTGCAGCTATTCGGAGGCAAGAACTGTTAATGGAAGTAATATCAGTATTGCTGTAATTTTTATTCATTATAACATTTTGATTTATAGTTTTGTTGCAAATAAATGTTATTTTTCAGTATAAATGTTTGTTTTATTTTTTCTGTCTTTTGTAGTTAGCCAGAAAAAAAAATCGAGTAACTTATATATATATTTTTAAATAGTATTTTGTTAGTATGTGCAATTTAATGTTTGTGCAGATTAAATGCGATTGATTTATTTTACTAAGTTTAAGTTTAAAAAAAATAGCACATACACATTTGCGAAGTCAGATTTTTTATTAAATAGACACTTATTTTTTATATATTTTTCCTGAATTATTTGTAATTTTTAATATTCTTCTATTAAGTGATCTGCCATTGAAGAATAAAAGACTCACAAACATTTCTTTCTTTGTCATTAATGATGATAAAATTTTGACTTTAAATATACATAAATTTTTACAGGCAACTGGACTTCATAAATATAGTAAAATAAATATAGGTCAGTCAACAGTATATTTATTGATATTTATGTAGATATCTCATGACTTCATTGTGCATATGTAAATAGGTTCAATATTTCAACGTAATTTATTTATGGAAAGATTCGGAAAATAAAGATTGCATGGTAAGTAATATACTTTGAAATGTTATATATATTTTTTTCATACAATTTCAATTACTTGCAAATGTAAACTCATAAACAACTAAAGTTTTAAAATCTTAAAAAAAGGCCTGATTTAATTATTTTTATTTTAAATTCAAATCAATCAAACTTTAATTCACTGTAAACTCTGTAATCGCTTAGGAACTCATAAAGCTGGAAAATTGGTGTTTCTTTTCAAACATTTTAATAACAAAGAATATTTTTTTCATATCCATTGAAATTTATAAAATATAATCATAACCATCTTAAGTGTGTTTAATATATGCTCTAAATTCATTAAATGAATAAAGAAATTTGGTCAGAACAAAAAGCTTTAGCTTTTAGTAATGCAGATGCAGAGTGCATATGCTTTTTATTTTATCAAAGGGGTAATTCAAGGTGGTATATGTATTTTATACAGAATAGGATATCTGTTAAATTGCAGTTTTTGTAAATAAGTGATGACACAAGACAATTTGTTTTATTTATTTCATGTTTTCAAAAGTAAAAGAGAATTCACATTTCTAAATTAAATCTTTTTCTGTAGCTCCATTTTTTTAAACTGTATATTTTTAACTATTTATATGATTAAAATATTTTAATTTAACCAAGTGAATGAGTTTCTATATATTTTTTTAATTTCAAATATATTTAAATGGACACTTCTAATTGTTAATTTTAATTATTTAGTAAAGTTTATTTTACTGTAAAATGTATAATTTTAAAATTGTATTTTGAATTTTAAAAAATAGCTGATTTAAATAATTAAAAATATATATGATTTTTTGATTAAATAAATAAGTAAAATCACGAACCCTGTTTTTAAAAAAGATTTTCATTTAGCAAGGCTTTTTGTTATATAATTTTCAGTTGAGCTTCAAGTTTAAAGTCTTGTACATTTTCAAATTGCATGGCTTCTAAAATTTGTTTATCATCAAGCTATTTATTAGGATTAGCTGAATTCTGTATATTCTTATAAGTTACATGGCTTCAAAAGTTTTTAGATTTACTTTATTAATATTACACTGGTGTCCAGAAATTAAGGGGCAGTGACCGATTTCAGACGTTTCGTCGATTATCTTACTGAAACTCGTGAGGAAATGCCCGGAATGCCCTTAAGCTTTGAGGATGTAAAGAACATGTTTGACTTGATGTTTTTCAGTGAATATTTTATCGCGAGGACAACTATGGGGGGGGGGGGGGGATAATAACTTTAATAATAAAATAATATTTTCGATCACCCAAGTAACGAAAAATGCTAAAAATGGTCTGTCACAGTAGTAAATGACTATGTAGGTTCTGTTCAACATTTGTGTGCATTTTTTTTGTAAGTATAGCATGTATATTCGTGAATATATTAACGTTTCTGTGAAAAATTCAAAAGTTTTTTTTTTATAACATGCAGAGTTTTCAGCCAAATTTAACACCACTTTCCAAAAACTTGACAAAGAATCGTAGAAATAGTATACTGTGATTAAAATATTAAAATATTGAATATTTGATGAGATATATGTATTTTTATGAAATTAATTTTAACTGCGCATGCGCAAACTACAGCAAACATTTTTGTTATGATTTGATAGCAATACTATAGGGCAACTCATATAAAAAGACCAGCGAACTATCGTGAAAACTCAAATAGTTACAGCATTGATAAATACATTGATAAATTGAGAAATAAGTCTCATATAATTCTATGTTTTAAGCATAACTCAAAAACTACTTACCAACTATCTGTGATTTTGGATTTGCATATTTGAAGCCTCCAGAAATCCACCTCTATTAAAAATTCATAGGTTATTTTTTTTCTTTTTTGAAATGAATTTAAAAATACATTTTTTTTTTTTTTTTATAAGAGTGAACTAAACATAATCTATACAATTTTAACAAATAGATTTTGAAAATCTTCAAATAAGCGAATCCAAAATTATTATGTCAAGTAGTTTTTGAATTACGCTTAAAAAGCTACCCGCATTGCAATTTGTTTTTCATCAATTGCAAATTAATTTCACATTAAGACTTCCAAATTTTAAACCTTCATATTTCTTAAACCACTTGACCAAGTGATTTCTTGTTTCGTATCCTTGGGAGAAATTTACAGAAAAAAAAAGTATAACGTCAAAATTAGGTGTATGTATTGAAAAGTTGGAGTTTGGTACAATTTAAGAATGATGACGACCCCCTAAGCTTATTTTTTTAAAACCTATTATTGGAAGAAGATAATTTTCAGTCAAATATGGCTATTTCTGTTTTTTAAGGAGGGGTGGGCAATATTATGATTTAAAAAGATAGGTTTTGTATGTCCTTTGTTTTAGAAATATAGCTATAGAAATTCTTTCCAGCAACAATAAACTTCAAAGTAGTTGCATACACCTCATATGCATAGAACATGTTTCATACTTGTGCTACACCCAGTGGAATAAATTTGAGCTTTTTGAGGATACAGGCTTGTCCCCTTTTTTTTAGTAATATTGAACAGTTGTTTGGCACTGTATTGAATTCAGGGGGTGGCCCGCTGGGACCCCCCTGGAACATTGAAATCCCCCCCCCCCCCAGAAGATTTGAGATATTATGCTTTTAATGGTTAAAAAGTGCAATTTCCAAAAAGGAAATATATAATTCCTCTCCATCCCCCCTCCCCGCCGGAGCCGCAGAAAAGGCTCTGAATTCAACACTGGGTTTAGCATCATCTGAATATTTAGATATATTATACCCATGAGCGCATCAGTATACTTGTAACAAATAAATAAAATTTCAAGCTGATTCTGTATTGTAAAGAAACTTTTGTTATAAAGAGTAGGACCAATAACAGATGAAAATATTGCTTTTGGACACTGTTTTGATTTCCTTTTATCTCAATTAAATATTACTAAGAACTTTTTTGAATGCATACACACATTTCGTATCATAAAATGCATTTTGTTATCATAAAATGCATTACATGTAATGCATTTTATGATAACAAATTCTTAAAATGTGTGTATGTATTCAAAAAAGTTCTTAATAATATTTAATTGAGATAAAAGGAAATCAAAACAGTGTCCAAAAGCAATATTTTCATCTGTTAATGTTCCTACTCTTTAAAACAAAAGTTTCTTTACAATACAGAAAATTTTCCGATCATAATGAAAAAAAATTCCGTAAAGCAAAGAAAAAGTTTCTATTCTACACAGGAATTTTTAATTTTTTCAAGATTAGTTTACTGACTGATTCGGAAAAGTTTCCTTTTTAAAACGGAATACTTTCTATCTATTCTCCCATTCTTCCAAAACGTTTCTTTATGTGAATGGAAAGTTTTCCTTTTTAAAACGGAATACTTTCTATCTATTCTTCCATTCTTCCAAAACGTTTCTTTATGTGAATGGAAAGTTTTCCTTTTTTAAACGGAATACTTTCTATCTATTCTTCCATTCTTCCAAAACGTTTCTTTATGTGAATGGAAAGATTTCCGTAAGACCCAGGAATTTATTCTCTGTCTAAAGATTAGTTTCTGAATCAAACGGGAAAAGTTTCCTCACGGAAAGAAAAAACTTTCGTTTTTTTCCGTTTTTTTTTCCGTGTTGTTTCGGAAAAGTTTCCTGTACTATACGGGCAACTGGAAATCCTATTCCTACCGGAAACTTTTCCGAATTTTTTTTTTACAGTGTATGTATATAAAAGCGAGGATAATATCCCCATATTTAACCAGGAATAAACTCGTTTAAATCAAAAAATCCATGATTCGACAAATCTTCACCTGTTTTCAATAAATAATTACTAATTCATTAGATGAATTACAATAGAATGAATGCTTCTTAAATATTCAAACCAATATACACTATATTTCCAATGATGACTGGTCACTTGCGATTTTAGACGTTTTGTTAAATATCTGAAAAGATACATGAGGAATTATCCTGAAACTTTCGGAGTGTAAACAGCATGATTGACGTCATATATTTCTGCGAAGATTTTTTCCCGAAACCCCATAAGGGGCCGTCAACAAATTGAAGTAAAACGAATATCTTTTGGATAACCCTGTAAAAACTAATATTGCAAAAAGCATTCAAACTGTAGATTATGATAAAGTGGTTTATTGTAATAATTTGGGTTCATTTTTATGAAGATAGCATGTATACTCGAAGAGAAATTCACGTTTTTATAAAAACTGTCCCAAATTTTACCAAGTTTTTTGCTTATAATTTCCAGAGTTTTTAATATAAAAACAAGTTATTTTCAGAAAATATGACAAACACACTTGTACACAATACCTTGCAATCAGAATTAAAAAATAATAAAAATTGGATAAAAAATGAGCAGGTTTACTAAAAAATGTTTCACTGCGCATGCGCGAATTCAATCAAAATATACTGTGCATAATATATTAGCTAAATGTATAGACCAACTTTTATGAAAGTCTCAAAAACATAGCTTGAAAATTCTGATAGTAATAGTCGATAGAATAAGCTCGAATTTCGCTGTTCCCAAAAGGAAGCAAAAAGATGAGGGGTTGTATCCAAACATACTAGCTTATGAAAGTTGACATAATAAGAATGAAGTGTCTCTCATTCTATATTTGATAAAATTCATCTTTTTGCTTCCTTTTGGGAACAGCGAATTTCGAGCTTATTCTATCGACTATTACTATCAGAATTTTCAAGCTATGTTTTTGAGACTTTCATAAAAGTTGGTCTATATATTTTGCTAATATATTATGCACAGTATATTTTGATTGAATTCGCGCATGCGCAGTGAAGCAATATTTAGTAAACCTGCTCATTTTGCATACAATTTTTATTATTTTTTAATTCTGACTGCAGGGTGTTGTGTACAATTTTGTTTGTCATGTTTTTTGAAAATAACTTGTTATTATATTAAAAACTCTGCAAATTATAAGCAAAAAACTTGATAAAATTTGGGACTGTTTTTATAAAAACCCGAATTTCTCTTCGAGTATACATGCTATCTTCATAAAAATGAGCCCAACTTATTACAATAATCCACTTAATCATAATCTACAATTTGAATGCTTTTGCAATATTAAATTTTACAGGGTTATCCAAAATATATTCGTTTTTCTTCAATTTGTTGACGGCCCCTTATGGGGTTTCGGGGAAAAATCTTCGCGGAAATATATGACGTCAATCATGTTGTTTACACTCCGGAAGTTTCAGGATAATTCCTCATGTATCTTTCCAGATATTTAACAAAACGTCTAAAATCGCAAGTGACCAATCATCATTGGCAATATAGTGTATACAGTATGCCCACTAAAGTCCCTTGCCACCCTCTTAACTTCGGAACGGCTGCTGCTATATTCATATAAGTGGTGTCTAGGTATAGTAAAGTAGCCATGCGCTACACAATGAAAACGCCTACAGCGCAACCTGGTGTATACTGCGGAGTTAGCATTTCTATCTCGAAAACGGAAAGAGATAGAGAAAAAAATTGATTTACAAAGTTGTAGAGTATGATCGATTTAGAACGAAAAGACACCTTGTGGACATTAACGTGAAGAATAGAGCGGTTAAAACGCGCATTTGTTTTATGTGATTTCCTACACTGTGACGTGACAAAACGATCTTAGAAAGAAAGAAACAACCAGTTATGAAACAGCAGGTCTGTGCGACCCCTCCACAAACATTGCAGGACATTAAACGACGCTATTACGGACGCTTGTGCCAACGTGTTACCATCTATGCTCCAACGTGTGCAACGTGAAATTCAAACAAGCATCCAAATATGCATTGCCTCTGACGGTGAGAAGTTTGAAAATCTAAAATTAAGGTATATTATTATAACTAGTTGCTTTTTTCTTTCTAAGATCGTTTTGTGACGTCACAGTGTAGGAAATCACGAAAAGACAAATGCGTGTTTTAACCACTCTATTCTTCGCCTTAATGCCCACAATGCGTCTTTTCGTATTAAATCGATGATGCTCTACAACTTTGTAAATCACTTTTTTTCTCTATCTCTTTCCGTTTTCGAGATAGGAATGCTAACTCCGCAACATTCCACCAGGTGGCGCAGTAGGCAGTTTCATTGAGTAGCGCATGGCTACTTTACTATACCTAGACACTACTTTTATGAATATAGCAGCAGTCGTTCCGAAGTTAAGAGGGTGACAAGGGACTTTAGTGGGCATACTGTATATATATATATATATATATATATATATATATATATATATATATTATTAACTTGAAAATACATTTTTTAAGTTTTCTTTTACTATTCTTGCACTTATTTGAAATATTCTTTTATTTCTTGGCGAGTTCGTATCTAACAACGACGCAATGATGTAATAAATATTTTATTTCATTTCTCGTTTCAGTCTAGAAATAACTAAAACTAGAAACTAGAAATAACAATTTAAAACAATCTACTCGTTAAAGTATTCTCCATATCAAGTTTGAAGTTTTCAAGGCTAAAAATCGAAGTATAACTTAGTAAAAATGCAATTATAGAACGACTATTTCTCATTTCACCTTCTTAAAATTCAATTTTTGAAAAACTTTTTTTTTAGAGAGCATATAAATGTTGAAAGGGAACCTATAAGTTTAATATTACATTCCTAAGCCTCGGTCATTTTAAAGTAATAGTGATTTTAGAACGTTTTTTTAAAAAATCGACTTTTAAAGGCGTGAACTCTTTAAAATTTTGATTATTTTTTTAGTTGTGTTTATTGTTTATTTTACAATTTTTGGAAGGTGCTAAAATATAATTTCGCGAAATGTTTTTCAGATAGATCAAAAATGGAGCACTTGAATAAAGAAAATGTATGATAGGTTGTTGAAAAAAGGTATTAGGTATGTAGTGATAAACTGTAAAGTCAATGCAAAAAAATCTGTAATTTTGACAAAAAAAAAAAAAAAAAAAAAAAAAAACAGAAAAAAAAAAATGTGGATTTAAATTTTACAGCAAAAATCTATATTCTTTACAGAAAAAAAATGTTTTAATGAAAATGTACAGATATTTTCGGTAAATTAAACGGTTTTCCACTGGCGCCAAAATTGACAGTTTTTTTTTTTTTTTTTTTTTTTTTTTATTTGTAGATTTGTAATAAAGAACATATTCACGAACTTTGACTTTTAGAGGTGATCCAAAACCAGCAAAACGGACATGACTTCAATAATTCGAAAACTATAGACGATGCGGTTTTCACAGAAATGTATATAGAAAGACAAGGGATTTTTTAATGTCGAAAATTTGATTGCGAGAATAATTACATTTGCCACCAACAAGTGGCGTTTCCAGTATGTAAACAGTGTGGACTAGGGCTCAGCACAATCCAAATTCAAATGGGGAAAAAAATATTTTTCGCGAAACTGACAAATTTTCTGATTCAATTATAAACATAAAAGCATGACACTTGCAGACATGATTATTGAAGTGATTTCTAATCAAACAGTTTTTTTCTTTTTCTTTTTCCGATAGATGAATTGCATCTTGGTGCATGAGCGATTGCTCTTCCAGTTTTTTTCTGCGTCTGGAAATGCAGTTCAAAACACAAACTTTGCAAACATGTTCTGAAAAATCTTCTGCTTTTACCTAAACACTGATAAAACAGTTACTTTCTTAATAGCACCTGCCAATTAGATATCTTTGGGAACAAAAATGAATTTAAAAATGTGCCAGAAAGTCGCCAGTTTGGATTTGAGAATACATAGCCTTGAGTGGGATAGCTGTTAGATTTGGCAAGATACTCAGCTGGGTATCTAAATAAATTTCTGCTGCAATTCCTGTCTCATTGAGGCATAATAGTAACAGGCATAAGATTTGGGAACACCACAGTGCTAACTATTGGTGACAGATGCAAATATTCTGGTAATATATTTTTTCTCTAGCAAAACATTTTATGTCTGTCTCTGTATTTATGCACATTGATGTCCAGAAATTAAGGGACAGTGACCATTTTCAGACGTTTCGTCGAATATCTACGGAAATTCGTGACGAAATGCCCTAGAACTTTGAGGATGTAAAGAACATGTTTGACGTCATGTTTTTCGGTAAAGATTTAGTCCCGAGGACAATTAGGGGGTAATAATAAATTTAATAACAAAATAATATTATTATATTTGCGTTCCCCCAAGAAACAGAAAATGTTCAAAATGGTCCGTCACTGTAGCAAATGACTATGTAGGTCCTGTTCAACGTTGTTGTGCATTTGTGTAAGAATAGCACGCATATTCTTGAAGATGTTAACGTTTCTGTGAAAAATTCAAATGTTTTTTTTTTTTGTTTATAGCATGCAGAATTTTCAACCGAATTTAACACCGCTTTCCAAAAACTTGACAAAGAACAGTAGAAACAACATAATGCAATTAAATGATGAATATAATGAATATTTGATGAGATATGGGTATTTGTATGAAATAAATTTTAACTGCGCATGCGCGAATTATACCAAAGATTTTTTTTTTCATGATTTGATAAATTCTATAGAGCAACTTATATAAAAAGTCCATTCAAATATCGCGAAAATTCAGGAAGATAGAAGCGATACAGTGAGTTGCTTTCTAAAAGTAGCTGGATTTTTAAGGGATTGTCCCCCCATTTTTCAATGTCGCAGGTATCTTTCTGAGTTTTCACGATATTTAACTGGTCTTTTTTATAGGAGTTGCCCTATAGAATTGACTACCGAATCATGACAAAAAAAATCTTTGCTGTAGTTCGCGTATGCGCAGCTAAAATTTATTTCATACAAATATCCATATCTCAACAAATATTCATTATATTAATCTTTTAATTGCGTTATACTATTTCTACTGTTCTTTGTCAAGTTTTCGGAAAGTGGTGTTAAATTCCGTTGAAAACTCTGTATGCTATAAACAAAAAACATTTTGAACTTATCACAGAAATGTTAACATCTTCACGAATATACGTGCTATGCTTACACAAATGCACACAAATTTTGAACAGGACCTACGCAGTCATTTGCTTACAGTGACAAACCATTTTGAGCATTTTATGTTAATTGGATGATCGCAAATATTGTTTTATTATTAAATTATTATTGATCCTCCTAATTGACTTCGCGACTAAATCTTATGTTAAATTATGAAGTCAAACATGTTCTTTACATTCTTGAAGTTCAAGGACATTTCGTAAAAAAATTCAGAAGATATTCGACAAAATGTCTAAAGTCGAATGAGTCCGGTCACTGCCCCTTAATTTTTGGACATCAGTGTAAAAACAGCATCGAGCTTCGTGCTACTGTCTATACTTTTCTAATTATTGAATTTTTATTTCTTTGGTGATATGTGGATCACTCTTAGACATACTCTTCTTCATCTGAAAAAATATTCTAGTCTTTCTTTTGTAAAATCGGGTATATTCGCGCCTGTCCCGCGAAAACCGAAAACCCATCCGAAATGAACCCGCAGCAAAATATTTAGAGCCAACCCAATCCAATGCAAGATTTATCTACAAGTAAGAAAAATCATGCGTCGAGCACAGATTATGAAACACTTTCCAACGCTTCCAGAACATTAAAGGGAAGAATACCAACGTTAAAAATGCACAAATAATACACAAAAAAGGAGCAAACAGCTGTTTCGAATCCAGAAGTGAGATTCATCTTCAGTGCGACAAAAAGCAAAGCACAGCGTTCTAGAAAAAGCAAGACCGAGCCGAATTTTGCTTGTGGATTCGAAACAGCTGTTTGTTGCTTTTATGTGCATTTTTAACGTTGGTATTCTTCTTTTAATATTCTTGCACAAATGGTTTATTTGCTATTTTTATACACTTCCAGAATACTTTAACAAAACTTCTTCGTTTAATAAGGTAAAATATGATGTCTAAGTAAACAATTAGGAAAACTCATAACATACTTGAAAACATAATTTAAGCAATTATTAATCAATAGTCTTTTGTGCAGCTCTGTATGCGATCTATAAATTTGTATGTAGGGGAAGGTGGCCTAAAATGATCCCCTTAAGGGAAAAACTTGTGTAAAATAACATAACTGTTTAAATAAAACTTTGGTCCTTTGCTAGTATGTTTGTACACTATATTTTGCATTATAAACATATTTTGATAATATTTTAAACCTAATTTGAGTAATGAAAAACATAGATTTTTTAAAAAGTGTCCAAAGAATCATTCTACCCTCACCAAAGGGCAAAATGATCCTTCATTTAAATATAATTGCAATTGTTTTTTATCGGCAAAATAAAGGATATAAAAGTAATTATGACAATACATAAGTGTAATTCACATCTAAAAACATACTCCATTAAGTAAAACAAATCCTATTTCTGTGTACAGGAAAGATTGTAATCTACATAAATATGAAAGTCAGAGCCTACCTTATGAAAAATGTTATAAAAATCAATTTTTCAAAGAATTCTATTCAGATGCGTAATACTGCGATCGCTTGAATACTGTCATTGCTTCTTCTTTACTTATCGCAACTAGTTTATGTGTTACACTTTAGATAACGTGACTTGTCTGGAAGAAAACATATGTGGATCGTTTTGCCCGTTAAGATCATTTTAGGCCACCTTCCCCTATACTACATAGTATGCTAAAATTTAGTTCAGTTAGAAAATGCACAGTACAGTTGAAAATATCCCTTCAACAATTTGTCAACAAACGGATATGTACTACAGATCTTTTGTGCGGCCCTCTATATATAAACTATAGAATTTATACACACAAAGTTATAGGCAAAAATTTAGTTAAATTTAAAAACACGTACTAAAACTGAAAACGCACTTCCAGCAATTATTGTTAATAGACAATAAGGTAACCGAATTCTTTTGTGTGTCACTATAAATGAACGATGAATGCTATGTTCACCATATTCTATAGTAATTATTTTGTAGTGCACCTCAGTGATATATATTCATTTCAATATGTTTGAAATAGGGTAACATCATTAAAATGCATTGTAAATGATTTTTCCCATATACCGTAATGTGACAGTATTCTTTTGAGTGTCCCTGTAAATGAACTATAAATGCTGCATACATAATTTTCGATACCAAACATTCCATAGTAAACCTCAATAACATATATAAATTGCATTGGAATAGGAGTATATTTACGTGAGTTAGCGCACGGACAGCCAGGTAGAGAGACAGACAGACAAACCGAATTCATAAACATTTTTCTACTATGTTAAAAAATTTTAAAAACGATTTACTAACTTCTAAAAAAGCCCAAAATACCCCAAAAAAGAAGCACTTTTCTTCTAATGTTAGAAATATACGCCTGAATGCCTTCGGAAAGAAGAATTAAATGATTAATAACTTTTAATTATGCGCTTGCTTCATCACGAAAGCATTGTAGTCTCATCCATCGAGTTATTGCAATCTCATCCAAGATGGCCTCAAAAAAGGGAAAAATGCTACCAATCAAGAAAATCTCTTTATAATAATTTATAACCTTCCTGCAACCAGCAATGTTGCGACGTTGACACCTTTGTCCGAAATAATTCTTTTATTCTTTCATTACTATGTTTACTATAATAATTTTATTCATTTTTACTGCGGTACAATAATTACATATTTAGTAACAAAACAGAATTCGTTATAATGGTGCCCTACATTCCATTAATCGGAAACGTTTTCAATGAAATACGAGTACCTAGAATGGTGAAATATTAATTTTATATTGGAAAGATTTACCATGGTATGCCAATTATGACCAAAATAATAATAAGAATAATAATAATAATAAATAAAAATAAATAAAAAATGTAGTGAAACTCATATCTTGCACAGGGTTCGTACGCTTTTACCACAATTTTTTAATAGAATTTTTCGCCTTATTTAAATGCAGAAAAGTATTAAAAATCCTGCAATTAAACGCGGTGTCTACAATTTCTGATATTTAAATATTAAATAGAAAAATTCTATTAAAAATATGTGGTAAAAGTGTACGAACCCTGCTTGCAGAAGTATTGGTTTTGCAATGAAATTGCGAAATATTTTTTCTTAATAGTGGTTCAATATTGGCAAAATGTAAACACTTCCATATGGGACACTATTACATACCAACATTGACAAAATTGGCCAAGATGTAGGCAACAAAGCAGTATTAGCGGAATACTGTTTTGCTAATAACGATGAATAGTATTACCAAAATCAACCAAGGAAAAAAAAAATCTCCGATAAACAAATTTCTAACATGTACAAAACACAATACGCAAAGAAATGATTTTCTTCTGTTATTGACCACATGCGGCTGTAAGCTGAATTAAATGCTTCCAACGACTTTTAATTACGTACTTATTTCACCACGCATGCAGTTAGCTCATGTAATCTCATTTAAGATGGCCTCAAAAATGCGGAAATGCTACCACCCCAGATAAACCATTTACAACTGATAAACTCCCGGCCACCTGCAACGTTGCGATGCTGTATCTCTCTGCCCGAAATGTCGACATGACTGAATCAACGCGAAAAAACAATATTTATAATCGCCGATAACCATCGGCGCGCTGGGAGGGCCAGGGACCAGCGGCAGAAATCATCTTTGGACATTAGGGCTCCCGTGGGGCCCACTCGAGCTCATTAATTTTGTTTGAGTAGGCAGGGAGCCCCCTCTGGCTTCTGATGATACTACAAATTCACCTCCCACTGCGTGATCATCTGGGTCGGCCGGTATATTAAATGCTCTTCTCCTTCCTTTTCGGTGAGATATGATCGATTTGATGTAGAACTTGGTGCAAATGTTCCGCAATATTTCATAAAATCTTCAAACCTCGAAAATGCAACCTGTATATTGTAAACGGAATAGTCCTTTAACCTGTTGAAAATTTATTCAACCTTGATAAAAAAAAATTCACACCAGAAGTTTTATTTAAAACTATTTAACATATTTATTTAACATAGTACTTTACTTTTTGCCCGCCTTTTCACCACCTGGCATTTATGTGCTGTTTCATGAAAATGTTCCGAACCCTATTTTTTACTTTTTCAACTTCCTTACTAGTAGTTAGTTATAACTACAATTATACTATTTCACTTTCTCCCAATTATTTAGACTCTATCCTTAATCTCCTCCTCTTTACTTTTTTATTCCAAATTTGTTATCATCTATTTTCTTAACTTTACATTTATCCTTCTCATTGTAATTTTTCTTTTATCTTGTAGTTAATACTACATCTTAACTTTTCCCATATGGCATAATTTAATACAATACACTCTACTCCCAAATAGAGTAGGCGTAAAGTTGTCTGTAACTCGGAAGACCCTTATCCGACAAAAACTGTTCTGCAACTTTGTTCCTGTGCCTTTTAATGTAACGTTACTTTATGAAGAAATTTCTGGTCCGAATCAAATGAAATGAATTATAGAAACACGATGAGCACATTGTGTGTGTTTTACAATAAATTAAGCATTGTGCGTGTTTTATAATAAAAAAAAATCTGTGTGTTTTATAATAAAAAAAAATTCTGTGTGTTTTATAATAAAATAAACTGTTTCATAATAAAATAAAAATAACATGCTATTTTTCGAACACTAATGAGATTTTAGATATATTAAAAGAATTTTAAGGACGGATAAATAGGGGGCGGGGATGGGGATAAGGAGGAATGTATTTATTACATTTTACAACATCATACAAAAATTATACTGTCTTGTACGATTATATGAGTAGTAAGTCCAAGTTGGGAATTGAACACAAAACTTTTGGTTTCAATTGCAATACTTTTCCAAATGAGCTATTATGGACGATATCCAACTGCCAATGCTTTTCCAAATGAGCTATATGGACGACATCTCCGCGAATACAATTCACTCAGACAGCCAATTGCTATTGCTATCTGGTCTGTTATTTGAAACAGCTCGACAGAATAAACCGCAAGTAGTAGAACTCCAATAAACTATGGATACATAATTGTTGGGGAACCGTCGGTAGCGTAATAAATTTTCTTATTTTTATAAATAGTTAAATCAGTCTTCAAATTTAATATACATTTTCATCTTTTGATATGTTAAAGAAGTTTGTTCAGCTTACCTGAGATTTTCCTTATGCGCTGAATATACCCACAGTAGTAATCCAAAGTGTTGTAGCGATATTTATCTGATCCATTGATTCACTTATATTGGAAGAATAATAAATAGTATTAGTAGAAAATGACAATTGTGTGAAATAAACAGAAGATTCATTTTCCTTTGAATATAATATAATTCTTGGCTAGATGTACATGTTTAAAATCGCATTTTGGAGGCTGCGTATAAGTGCTCCAATTTTACATTATATTAAATATATTTACATCATATATATACAAGAGCGTCTTAACTGCTCGGAAACATTTTGGAAACTGAAGGGAGATTGTTATTTGAGTTCTGTGCACACGCGCGGGACAAACAGCTGTACTTTGAAGGAGGGACATCTGCAGTATTTCTCCAATTAGTTAGTTTCGACAGTCACTATGTTTTTCAGCTGCGGCACTTGAAGTACTTATTGGTAATTGGGGTCTGGTTTTTAACATGTTTTTCAATCGTTCGCTGCACGTGGAGATTAATTAACTGCATATAAAAGGTTTCTCCGTCACTCCCCCGTAATCTCCTGTGTGGGGAATGGTTGAAGATTCAGTTTCTTACGGTGTTTCTCGTACACAGGTTTGGGAGTGGGCTTCGTGAGAGTGTCGGCTGTCATTTCTTCAGTGGGGCAGTATTGTAAATCGATTTTTCCTTCTTCTTTCATAAAATTGATGTTGTGGAAACGTATGTCGATGTGTTTGGATCGCTTAGTATCTTTATCGTTTTCAGTCATTTTTATACAGGACATATTATCCTCAAAAATCGTGATGGGTAGTTTTTGTGGAATGTTGAGATCGCTAAGCAAGTTTGTTATCCAAGTTAATTCTTGTGCTGCGTTGCTAGCTGAAACGTATTCAGCTTCGGCTGACGAAAGTGCAATGCAATTTTGCCTTTTTGTAATCCAGTAAATCGGCGATTTTCCTAGCATGAATAGATTTCCTGATGTTGATTTACGTGTTTTCAAGTCACCTGCCCAGTCTGCATCGGCGTATGCTGTTAGGATGGGCTTGCTGTTTGCGCTAAGAGTTAAATTCAAATTTTCTGTAGTTTTAAGGTATGAAATGATTCTTTTTACTGCTGTCCAGTCCTTTTGGCGTGGTGTTTCATTTCTACGACATAATATGTTGACTGCTGCGGATATGTCAGGACGCGTGATTGTTGATATGTAAAGTAATGTGCCTGTGGCTTGTCGATATTTCGTGTTATTAGGTAAAAGATTATCATCGTCTTCAAGTCTGTTGAATCCAGCAATCATTGGTGTGTAATGAGGTTTCATGTCGTTTAAATTCAGTTTTTTCACTAGTTCCTGTATTTTATTGTTTTGATTTAGGTAATATGTATCGTTGATTTTATTAATGTTTATGCCTAGGTAATTATTCACTTCTCCTAAGTTTTTTAGTTCATATTCTTTCTTAAGTTGGTTTATTGTTTCTTCGATATCACTGTCCTTTCCTGCTATCAGGATATCATCTACATAAATGATGATGTATATCGGATTTTCTTGATTTGATTTAAAGTACAGACATGGATCATTTTTGCTCTGTATGAAATTATTGTTTGTGAGTGTTTCCGATATTTTGGTGTACCAGGCCTTTGCTGCTTGCTTAAGACCGTAGATGGCTTTTTGAAGTTTACAAACTTTTCTTTCATCGCCGGGTTTAATATACCCGTCTGGTTGACTCATATAAACAGTTTCAGTTAATTCACCGTGCAAAAATGCTGTGGTTATGTCAACATGGTTCACGTTCAAATTTTTGTGCAATGCAGAGATGAGAAATGCTCGTATTGTAGCGTGCGAAACTACAGGTGCGAAAGTTTGATCATAGTCAATCCCGAATCTTTGACTATATCCTTGTGCTACTAGACGCGCTTTATAGCTTTGAACATTTCCTAAATTGTCCTTTTTTAGTTTAAAAGTCCATTTTGAGCCGATAATTTTTGTTCCGGGTGGTGGATCTGTTAAAGTCCAAGTGTTATTTTTTCTTAGGCATTGTATTTCATTTTGTGTTGCTTTTATCCAATTTTGTTTATCATTAGTATTTTTCATTTTTTCGATATCTTCCCAATTTTCGGGAATGTTTTCAGATGAACTATTTGTGAGACAAACATATCTGTCAGGAGGAACGCCTCTATTTGTCCTATTAGATCTTCTTGGTTCAATTGGTTGCTGTTTGGGCACGGATGGTGTCTCTTCGCTGTCAAGTTTTATTTCTAAGTGATTTTCATGTCTATCCGGTAATTGTGTATTGTCATCTGATGTTTTTGTGGTGATTTGTATCTCCTCAATGTTATCTGAGTGTACATTTTCATTCTCAAGAAATTTCACCGTTCTCGCTATTATAATTTGTTTTCCTTGTGTGTGAATTCTATAACCAGTCGATCGTGTATCATAACCTACAAACGTTCCGGTTTGAGCCCTGTTATCGAGTTTTCCTCTATTTACTTTATCGACGTAAAATAGCGCTTTACAACCGAATGTTCTTAAGTGTTTTAAATTCGGTTTAACTCCTTTCCATAATTCGTAAGGTGTTCTGTTGTTGTTTGCTTTAGTTGGGAGTCGGTTTTGTAAATATGTTGCAGTGTTTATGGCTTCACCCCAAAAATGTTTGCTTAATTTTGCTTGTGATAGCATACTTCTAGTCATATCTAATAAACTTTTATTTTTTCTCTCCGCAACTCCATTCTGGCTCGGATTATGCGGGACAGTCAATTGGTGTAAAATTCCGTTCTGTTTTAAGTATTCATCTATCTCTTGATTTACATATTCACGACCGTTCTCCGATCTAATTTCCTTAGGTTTTTTACCGAACTGATTGTATATCATCGTTACGTACTCTTTTATCTTTTCAGCAACTTCGCTCTTTTTAGATAATAAATATATAGTAGTATATCGGGAATAGTCATCAATAAGAGTCATAAAATATATTTTTCCGCCTAAAGTCGGTGTATCTAGAGGTCCACACACGTCACTGTGGATCAAATCCGCAATATTAGTAGCTCGATTTGTTGCTGATTTAGGATACGGCATGTTAGTTAATTTAGTTTCGATACAAGTTACGCATGTTTTATTTTGATGTTTACATTTTCCTACCTTTATTCCGTCCGCAAGTTGATTTGTTATCATTGATTTAATCGCGTCATAATCTCTGTGACCGAGTCTGCGATGCCAGAGATCTATGCATTGTTTGCTGTCACAGTTATACGTTATGTTTACATAATTTTGTGGTTCTTCCACATCGTCCATTTCCTCAATAATGTATAAGTTTTTCTCATTTTTCGCCCTAATATATATTTCTTCATCAAAGATCAAATCGCATTTCTTATCGTCGAAGATTAGTTTACACCCGTTTTTAGCGGCTTTACTAACCGAAATTAGGTTTGACTCTAAGTCTGGGACATCAAGCACTTCGCGTAATTTCGTTAGTTTTTCTTTTCCTTCGGGGGTTAATGTTTTTATAAAAACTTCTCCTGAACTTAACGCTGTCAGTTTATTACCATTCGCGATCGTTACTGAAGTTTTATTATAATCAATAAATTTACTAAATAGGCTTTTATCATTACAAATGTGCGAGGTAGATCCTGAATCGAGAATCCAGTTATTTTTGCCTACTTTTTGAGTGATTAATGCTTTATTTTGCGTCTGATCATTTGCGTATTTTCTTTCGTTTGGAACTTTGTTTTCCCTATGAGTTTTGTTTTTTTCATAACATAATGAAGATGAGAAATTCATTTTATTTTTGAATTGATTGTTACGAGGATTTCCGGATTGTACCGTGTTTCTGCTCTTGTAGTGCCAGCATTCGTAAGTCGAATGATTTTTCATTTTGCAGTTGTTGCAATATTTTTGTTCTCTTCTATTTTCAGTGTGTGTATATCTCCTATTTGTTTTGAATGCTCTCTCGTTATTGTTATATCCGCTATGTGATTGTTCTGACATTTCATGTCTACGATTATATTCATCCGTTAATTTGTTTTTGATAAAATCAGGGGTGAGCTCATTTTCTGGTCTCGCCTCCAACGCAGTTATCAAAGTATTGTAACTGGGGAGAAGAGAACACAGAAATAGCGCGGAAATATGTGAATCGCTAATATTTTCTCCAATGGCATTAAGTTTATCTATAATTTGCAAGATATTAGTGATATGTGAGATCATGTTTCCGCCCTCCGCTAATTTAGTACTGTATAATTTTCGTAACAGGTAAAGCTTACTAGATAAATTGCTTCTCTCATGTATATTTTTCAGAGCTTCCCATGTTAATTTGGCAGTTTCTAAGTTTTTTACATTTACGATTTGAGAATCATCAATGCTTAAGCTAATTAAAGCTCTAGTCTTGCGGTCTCTTTTGTGCCATGCGGGGTCGGGTGGAGCTGGTGGATCTTGTACTATAATATCGTCGAGTTCCTCTTTAATCAGGAACATCTGCATCTTGAACTTCCATGTACACTGTTAAAAATACAGGTTCAACCATTCACCAAAATATTCGTTCAAGCAAAGAACTTCGAACGATTGAACCATTATAATAGTTATAGTAAAATGCCATGGAAAAGAGAAACGCAAGTTGAACGACGATGTCGGTTCAACCACGTTTGTTATTTTCATGTGGCAACAGTACAGAGCAGGCGTAGAGTTTTTAATGGCGTCGTAAACACACCGGAGATCCCGCCCGCGAATAACGTGCTGAAGTATCATCTATATTAGTAGTAGGAAAACGAGAGTTCTGGCTCAGCCGGAGGCACTGAGGCACCGTGCCTCCGGCCGGAGGCACGCAGCTGCAGCACTGAGGATCCGCTCCTCCGGCCGGAGGCACCGCTCCTCCGGCTGCACCGATCCTCCGGTGGGGAAAAATAATTTTCTACTGTAACACGAGGGGTGAAAATAAGAACTCTAAGAAGAAGTTAAATGAACAAGATTATCATACTATAAGATGAATATTGATTTTATATACTAATTTTGAAAGACAAACACCTTATAATGAGTATCACTAATTAAGCGAAACAATGGAAAAATATTAATTTTAACGAAAAAAGCTGATTTCGTAAGAATTTTTCAACTATAAGACGAGGATATCAACTTATCAGAAGAAATTTAAACTTACATTTTAGTTTTTGAACAATCATTACATTAATGAATACTGATAATTAGACAAAATATTCATTTTTAACGAAAAAAGCTGATTTCTTACAAATTTTTCAACTATAGAACGAGGATACCAAACCACAAACCGAAGATTAAACATATATATTAATTTCGAATAACAAACATCTTAATGAGTATTACTAATTACACGAAACAATGAAAAAAATATCAAATTTTAACGAAAAAGCTGATTTCTAATAAATTTTTCAACTATCAGATGAGAACATCAAACTATAAGATAGATTTTAAACTTATATTATAGTTTCTGAACATTGGACACCTTAATGAGTAGAATAATTAAGCAAAATAAAATAACAATTTTAACGAAAAAAGCTGATTTCTTACGAATTTTTCAACTATAAGACGAGAATATAACCATAAGCCGAAGATTAAACATATATTATAGTTATGTACAATGAGTACCTTAATGAGTATTACCAATTAGACGAAACAATGGGAAAATATCAATTTTAAGGAATAAAGCTGATTTTTTCAGAATTTTTCAACTATAAGATGACGTTATCAACTTATAAGAGAAAATTACACTTATATTTTTAGTTTTTTAACCGCAATACATAGAAAATATTCAAAATTTGAATGATTTTTTTACTGAATTAATTGATTTTCCGCACAAAAATAGGAGTTTTAACAACCAATTAACTAAGTTTACTCTGTATACTTGATTTAATTCTGTTTAGACGCTCGTAATATAATCTTTTTACATCATTTAGACTTGAAATAACCGACCATATTTAAGTAAAAAACCTGTTGTTTATTTATTCTCAATACGCAATTTTTTTTTCTTTCTTTTTTTTTTTCATTCGCAAAATGTAGCATTTGTGAGGGGAGATCCAACCCCACATTCTAAGAAAAGGGGAAGATAACAAAAGATCGTGTAGGGTCTTACTTTGAAGCGATGCAAATATTATTCATTTTTAAAGTTTTCAAAAAATCCACGCTCTAAAATAAAATTGTACTATATTTAACAAAGTTTACCTTCCTCTATCTTCTTAAAGAGTGCTAATAGTGTGCATTTATTTTTCTTTATACAAGTTGTTATGTATTAATTTTAACAAAAACACCATAATTTAGTATTAATAAATAGATAAAACAAAGGAAAGTATCGACTTTTATGGGAAAAATGTTAATTTTAATGAATTTTACACAAGTTTTCTATATTATTGTACACTAAGATGCTTGATTACCATACGTCTCATACCGCTTAGATGACCACAGTACACAGAAATAGAGAAAATATTTACGTTTTAGATTACTTTACATGAAATTTCAATAGTAATTATATAAACTCCTGTTTACATCACAATTTACATATGAAAATAAGGATTTATAGGATAAAATAAATAATATTAGCTTACACTTAGCAATTTTTACGTAATTCCAAAGATTATATACCATGTTTTTCATAAGTTTTATATTAATTAGTAATTTTATATTCAATATTTTCCATGATAAAATTAAATCTTTTCTATCACAGAAACACCACTACCTAAATTTTCACTTAAACTCATATTCTAAGTATTAATATTCTCTTAAAGTTATACTTTTCTTCAACTTTTACCTGAAAACATGGAAACGTATGGAATAATTAACCTGTTTGCACATATCAAATTTAGTAAACAACATTTTTTTTCTACATGAATACGAATACTGTCTTTTAAATTTTCTAGTTTTAACAGAATATACACGAATATAAACTTCAATTTTATTTCAAATTGCCTCGTTTATGAAAACGATAAATATTACCAAATATTAGACAGCATTTTAACATGAACTTAGATGCTGCTCACATAGCTATTTTAGCACAACTTAGATGATATAATTGCATTTCACCCATTTCTTTCAGAAACATACATATAAATATATGGATTTATCGAGTAAATATCCAAATATATGAATTTATCTAGTAAATACCCAATTTTAGTTTTTATTTAGTGATTTTTTACACCATTTGAATGATTTCAAGCTATTTTATATCACAGAAACGGAAACATATTTGAAGATAAACGACAGTAAAATAATATTTGAACTGTGGTTCCTATTCAAAAATTCAAATCACATGTTAAAATTTATATTCTATCACTTATCAACTATATATCCCACATAATTTTTACCATAGAAACATCATAGAAATTAAATATACGTTAAATGAAAATAATAAATTGTAAGTATCTAAAAATATTAAACACAAAAGCTATTAATCAAAAATTTAAAAAATTAAAAAAAATTAAAAGTTTTAAGTTAAAAAAGAAGTTAAAAAATTGTTTTTACAAATTAAAATAAATTACAAAAAAATATATATATATATACAAAAAAAGTTTTTACAAAACAAAATAAAAAAAATTCACAAAATCTAAATAAAAAAGTTTTTACAAAAAGTTTTTACGAAAAAAGTTTTACAAAAAAATTTTAAAAAGTACAAAAGTTTAAAAAAAATTACAAAAAAAATTTACAAATTACATATTCAACTACAAACATTACCTCTATCACATTTGAAATATAATAATCTACAATTTACTAGAAAATATTTCATTAATTAGATAAAATTTTGAACTATTAAATGAAAAAATATACTTAAGTACGCATGCGCGCTTTGTCACGTGATCAATGCAATCGGTGATAATATAAGTATTCGATAAGTAGCACTGTGTTTCTCATTCCCACTGTTAAACTCTTGAGGGAGGGTAACTGTGTGCAGCTCTGATAATTTTTTCAGATTTTAATTCAAGTGAGGAATCGGTTTTTTAGTAAAGGAATAAAGTAAGTTTTAATATATCATTATAAAATCAATAACAAATTATTTATCCTTTAAATCTTTTCTAAGTATATAATTATTTTACTGTGTAGATATTACAACAGAACAACTCAAAACTGCAGAAATGGACATTCCGAATGTTTCGTCGTTGACACATATAAAGTTAGAGAATAATAAACATGTGAGTACTTATATCTGATATATTTAGAATACATACATTAAGCATAATGAGTGTAAATTTACATTAAAATATTTTACCACATATTCTTTAAGAAGTATTTTTCACCTGTAACATTAGAGTGAATTGTAATTGTTTACATTTATTTCTCTTGCAGATGTGTTCTATTTGTGACAAATACTTTTCATCTAATTGGAATTTAAAAGAACATATGCAGATCCATACCAATGAAAAACCATTTACTTGTGAAGATTGTGGAAAAGCATTTACAAGAAAGCGTGAATTAAAAAAGCATATGATGACGTATGATAGTGTATCACCTGTTGTATGTGAAGTTTGCAAATTATCCTTTACTAGAAAATGTGCTCTAATAACTCATATGCAGATTCATACCAATGAAAAACCATTTACTTGCGTGCATTGTGAAAAATCGTTTGCAAGAAAGCGGGGATTAAAAATACATATGATGGTGTATGATAGTGTATCACCTGCTGTATGTGAAGTTTGCAAATTATCTTTTACTAGAAAATGTGCTCTTTTAACTCATATGAAAACACATTCATGTAAAAAATTGTTTAAGTGTGAAAAGTGCGAAAAAATCTTTGATTACCGTTATAGATTGAATAAACATATTCTCATTCACAATCGACCACAATTAGCTTGTAATGAATGCGAGAAGTCGTTCTCAAGTGAATATAGATTGAATCAGCATTTGAAAGAACATCAAATCATACATAAGCCACAGTTACCATGTAACGAATGTGGGAAATCGTTTTCAAATGAAGATAAGTTGAACCGTCATTTGAAAATGCACCAAGACCTACATTATACATGTGATCACTGTAATCGAAAATTTTGTCAAAAATCAAATTTAAATCAACATTTACGTACACACCATACTAAAAAACCTCTTGTTCCTGTTAAAGTTGAAATACCACTACCTAGTGTAGAGTTTAATAGGTTAAGACATCAAGCATCAGCTTTCGGCATGTTTAAAACTCTAACATTTCATCCTGAGAAACATGAGGAAGGCTGCTTAATAACTTTTGAAAATAATTTGAAACCTGAGTTACAATACAATCTTCAAATTGAGGCGAGAGAGAAAAAAGCAATTAAATGGAATATGATTACTAAAATCATGTTTCAGCGTGAAAGAGGTGAAGATGAAATTGAAACAATCACATCTTATTTTAGAAGTGGCTGTTATGTTGATCTTACTGAAAATAGTATTGCAAATCATATTGATGAAGGATATTCAAAAATTAACCAATCGTTTGAAGAATTTAACAATCAAGGATCAGATTGGACACTCCAAAAAATTGAATGTATAGAGCTCAATATTGCAAAGTTTAAACCCTTAACCAGAAATTGACTCTACATAATGAAAAAAGATACGTTCTTTAATCATTGAATTTAATTATTCTATTATAAAATTTATGATTTTACAACATTTATCCAAACTACTCATACAACATTATAGATTTGACATATGATCACCAAACGTGAAATTTGTAAAGAATTTTGTTAGTCAGAGTTTTTGTAATTGATATAAATGTAGACAATATTCACAATGTATTGTTTAAATGATCATAATAAATTTTTTTATCTGTACATATCTGTGCTTATTTTATAAAACATATTTCATTGTTAAAATATATTGTATGATTTTTAACATGAAATTTCTCATGATAGTAAATAACTAATTTTGCTTTACGTAAGACTTGGGATACATCATAACTTGTTCAACGAAACAACATTTCCACCAATGAATATCCAGTTTACACACGTACATGTGAAAATCAACTTTTGATAGTGCTACGCATCAGATTAATGAAAAAATATATACAAGTCATTAAAAAAATATGTTTTTGCAAATAAAAAATAAAAAAGATTTTACAAAGTTTTAAAAAAAAAGTTTTTTACAAATTAATTTTTTTTTTTTACAAATTTAAAAAAAATTTACAAATTAAAAAAAAGTTTTTAAAATTAAAAAAAAAAGTTTTTTACAAATTATTTTTTTTTTACAAATTAAAAAAAAGTTTTTACAAATTAAAAAAAAATTTACAAATTAAAAAAAAAGTTTTTAAAATAAAAAAAAAAGTTTTTACAAAAAAAAAAAAAATTTTTTTTTGCAAAGTTAAAAAAAAATAAGTTAAAATTTAAAATAATTAACAAAAAAAAATCGCAAAAATTTCAAGTTTTTCTAAAAATATTTACATATTAACAAAAAATTACGCAAAAGTCAGGACCAAGCCTATGTCTAACATAGCATTTTTTCAACTTCAGTTGTGAAAATCAGTGTTAGCACTGTGAAAATACAAAATAATACCTTTAAATGATACTATTTTTCAAATTGGATCCAATATCTGGTATATTAAGAATCATTTGTGATTTGAACAAATTAAATATGCATGAGAAAACCATTAATTGTATCAGCAGCTGATGGGACTTATTTTGCTGATGTTATATCAATCAATAAATCTGAAAGTTACCAACAGTAACAGTAACCAAAGACTAACAGATAGAGATGTTTTAAGGGTGTTGGCATTACAGACATATACAAGAAACAATTTATATCTGACTTAATCAAATAAAAAAGCTTCATAGTTTCCTTTAGACTTACCTACTGAAGTGTGAATAAATGAAAGCATATCCATTGGTTCAGAAGTGACTCATATAACAGCAAAGGATACAGATAATGGGTATAGCAGACTTTTAGTTTATGTTATCGCTTCAGATGATGAATACAGTTCATTTCGGATAGATATGCTTACAAGTAAATTATATATTGAGTCGAAATTGTACTGAGAATTCATATCGGAGTATAACTCAAACATATGTATCTGCTTATGACCTGAGAAATTCACGACAATCTACAACGAAAGATTTCGAATTCATGACATTCTACAACGACTGATTTCAAATTACACAACCAATAAAATATTTACCTTCAAGGAAAGAAAATGAAACCCCATTCAACTGTTTCAGATATCCAAATTGATCACGTGATCGATGTTGAACAGCAGGATCAGGCCTAAATCTAACATCCCATTTTTTCTCGATTTCGGTTGTTTAAAGTTCTTATTTTAAAGAAATGTACAATGGTTAGGCAACCATTATACTACTCTTTAAAATAACACTTTAAACAATCGAAATCGAGAAAAAATGGGATGTTAGATTTAGGCCTGATCCTGCTGTTCAACATCGATCACGTGATCAATTTGGATATCTGAAACAGTTGAATGGGGTTTCATTTTCTTTCCTTGAAGGTAAATATTTTATTGGTTGTGTAATTTGAAATCAGTCGTCGTAGAATGTCATGAATTCGAAATCATTCGTTGTAGATTGTCGTGAATTTCTCAGGTCATAAGCAGATACATATGTTTGAGTTATACTCCGATATGAATTCTCAGTACAATTTCGACTCAATATATAATTTACTTGTAAGCATATCTATCCGAAATGAACTGTATTCATCATCTGAAGCGATAACATAAACTAAAAGTCTGCTATACCCATTATCTGTATCCTTTGCTGTTATATGAGTCACTTCTGAACCAATGGATATGCTTTCATTTATTCACACTTCAGTAGGTAAGTCTAAAGGAAACTATGAAGCTTTTTTATTTGATTAAGTCAGATATAAATTGTTTCTTGTATATGTCTGTAATGCCAACACCCTTAAAACATCTCTATCTGTTAGTCTTTGGTTACTGTTACTGTTGGTAACTTTCAGATTTATTGATTGATATAACATCAGCAAAATAAGTCCCATCAGCTGCTGATACAATTAATGGTTTTCTCATGCATATTTAATTTGTTCAAATCACAAATGATTCTTAATATACCAGATATTGGATCCAATTTGAAAAATAGTATCATTTAAAGGTATTATTTTGTATTTTCACAGTGCTAACACTGATTTTCACAACTGAAGTTGAAAAAATGCTATGTTAGACATAGGCTTGGTCCTGACTTTTGCGTAATTTTTTGTTAATATGTAAATATTTTTAGAAAAACTTGAAATTTTTGCGATTTTTTTTGTTAATTATTTTAAATTTTAACTTATTTTTTTTTAACTTTGCAAAAAAAAAAATTTTTTTTTTTGTAAAAACTTTTTTTTTTATTTTAAAAACTTTTTTTTTAATTTGTAAATTTTTTTTTAATTTGTAAAAACTTTTTTTTAATTTGTAAAAAAAAAAATAATTTGTAAAAAACTTTTTTTTTTAATTTTAAAAACTTTTTTTTAATTTGTAAATTTTTTTTAAATTTGTAAAAAAAAAAAATTAATTTGTAAAAAACTTTTTTTTTAAAACTTTGTAAAATCTTTTTTATTTTTTATTTGCAAAAACATATTTTTTTAATGACTTGTATATATTTTTTCATTAATCTGATGCGTAGCACTATCAAAAGTTGATTTTCACATGTACGTGTGTAAACTGGATATTCATTGGTGGAAATGTTGTTTCGTTGAACAAGTTATGATGTATCCCAAGTCTTACGTAAAGCAAAATTAGTTATTTACTATCATGAGAAATTTCATGTTAAAAATCATACAATATATTTTAACAATGAAATATGTTTTATAAAATAAGCACAGATATGTACAGATAAAAAAATTTATTATGATCATTTAAACAATACATTGTGAATATTGTCTACATTTATATCAATTACAAAAACTCTGACTAACAAAATTCTTTACAAATTTCACGTTTGGTGATCATATGTCAAATCTATAATGTTGTATGAGTAGTTTGGATAAATGTTGTAAAATCATAAATTTTATAATAGAATAATTAAATTCAATGATTAAAGAACGTATCTTTTTTCATTATGTAGAGTCAATTTCTGGTTAAGGGTTTAAACTTTGCAATATTGAGCTCTATACATTCAATTTTTTGGAGTGTCCAATCTGATCCTTGATTGTTAAATTCTTCAAACGATTGGTTAATTTTTGAATATCCTTCATCAATATGATTTGCAATACTATTTTCAGTAAGATCAACATAACAGCCACTTCTAAAATAAGATGTGATTGTTTCAATTTCATCTTCACCTCTTTCACGCTGAAACATGATTTTAGTAATCATATTCCATTTAATTGCTTTTTTCTCTCTCGCCTCAATTTGAAGATTGTATTGTAACTCAGGTTTCAAATTATTTTCAAAAGTTATTAAGCAGCCTTCCTCATGTTTCTCAGGATGAAATGTTAGAGTTTTAAACATGCCGAAAGCTGATGCTTGATGTCTTAACCTATTAAACTCTACACTAGGTAGTGGTATTTCAACTTTAACAGGAACAAGAGGTTTTTTAGTATGGTGTGTACGTAAATGTTGATTTAAATTTGATTTTTGACAAAATTTTCGATTACAGTGATCACATGTATAATGTAGGTCTTGGTGCATTTTCAAATGACGGTTCAACTTATCTTCATTTGAAAACGATTTCCCACATTCGTTACATGGTAACTGTGGCTTATGTATGATTTGATGTTCTTTCAAATGCTGATTCAATCTATATTCACTTGAGAACGACTTCTCGCATTCATTACAAGCTAATTGTGGTCGATTGTGAATGAGAATATGTTTATTCAATCTATAACGGTAATCAAAGATTTTTTCGCACTTTTCACACTTAAACAATTTTTTACATGAATGTGTTTTCATATGAGTTAAAAGAGCACATTTTCTAGTAAAAGATAATTTGCAAACTTCACATACAGCAGGTGATACACTATCATACACCATCATATGTATTTTTAATCCCCGCTTTCTTGCAAACGATTTTTCACAATGCACGCAAGTAAATGGTTTTTCATTGGTATGAATCTGCATATGAGTTATTAGAGCACATTTTCTAGTAAAGGATAATTTGCAAACTTCACATACAACAGGTGATACACTATCATACGTCATCATATGCTTTTTTAATTCACGCTTTCTTGTAAATGCTTTTCCACAATCTTCACAAGTAAATGGTTTTTCATTGGTATGGATCTGCATATGTTCTTTTAAATTCCAATTAGATGAAAAGTATTTGTCACAAATAGAACACATCTGCAAGAGAAATAAATGTAAACAATTACAATTCACTCTAATGTTACAGGTGAAAAATACTTCTTAAAGAATATGTGGTAAAATATTTTAATGTAAATTTACACTCATTATGCTTAATGTATGTATTCTAAATATATCAGATATAAGTACTCACATGTTTATTATTCTCTAACTTTATATGTGTCAACGACGAAACATTCGGAATGTCCATTTCTGCAGTTTTGAGTTGTTCTGTTGTAATATCTACACAGTAAAATAATTATATACTTAGAAAAGATTTAAAGGATAAATAATTTGTTATTGATTTTATAATGATATATTAAAACTTACTTTATTCCTTTACTAAAAAACCGATTCCTCACTTGAATTAAAATCTGAAAAAATTATCAGAGCTGCACACAGTTACCCTCCCTCAAGAGTTTAACAGTGGGAATGAGAAACACAGTGCTACTTATCGAATACTTATATTATCACCGATTGCATTGATCACGTGACAAAGCGCGCATGCGTACTTAAGTATATTTTTTCATTTAATAGTTCAAAATTTTATCTAATTAATGAAATATTTTCTAGTAAATTGTAGATTATTATATTTCAAATGTGATAGAGGTAATGTTTGTAGTTGAATATGTAATTTGTAAATTTTTTTTGTAATTTTTTTTAAACTTTTGTACTTTTTAAAATTTTTTTGTAAAACTTTTTTCGTAAAAACTTTTTGTAAAAACTTTTTTATTTAGATTTTGTGAATTTTTTTTATTTTGTTTTGTAAAAACTTTTTTTGTATATATATATATTTTTTTGTAATTTATTTTAATTTGTAAAAACAATTTTTTAACTTCTTTTTTAACTTAAAACTTTTAATTTTTTTTAATTTTTTAAATTTTTGATTAATAGCTTTTGTGTTTAATATTTTTAGATACTTACAATTTATTATTTTCATTTAACGTATATTTAATTTCTATGATGTTTCTATGGTAAAAATTATGTGGGATATATAGTTGATAAGTGATAGAATATAAATTTTAACATGTGATTTGAATTTTTGAATAGGAACCACAGTTCAAATATTATTTTACTGTCGTTTATCTTCAAATATGTTTCCGTTTCTGTGATATAAAATAGCTTGAAATCATTCAAATGGTGTAAAAAATCACTAAATAAAAACTAAAATTGGGTATTTACTAGATAAATTCATATATTTGGATATTTACTCGATAAATCCATATATTTATATGTATGTTTCTGAAAGAAATGGGTGAAATGCAATTATATCATCTAAGTTGTGCTAAAATAGCTATGTGAGCAGCATCTAAGTTCATGTTAAAATGCTGTCTAATATTTGGTAATATTTATCGTTTTCATAAACGAGGCAATTTGAAATAAAATTGAAGTTTATATTCGTGTATATTCTGTTAAAACTAGAAAATTTAAAAGACAGTATTCGTATTCATGTAGAAAAAAAATGTTGTTTACTAAATTTGATATGTGCAAACAGGTTAATTATTCCATACGTTTCCATGTTTTCAGGTAAAAGTTGAAGAAAAGTATAACTTTAAGAGAATATTAATACTTAGAATATGAGTTTAAGTGAAAATTTAGGTAGTGGTGTTTCTGTGATAGAAAAGATTTAATTTTATCATGGAAAATATTGAATATAAAATTACTAATTAATATAAAACTTATGAAAAACATGGTATATAATCTTTGGAATTACGTAAAAATTGCTAAGTGTAAGCTAATATTATTTATTTTATCCTATAAATCCTTATTTTCATATGTAAATTGTGATGTAAACAGGAGTTTATATAATTACTATTGAAATTTCATGTAAAGTAATCTAAAACGTAAATATTTTCTCTATTTCTGTGTACTGTGGTCATCTAAGCGGTATGAGACGTATGGTAATCAAGCATCTTAGTGTACAATAATATAGAAAACTTGTGTAAAATTCATTAAAATTAACATTTTTCCCATAAAAGTCGATACTTTCCTTTGTTTTATCTATTTATTAATACTAAATTATGGTGTTTTTGTTAAAATTAATACATAACAACTTGTATAAAGAAAAATAAATGCACACTATTAGCACTCTTTAAGAAGATAGAGGAAGGTAAACTTTGTTAAATATAGTACAATTTTATTTTAGAGCGTGGATTTTTTGAAAACTTTAAAAATGAATAATATTTGCATCGCTTCAAAGTAAGACCCTACACGATCTTTTGTTATCTTCCCCTTTTCTTAGAATGTGGGGTTGGATCTCCCCTCACAAATGCTACATTTTGCGAATGAAAAAAAAAAAGAAAGAAAAAAAAATTGCGTATTGAGAATAAATAAACAACAGGTTTTTTACTTAAATATGGTCGGTTATTTCAAGTCTAAATGATGTAAAAAGATTATATTACGAGCGTCTAAACAGAATTAAATCAAGTATACAGAGTAAACTTAGTTAATTGGTTGTTAAAACTCCTATTTTTGTGCGGAAAATCAATTAATTCAGTAAAAAAATCATTCAAATTTTGAATATTTTCTATGTATTGCGGTTAAAAAACTAAAAATATAAGTGTAATTTTCTCTTATAAGTTGATAACGTCATCTTATAGTTGAAAAATTCTGAAAAAATCAGCTTTATTCCTTAAAATTGATATTTTCCCATTGTTTCGTCTAATTGGTAATACTCATTAAGGTACTCATTGTACATAACTATAATATATGTTTAATCTTCGGCTTATGGTTATATTCTCGTCTTATAGTTGAAAAATTCGTAAGAAATCAGCTTTTTTCGTTAAAATTGTTATTTTATTTTGCTTAATTATTCTACTCATTAAGGTGTCCAATGTTCAGAAACTATAATATAAGTTTAAAATCTATCTTATAGTTTGATGTTCTCATCTGATAGTTGAAAAATTTATTAGAAATCAGCTTTTTCGTTAAAATTTGATATTTTTTTCATTGTTTCGTGTAATTAGTAATACTCATTAAGATGTTTGTTATTCGAAATTAATATATATGTTTAATCTTCGGTTTGTGGTTTGGTATCCTCGTTCTATAGTTGAAAAATTTGTAAGAAATCAGCTTTTTTCGTTAAAAATGAATATTTTGTCTAATTATCAGTATTCATTAATGTAATGATTGTTCAAAAACTAAAATGTAAGTTTAAATTTCTTCTGATAAGTTGATATCCTCGTCTTATAGTTGAAAAATTCTTACGAAATCAGCTTTTTTCGTTAAAATTAATATTTTTCCATTGTTTCGCTTAATTAGTGATACTCATTATAAGGTGTTTGTCTTTCAAAATTAGTATATAAAATCAATATTCATCTTATAGTATGATAATCTTGTTCATTTAACTTCTTCTTAGAGTTCTTATTTTCACCCCTCGTGTTACAGTAGAAAATTATTTTTCCCCACCGGAGGATCGGTGCAGCCGGAGGAGCGGTGCCTCCGGCCGGAGGAGCGGATCCTCAGTGCTGCAGCTGCGTGCCTCCGGCCGGAGGCACGGTGCCTCAGTGCCTCCGGCTGAGCCAGAACTCTCGTTTTCCTACTACTTATATTTCTTCTTGCAATCCCGGAAATAATCAAGGTAAGTGTACAAGTGATTATTTTTTATTTTTTTGTTATACGCATTCTAATGCATTAATGTTTCTCTCAAATATAAAATTTGTATTTAAACTTGAAAAAATTATGGGTAGTAGTATCTTGCGTAAGCCTAAAAATGTTGTTTCCGCTTCAAATATTTAGCGATGTATCGGAAACAAATGGCTATTTCAAAGCTATTACTATAGATGTAATAACTTAAATATAATAACATAGTTCATTTCTAACAAACGAAATTAGTTTTCGATTTTAATTATTTTTTGTTGACATGTTTACTTCATTAATGAGATGCCTACACAAGTCATATTCTTACTATCGCGAGATCTTGATATAAATCCGCATAACTGAATTTTTTATATTGCTTAAGCATGATTAAAACATTTTATTCAGATAAATTAAATAAATAAAAAAAAAGGTTTGTATGATTTTCTGAACTATTCATCTTTCAAAAGTAAATTAAAGTCGAAAAAAAAAGTTGTTTAAATTATAAGATAACTTTACATTTATCAAAAGCCTCATTTTGTAAGTAAGCAATAGAAACCTCCAACTCTATTTCAAGGAACAATTTTATGTTTTTAAAACTTAAGATTTCATAAAAACTAAAAATAGTGAAATATATACTTTGATTTTTGTTACTAAAGCTATATATTATCACAAAATCCTGATATATGTGTGGTAATTTTATATCTTGCACTAAAGCATGTTTTAGGCATTTTAAGTAGCTAAATTTATTTAAAAAATGGTTGTGAAGTTTTTAAACCATGAATTTTTCAAAAAGAAATGAAGTTGAGACTGAATGTTGAAAATAGCTTAAGCTTTAAAAAAAATCAGGGGATGCTTTACTTCTCTGTAACCATTCGCCAAGCCAGTCCCGATAACTTCTGCTGTGTGGTTTGGCGAATGTGAATGTGACAGTTTGTCTTTATTATTATTATTATTATTGTAAGATTTCTTTACATTCATATAATAGCTTTATTTCGAATGTAAAGTATTAGATACATTGAAGCATCAGAAACTTCCAATTCTATTGGAAGGAGCATTTTGATATTTTTGTTTATTTCATAAAAATTAAAAATTGTGGTATGTAGATTTTGGTTTTTGTAAAAATGCAGCAAAGTAAATCCGCATATATGTATGTATAAATGTATATTTTAAATCATTTAAAGCGAAGGTGGACTTAATTTTTTTTTTTTTTTTTAACCGATTTGCTTGAAAATTAAATATGTGATTGCAAATGTAGTTACGTAAAAATAACTAAAATTTTAAGGTAAAATATTAATTATTTTGGTAATTATTAATTATTGAAATAATTAATTAATTGAAAATGCTCTATGCGCAGTTCTTTTACATATAATACAGTTATTTTTATTTATGAGATACCTTTCATATCTAAGATTAAAACTTAGTTGGAATCGTAAACATGAATAGAAAATATAATTAATAAAAATAATAATAAGTGTAAAAACCAATTTTTAGCATGCAAAAATACTGTTAATTATTCTTTCAATAAAGAATTTACAGCCTATGAGTTCTAAAGTACCATTTATTTATCTAATATCCATTTTATGTACCATAAGGTACATACATAACAAATTTTGAAGAACTCGGAAAATTAGGAAGGCGCATGGAACATTTTGAAAATTGACGTTACTCGAAAATTTTCATTTTGAAAAAATCAACTTTTAAGTTAGAAACATTAGTATTTCAATATTAATGAACATTAAATACCATAAAATAAATGAATATTACTTATAATATATATACATATATGCATACAATAAAATTTTAACAATAAATATGTAAAAACCTACATTTTTACTAAAATAATATCCACCGTTTTGTGAGATACTTTCGCAGTAACGCTGCGCTTTGGTTGATCAAAAAGCAAAAATGCTCCATGCGTATTTCTTTCACATATAATATGGTAATTTTTATTCATGAGATACCTTTCAGACCTAATTGTAAAACTTAGTTGAAATCGCAAACATAATAGAAAATAAAAATTAATAAAAATATGCATAAAAACTAATTTTTATCATGCAAAAACACTGTTAATTATTCTTTCAATCAAGAATTTAGTCTATGAGTTCTAAAATACCATTTATTTATCTAATATCCATTTGGTGTACCATAAGGTAAATACATAACAAATTTTGAAGAACTTGGAATATTAGGAAGGCGCATGGAACATTTTGAAAATTGACATTATTTGAAAATTTTAAATATATATATATATGTCCAAATATATCAATGCAATTTCTAATAGAACACAACAGCTACATCAAGATGTTAGTAATATCCCAGAAAAATTTCATTTTGGTAAAATCATTTCTATTACCGCCTCAGGGGCAGTCAAAGTTTCGTAAAAATGGCAAAAATTTCCTTTCCCCCCCCCCTTTTTTTTTTAATTATATGTCTAAAATAAGAAAATTGGCATTCTATCTAGTAATAAGTTATAAATGTCTAGTAATTTTCATCATGGGCATAGCTAACCAAGGGCGAGAAGGTCCCCCCCCCCCCCCTATTTGAGAAAAAAGGGCTTTTTAAAGGAATTTTGGAAATTTTCCGGGCGGGGACGAGCCCCTCTCGCCGGTAGTTGGCTACGCCTATGATCAAAAGTACTCTAGGCATTTATAAGTTATTACTAGATATAATGTAAATTTATTTAATTCTAAACATATAGTAAAAATAGTGAAAATTGAAAAAAAAAAACAGAATTTAAATTTTGTCGTTTTTACAAAATTTTGGCCGCCTTTGCGGCAGTATAATAGAAATGATTTCAGCATAATGAAATTTTACTGGGACATTACTAACACCTAGATGTAGCTGTTGCATTCCATTAGAAATTGTATTGCTATGGTTGGGTAACTATATATATATATATATATATATATATATATAATTTTTTTTTTTCTGCAAAAAACATGTTTTTGTGATTTTTTTTTCTTACCCCCCCCCCCCCCCCCATGCAGAGGTAAAGGATATTAATCAATTGGTGTAATATTTTGCGAATTTATTCCTTATTACCAATGGCTACTTTCCTGCACTATTGTGTTTTGAATATATAAATTTCGCTTTTTTCGACCCACGCGCATGAAATATTTTGAAAATTGACATTATTCGGAAATTTTCATTTTGAGAAAACCGACTTGTTAGAACTATTAGTATTTCAACATTAATGAACTTTAAATGCTATATAATAAATGAATATTACTTATATTATGTATGCATACAATAAAATTTTAATAATAAATAAGTAAAAAAAACCCCACCTTGTTGATCAAAAACTAAAAATGCTCAATGCACATTTCTTTGAAATATAAAAAGGTATTTTTGTTTATACCTGTCACACCTTAGAACAAGACTTAGTTGAAATTGTACACATAAATTAAAAATATAAATAATAAGTAAAACGTTTCTTAAAATCTGTTCTAAAGTACCATTAGCTATATATTTCAGTTTTGCATGACTAAAACAGTCCTGCACCATAGGTCACACCTTCACTCTTTTTATTTTTTGCATTTAGTGCTAATTTTTTTAATTTCTTTTGAACTGCAGGTTTCTGATAAGATTCTAAGGATCTTAGTTCCTAAATAGTCCTCCTAGGGCCCTAAATAGGCCCCAAATTTTTCCTGGATCGATGGAAAGTAATAGTTCCCTGGAAAGTAATAGATATTTTATATTATGATTGTATTTAAAACTAGAATTTAAAGAAAGCATATTAATGAAATAAAAAAAGCTGAATTTTTATTGGTTATTTTTTTATAAATCAAAAACGTTTAAGCCAGCCCATTACTGGAAGGCGGTCCATTACTGGCACATCTACCCTATGACTTTTTACACCATAAATTTTTCAAAAAATAAATAGTCGAGAAGAAGTTTCTCTTTTTTTTACCTTTTATATATATATGTATAATTGTTAGATTTCTTTACGTTCATAAATAACTTTATGTAACTAAAGTAATAGATATATGAATATTCAATAGAACTCTAATTGAAATGCAAAAAACTTTTTAATATGTTGAATAATTGACACTTAAACACATTACTTTTTAACCCCCCCACCCCCACCCCCTGAGTGCTCTGGGACCAAAAAAAACAGCCAAAATTGTAAGATGTTGACTTCCTTGCCAAATTTTGTCTTTTTTTGAGTTCATTGTATCCAAAATAATGGCAAAAATGTCAATTTATTGCTTTTTTTGGTACTTTCTTTTCCGTTATACAGACACCATGCCAAAATGTATGCTAATTCATAATGTATGTATGTATGTATTAAATGTATGCTTGGTGACAATGGTGTCCATATAGCGGAAAAGTACCCCTTTTTTTGTTTCTTTATAGTTTATGGGACATGAAATAGTAAAATTTTCGCTTTAATTCTTCATTCCTCTGAGTAACTCCAAAATGGTGGTAGATCAATTATGACATAGTGTAATAGTAGTAATTTATACATGTGCGTGTCATTAGTCAGGGCTGGACCCAGACAAAATTTGGGGCCTATTTAGGACCCCTTCACA
This sequence comes from Maratus michaelseni, assembly GCA_963931845.1. NCBI lineage: Eukaryota > Metazoa > Arthropoda > Arachnida > Araneae > Salticidae > Maratus > Maratus michaelseni. The sequence goes on along the minus strand of OZ007591.1, from coordinate 409,956,851 downwards.
AAAATCAATTTAATAAAATTGTCCCCTTCACAAAATTCCTTTTACTAAAATTGTTCCTTTCACAAAATTCTATTCCATAAAAACTTACTATTTATTATTTTGTGATGTTTTAAAATGTGTAATTTGTAAACAAACAAGTTCAAAAGAGAGGAAAACTTCTGCAAAAGAATTTTAAAAAGTTTTTGTTTATAAATGCTTGGTTCGAATTTGATTAGCTGGATTTCAACTTTCGTTACAAAATGTTATTTTTCACAAAAATATAATAAATTTCACAAAAATAACCTTTATTTTTCACAAAATGGGCCCCAAGATAAAAAACCTGCATCGACCCCTGTTAGTAAAAGCAAGAAAGTTAGTTAGGTAAAACATGATTCCATTTAACAATATTTCATTTTTTTTTAGGATGAAGCCTTCCTTCCTGTGACTGTATATATTCAAGACATTAATAATCATGCTCCAGAATTCGCCTTACCATTTGATGATGAGGTAACGTTATTTTTGCTTTTTATGAATAGTTTTTATCTTTATTAAAGCTTTTAAGGGAATTATTTATGACACGGCAATTTGTAGAAGCTTGCAACTATTACGTTTTGTGAATAAAAAAGAGCTTGATAAATATCCAGATACTGTTTCACATGCATTAAATAGTTTAAAATGGATCTATTACAAACGCTTTTTTCACTCGGATGCATTTATTGCATATCGACTATTTCAACATATTTCAGTAACTTTTGAAAAGTTCCAAACTTTGTTTTTATTACTAAAATTCATAAAGATACAACTAAATGTAAATATATTGCTTGAAGATGCGTAAAAACATATATAAAACATTTAAAAGCACATTAAAGTCCTTTTAAAAATTCAAAACGTTTTCAAGCGAACTACTCAGTCATCATCAGTGGAATAATAATTATCATATTAGTTTTTCACTGATGATGACACAGTAGTTCGGTTGAAAACGTTTTGAATTTTTGACTTGAAGCTAATTTTTAACGAGCATAGCTCTGTCTTCCCTGCTTGTGTATTTATATATGTACATATATCCCTGGCGCCCGGCTAACCAAAAAGGTATCCATATATTTAAAACAGTTTGGTAATTCTGGCAAATATTTTCCATCGAAATTCAACCAAATACGCATGCATCAAAAAATCTTCCGCCAATCAGGTGAGGGCTATTTCCTGTCTACAGACGTATTTGGGACTGTTTACGAAGCGATCGATCGTTCAGGCAAGAAGCTTAGATTACATTATCAGATATTTTTTCATTTTATCTTTATTTATTTTGTTTTATTTAGTTGATGAACATAGAAACATAATCATGATTGAGTTCCTTGGATGCTGTTTGTATAGCATAGAAAATCATTTCTCTCGCTTTCGTGAACACAAAATTAGAGATATACATTCTGGTGTATTTTTTTCTTCTTTTTATGTCGTATGTATATTGCAAATTAAAATTTTTTAAACCTAAAAGTAATGGTCGAGATTTTATTAGGATTTTTTTTTTTTTTGTAGGGGTTTATTTTTACTTTGAAAAGCTGAATGTTTTAATAGTTACATTCGGCAGTAAAATATTGAAAAGTTTTGATTATATAAAACAGTTTGAAAATGATTGCCACGTTTTTGTTGTTGTTTATTGATTTTTGCTTACATCATGTGCTAATTTCCAAAATAATTTACAGAGCCAGTGTGTAAGTGGTCATATGAATTAGTTAAAATACAGCAGAATGTAAATGATTTTCCGTACGATACAAACAGCATCCAAAAGATTCAATCATGAACACATGTTCATCAACTCAATAAACCAAACTGAAAAAATACCTGATAATAGTTATCCAAGCTAAAAAAAAACTATTTTTGACTTCAGGAGAAATAAAAAAGGTTATTTAGTTTTTGTTTTTTTTCATTAATCTTTTTTGCCACTTCCCCATATACTATCCGTTTCATAAGAAATCCCTATGAAAACATATATTTTACACTTTACTGAATGTTTTCATTTCTTAATTGAAACATCAAACTCAGTTTAAAGTTATAGTAGAGTGTAAAATGTATATTTTCATTAAGATTTGTTATTGAATTAATTTTGCTTCATAAACAATTCTTGAATGTTTTGATTTATTATTGGTTTCATCATTGGACGATAACGATTTCATTTTATACCAGATTGCATCTCCGTTCTTAGGCGATACTTATGAAACTCATAATTTGTCTCAAAATGGTGATTTTATTGACTTTGTGCTTACAAATTAAAATGGTATCATGATAATATACATCTTTGCCCAAGAATGCGACAAAAAAAAAAAAAAATGTTAAATGTGTATTTTCATTAAGATTTGTTATTGAATTTTGCTTCATAAACAATTCTTGAATGTTTTGATTTATTATTGCTTTCATCATTGGGCAATGACGATTTCATTTTATACCAGATTGCATCTCAGTTCTTGGGCGATACTTATGAAACTCATAATTTGTCTCAAAATGATGATTTTATTGACTTTGTGGTTACAAATTAAAATGGTATCATGATAATATACATCTTTGCCCGAGAATGCGACAAAAAAAAAAATGTTAAATGTGTATTTTCATTTAGATTTGTTGTTGAATTTTGCTTCATAAACAATTCTTGAATGTTTTGATTTATTATTGCTTTCATCATTGGGCAATGACGATTTCATTTTATACCAGATTGCATCTCCGTTCTTGGACGATATTTATGAAACTCATAATTTGTCTCAAATTGGTGATTTTATTGACTTTGTGCTTACAAATTAAAATGATATCATGATAATATACATCTTTGCCCAAAAATGCGACAAAAAAAAAAAAAAAAACTATTTTTGATTTTAGGAGAACTTAAAGAGCACATAATATTACATAGGAGCACATAGGATTAGTTTTTTTTTTTTTTTTTTTTTTTTTTTTTTTTTGTTCGGTTTTCAAATAAATAAAACACCCACCTTGAGTTAAAGCTAGGTTGGGGACCTAAAAATACTACCTATTACATTTTCCCTCAAGTTGGAATTTTTGAAAAATTTTTGCAGATCTATGCCAATTATGACTCCCAGAACCCAACCCTCCTCCCCATAATTCTGCACAAATCTCTTCCAAACTGATACATAAAATCCAGGGGCATAAAATCTCTGTCAAGTTCGTTAATGGGCAAATTCGAATAAGTGGGGGGGGGGGGGGGGCTTTTTGTGAAAACAGAAAAAACCCATAACGTCTTAATTATGATACATATCGAATCCGTTTAAAGTTATTACTTCTAGGAAAAGGGCCGATAATTTATGCATAACAGATTTTTGATATAATTAAAAATGGCCCCAAGGGGGGGGGGGGGGTTGTAAGAAAAAACTCATAACTTCGTCAATTCACAAGATATCAAATCCGCTTAAATTTATTATAAATCATCTTAATATTATCTAAAACTTTTATATTGGCAAGTTTTTTATAGGACCAACCTTTATAGAAAAAAAAAATCCCTGCCACCTCCGCTTGCAAACAAGTTAGATTTCGAAGTGGACGGTCCCAACTGCTTCATTATGGCAAAAGGTTATTTCTTTCGCAATTCTTAACAAACAGGCACCCCACGGTCTGTGTCTTCAAAATCTACCTGTGCCTGTAGGCCGAACCGTCAGTGATATTTTCTATTGTATAAAGTAAAATCAGAAAACGTGAAAATTCCTCATTGTTCCACTATAATTTGTTCCACTTATTTAAGTAAAATTATGTTTTCTGAAAAAATAACAATTTTATATCTTAATAATTTCTTCCTTTTATTATTAAAACAGGTGGAGAAATTAACCAGATGCTGGGATCTATTCCATTTAACCCGACTGTTGGATGACCATTTTACCTTACTTTTTGACGACCATTTTACTCGACTTTTGGATGACCATTTTACTCAACTGTTTGACGACCATTTTACCCGACTGTTTGAACACCATTTTATCAGACTTTTTGTTAGACAGAATGCTGCATTCTCCTGAAACTGTCTAGGGAAAACTGTACTGTAATTACTTTGGTTAATTAATCTGAATTTTTATATATTTTTTTAATAAATATATAATTTGTAATTTTCAATAAACGGAGCGGCTTACCGCAACCCAACTGAATTTTTTTGCTATTTTATTGTGTCTATGACCATTTTTCCTTTTAGCTATTGTAGAGCTGCCATTGACGACACAGAACTATAGGCTGAAATGTAATATAACTTGGTAAGATAAATGATATATCTATATGTATATTACATGGATTTCTAGGAAAATAAACCAGCAATAGTTGAAAAATTAAGTTTTTATTTAATGCTAATTTTTAAATAAATTAAGTAATAATAATTTTTCAGAATTGAGGTTTTGGGCAGTACATGTGAATTTTACTGTCCAAAAGTTTTAAAAATTCTATTAAAAGTATAAAACCTAAAATAGTGAAAATATAAATTTCCATATGTGTAACCATTGCACCTTTATTTATAGTAATATTTTTTACTAATTATTAAGTAGTGGAGTACCGAGTAATTGTGTGCAAGAAAGAATCACTGATGTGAAAATAAAGTGTGCTTAGGGTTAACACTTCTGTGTGTGTGTATCTATATATATGTTCATAAACATGCATCTTGATCATATAATCATATTTTTTGAAATTTCATTTATTGTGCCCCTTTTAAAGACAATTTTTTTAAATTAAAAAAAAAATTAAAACTGATTCTTGAACCCAACATTACTCATTTGATAAGTGAAATCTGTATCAAAGCTGGTTTTTGCATGTTGTAACAAATACCTTATTTTCTTTTAATTAAAAAATTAGGTACTTTTGTGTTATAGTAACCCCCGAAGATGAATCGCTGAGCGACCAAGATTATCACAGCGAATACATTTTTTTTTTTTCTGAAGCAGGTCAAATTTACAATAATAAAAGGAATGCATCTCCATACTTGCCAACTTTTACACTTTAGGTGTAAAATTTACACTTTTTGACCATTTTTTACACTTAGGATGTTTATTTTTACACTTTTTTGCAAAGTTTCTTCTAAGCTCTATTTTACTTCCTAAAATTAGGAAATACTTTTTAACTTCTTTTATTAATGATAGTTGCTGAATGTAAAGGAATATTTCATATAGTTAAAAGTTAAAATCATGAATCAAGGGTTCATATTCAAAATATACCATACAAAATCTTTTAATTTTCATTGTATATAAATGGAAGTAGTGTTTTGGGTAATGTTTTTGCTTAGACTTTCTTTTAAAAAAAAAATTAAAAACAAAGAAGCTGTCTGTATATGTTTCATATCAAAATATCAGTATATTATTTAATAACATTCATCGGTTACATGCTTAAATGCTGTTTATATCTTTTTTATATAATGTGTTATATATGTAATATGTTCTTATGAAAGACAAAATTGCAAGAAATGCACTTCACGCGTTATTTTACACTTTGCCATTTTGAAAAGTTGGCAGGTATGCATCTCCTGAAAATGTAGAACAATATAAGTGTTTTTGCACTGTAATCTACAATATAACAAAGTTAATTATTATTTTTTTAATTGCATTTATTGTATTTTCTGTTTCTACACACTGCTTTTTTATCCAAAATCATAGTACTTTCTTACAGATTTAAAAATGTCTTTTATAAGTACCAAGTAAATAGTTTTTACGAATTATTGCATATATTATACATATATTCAAATAACTTTTTACAGATCAGTTATGAATTCATTTGTCGACAAATATGCTTAAAAACTGAAATTCTTAACTACTCGATATTGGCTGAGTACCAAGTACTCTGTACGGCTCTATTATTAAAATATTACTTTTTTTTTTTTTAATCTTATGAAAAGAAAGTAACAATTCTACAACTATGATATCAAATTTTTAGCATCTATAGAAATAGAAAAAATTCGCAACAATTTTAGAAGAATATTTCAAGTCTATTTACAGATTATAAAAGATGTACAAGTGCAATATGGAAAAAACTTTTCTCAAGACTTGTGCTTTTATTTATATATTTCTGTGCAAAACTTTACATTGTTTAAAGAAATTCCATGTAAGTAATGTTGAGTAAAACTATATTTTATTTCCTAGATTTTAAATTAAAAGATAATAAAAACAGGGTATGTATTTAAATCTAAGAAAATTATTTTACAAAATTATGTTTTATTATGAATGTTTGCGAATAAACAAATACTAAAGTAATTATAAGTAACTAATTAAAAAGTGTGGAGAAATGTTTTATAATTTACAAGTGCAGAATGGTAATAATATCATTGGTGAAAAAAAAATGCAATTATTTTGTGTATTTAAATTTGAACCAGCTGTTTACATTTTCTTTCTAAAATATATTTCAAAGACGATAATTAAAAATTAAAACTCTAATAATAATTTTCAGTTTAATGTTAAGAAAATTAGTAAGCTTCGCTAGAGCAATATAATCTCACAGAATCTGAATCTTAGTTCATTAACTGCATCATAAAATGATAAATTAAACACCAAAATCCTGGTTTAATCAGGTATAACCTTTCCCCATAAAATACGTTTAGAGAAAAACCTGGATCATGGTTCAACAATTCACCATAAAATGGATTAGAAAAAAAATCCTGAATCATGGTTATACCTTTTACCATTAGATTAGATAAAACCCTATCATCGATCAACTTCTCACCATAAAATTGGATTAGAAAAAACCTTGAATTATGGTTCAACCTTTAACCATTAAATTGGATTTGAAAAAATCCTGAATTGTGGTTCAACCTTTCACCATTACATTGGATTAGAAAAAATCTTGAATTATGGTTCAACCTTTCACCATTAAATTGGATTTGAAAAAATCCTGAATCATGGTTCAACCTTCCACCATTAAATTGGATTTGAAAAAATCCTGAATTGTGGTTCAACCTTTCACCATTAAATTGGATTAGAAAAAACCTTGAATTATGGTTCAACCTTTCACCATTAAATTGGATTTGAAAAAATCCTGAATCATGGTTCAACCTTTCACCATAAAATTAGTTCAACATTTCACCAATATAGTGGTATTTTCAAAAGCACCATAAAAATGGTGAAACGTTTCACCAAGATTGTAGTTGCAGCTAAATTTCAGCTACTTTTCACCAGTTTTTTGGTGAAACGTCGAACTTTATTTTTAACAGTGTACTATAATTCGTAGAATTGAGTTTTTCAATAAATTGAGTATTTTCTTTTATCGCATTCATTTTTTTTCTTTTTTTCTTTAGTGTTCTTTTATTTATTATTATATTTTTAGAAATTTGTTAAATTATCGTTTTTGATACTGGGATAATATTCTTTTTTTCAGAATCAGTCTTTCATAATCTTTGTTGGGGAACCGTCGGTAGCGTAATAAATTTTCTTATTTTTATAAATAGTTAAATCAGTCTTCAAATTTAATATACATTTTCATCTTTTGATATGTTAAAGAAGTTTGTTCAGCTTACCTGAGATTTTCCTTATGCGCTGAATATACCCACAGTAGTAATCCAAAGTGTTGTAGCGATATTTATCTGATCCATTGATTCACTTATATTGGAAGAATAATAAATAGTGTTAGTAGAAAATGACAATTGTGTGAAATAAACAGAAGATTCATTTTCCTTTGAATATAATATAATTCTTGGCTAGATGTACATGTTTAAAATCGCATTTTGGAGGCTGCGTATAAGTGCTCCAATTTTACATTATATTAAATATATTTACATCATATATATACAAGAGCGTCTTAACTGCTCGGAAACATTTTGGAAACTGAAGGGAGATTGTTATTTGAGTTCTGTGCACACGCGCGGGACAAACAGCTGTACTTTGAAGGAGGGACATCAGCAGTATTTCTCCAATTAGTTAGTTTCGACAGTCTCTGGTTTTGTTCACTGTGTTTTTCAGCTGCGGCACTTGAAGTACTTATTGGTAATTGGGGTCTGGTTTTTAACATGTTTTTCAATCGTTCGCTGCACGTGGAGATTAATTAACTGCATATAAAAGGTTTCTCCGTCAATAATTACACTTTTCATTAATTTAACACAAACAAACTGATTGGTAAATAAATCATACGAGTAAGTAATTACTGAATGTATGAGTAAGTAATTAATGAATGTACCAATATGATTCCTTTACCAATCAGTTTAACTGAGTTAAAATAATAAAAAAAGTACGGAGTTTATCTGTTAAACCATTGATGACAGACACATACTATCCCCAATTACAAAAAGTATACAAATCATATTAGACTTAGAAGGAGTTGTACACATATTTAATTAGTAAATTTAATGTTTTATAATTTCCTCTTTTTCCTATAACATATATTTAGAAAAATGTTAACCCGAGTCTAAGAAGGAAGTTAAAAAATATATAACTTTTTACGACCAAAACTTACTGAGTTATGATACTTCGCAATTCATGAAATGTCAGTGTTTTCTCCCCCTAAAAACACTTCTCTCCTCTTTTAGTGCCAGAAAACACTAAGAGCAGATGAAAAATATTTCGAGCACCCTTAGTTTGATATTCAAAGGCTTAACTCATTGAAGGGCGATAGTATATTGTTTATACCACTTAATTTTAATCCCCAATTGCTCACATTGTACCAGAATTTTTTAATGAAAATTTGTTTTTATAATGTACCAGAAGAAAATAATTTAACATTTTCAAATCAAATGATTCGTAAATTCTGGCGGCTGTCAATTATTTCAGTATTTTTGCAACAGAATTACTTGCTGCTTAATGGATTAATAAGCTTTCTTTTGCAGGTACGAGGTCGATCAACCCCGAGGATCCTGTCCAAGAATTCACCACTGTTGTCACCGAATCAGACTCGAGACGTCTCCAACAATAACAAATGCTTCAATACTCTCTATCTACTTATTTTTTAGATTAATCTTTATTAGTGGTGATTCACAGAAGACGCAAGCAAACTGGTAGTCAAATAATGAAAGAGTTCCCGAGGCTGAATCTAACCCCCCGTCCCCCCCACAATGTTTTTCTACTCGGCAGGCATGATTAAGTGATGTTTGAGAGCCACATTAATAATAACTGATATCTCGTAGAGTAAATCCAAACCCGAAAATTGCACTTGAATCCACCCGAATCCAGCACAATAAAGTAATTTTCGTCGATTTACAACTTAACCCGAACCCGAAGCACTTCATTACGAAATCGAAACAAAACCAACAAAAGAAAGACAATTGATGAAATATTTTAATTCAATTAGTAAAAAATAATCTACAATCATGGTCTCTAATATTAATTTAATTAATTGGATTATGAAGAAAAAATAATAGATATACTCACTCATATTAAAATATAGAGTTGTTTTTCATCTAAAATAGCGTTATGGGCTGTCTTTTGAGAAATTGCGTGTATCCGACCCAGTAATGTAGCAAAAAAAAAAAAAAAAAAAAGAAAAGAAGAGCCAGATTGGGTTTGGATTGAGTTCAAATAAAATCGAGTTAGCATGATGCAATGCAGTAGTCTAATGTCTAGTTGGGCACCTAAAAGATGAATATGTTTTTATTTGCTGGTACGAAGATGGTCATTCCTCAAAAAAATCTGCTGTTGTCCTTGCATGAAACTCGAGACGTATACTTCAATACTCGATCTACTTACTAAAGATGAATCTTCATTAGTGGGTCCCAGGTGATTCCCCGAAGATGTAATACAACTAGTGATAAAAAAACAAAATAAAAATAAAAGATTCACCGAGACTCGATCTAGCCCCCGACTAAATTTACCGCGCATTAGAATGTTCGGTTTCGGTTAGGGTTTTTTTTTTTTTTTTAATATATAGATTCTCTGGATAAAAATTATATACATGTAGGAATTAATTTTTTTTTTTTTTTTTATTATGCCTGAAAATTTAGAGATGCCGAAAATATGTATACATAAAAAAAGAGCAAACACACTTAATTCAGTAATCAAAGGATTAATTTGATCGTAGGTCAACTACCCTCTATCATCTTGTTCAAGAAATCACCACTGTCAAATTCGAGACGTTTCCAACAATAACAAATATTTCAATCCCCGATCTACTTATTCGAGATTAATCTTCATTAGTGGGTCTCGGGTGATATGCCGAAGAAGCCAAGCTAACTGGTGGTCAAAAAATAAAAGAATCACCGAGACTCAATTGAACCCCCGACGAGCTTTTTCGTGCTCGGCAGACCGTGATGAAGAGGTTCCAGTGCCGAAGCAGACGAACCTGTCATTAGTCAATATTAGTCCTTCTGTGCGCGTCACTGTCTGCAACGAGAAATAAACACCCTTCATTAATGACCGGCTATTAAGGACACCCGGGAGGAGATGGTTTATGAGGAGAAAACTCAATCCAAAAACAAATTTAATAAACAGGTGGATATGTAGATCACAGATCTTGTGCTAGTAGGAATACGTTATTTACGTTATTATTCAAAGCATGTAAAATTGCCAGATAGGTATACCCTTTCGTGATATAATTCACCAACTGTTAAAGAAGGTATTATAATAAAAATATTTAATATATTTTTTTTTCTCATTTCAGTTCTCTGTAAGAACAATAATTTTAGACCTACCCATGCAGTAAAATGGGTTACTCTATGCAACTGTCGGCATTTCCTTTTTTATAACGGTTTTGGCGAGATAGAGATTTAAAAACCTTCCAGAGAGAGAAAAAGAAAATTTTCAAAACAATTTTCTGTCCACGACCAAAATATAAAGTGGTCCGAAATGGTCAGATTTTTGAATACCTGTATAATTTTTTTTTTTTTTTTTTTAGATTTTTCTTGCAAATTTTTCAGAAACCACCTTCGGAGGTAAATTTTTGCCGAAATGTTGCAGAAACCTACCATGAAATTTTCTGTTAAGTAGAAATATTGCTATTCAGTTGGTGGACCATTTGGGAGCCCTGAAATATGCAATAACCTCTTCCGAGTTACCCACAATTCCGAAAAGCATTCTTCTTTATCTTTAGAAACCACAGAAACCAATATATATATATAATTTTTTAGATTTAAGGATCAAACAGACAGCGTTCTTATGTGTCGCTATCTATGATGTGGTATATCGGACTCTTTCATCTTTTATGACTTTCTTAGCATGTCTGAAATTCAGAGGTCAAGCAGGGGAGCTCGCTGACAGGTGATCAACGCCTCTTTATTTTGTTGAAACTCCCCTTTCTTTTGTCGATGACCCCAAAAGGATTCGAGAAGAATGGGAAGTTGTATGAATTATGGGTATCTTAGACTGACTTCTTCAGGATGCGAAATAAAAGCAGCTTTAAAGAAGCATTCATAAAAGCAAAGTGTCTTTGGATGCCACTGATTTTCGGAAACGTTTTCGATATTTTTTTATAGTGTACAGTGAGAAAAAAGGCAGTTTCAAAATCTGAGTAAATCCATGTTTTCATTTTGTTATGAAACTTTTTGTTTCAAATACGACGACCCATTGCTTTCAATTCTGCAATACCAGAAAGACTCAGAATATTGAAACATTTACATACTCAAAACTGAGCCCATAGATGTCAGTTCATATTCATTTTTTAAACATGGACATACTCAAAAATGATTAGAATCATATCAAATGGTTGGAGTACCATAGTTGAGATTTTTTCCACAGAGCGAAAATATGCCGATGCCGGGACGAGGACTCGAACCTGGGTACTTTGGTTCGCCGTACCAAAGCTCTCCTTACTGAGCTATCCCGACAATATCCGGGATGGCATATTTCACTCTTATTTGCCGGACTTATTTGTTGGATATTTTCGCTCTGTTGGAAAAAATCTCAACTATGATACTCCAACCATTGGATATAAATTTACCTAGTTGAATATGCTTTCCTCTGTTCATTATGATTATAATCAGTTCAAACTCACTTTTGAAACATGGAAATACTCAAAAATGAGCATGTAGAGGTCAGTTCATACTCATTTTTGAAACATGGACATACTCAAATAGGAGCACATGATGTTTTATTCTTGAATGTGTGCATGTTTTCAGAAATGTGTATATACATGTTTCAAACTTGAGTCATTTTGATTCGGAGCCATTTTGACTGAGCGATATACTCAGATTTGAGTATTTTTTGCTCAGTTTTGAAAATGCCGTTTTTAAAGTGTATGAATCCGTTTTCTCAAGCAGGCACATATGTTTTTCGGATGCTATCTATTCTCAAGTAAACATTTTCATGTTTTACAAACAAACAAGATGAATTAACAACATTAACATTAACATTAAAATTAATATTATTTTGTTACTCTTGCATGTATAAATTCAATTACGCAGTTGAAAAGATTTAATTGAGAATGGATAGCGTCCAAAATACCAATATTCCGGCTTGAGGAAACTGATTAACAACACTATAACAACTACACAGAAACCTTTCTGAAAATCGGTGGCAGCAAACTTTGTTTTTATAAAGACTTCTTTAAATTTCGAAAATATAATGGTTTCTGGGGCGGGTTTTTAAATATAAAGAATGCTTTTTGGAATCATGGGTAACTCGGAAGATGTTATAATATATTTTTGTTCGTGATTATATTATATTTTTGTAGGTTAAGAAACATTTGTCTTTTTTCACAGTGCTTATAAAAGCCTTATTTTTCTTTAAAAACTAAAAAAGAATTGCATGGAAATCTTGGGATAAAAAAATGTTTGCTTATATGATTTCGTCGCACATTCAGAAATCCTAAATTCTCACGTCAAAAAAAAGTAAAAGTACATACCAATAGCTTGCTTAGTGAAAAAATTAGAATGTTATCCAAGTTTTCTTACCTGTAAAAAAAAGTGCATATTAAGAGTTTAGAAAGACAAATTTAGAAACAACTAAATAGCAAATATACTATATATATATATATATATATATATATATATATATTATTTTAAAGTATATACATGATATACGAATGAAAAAATATATACGATAATGCAGTTTCGGCTAACTCCAGTTCTCTCGCTAAGTAGAATCCCTGGGTCCAGCCCCTATTCATCCGCCCGTAAAATCAAGAGTCATTACAATTAGACTATTTTCTCCGTCGTGGTACTTGCGTTAATAGTCAAAAACAATTCAGAATATTTATTTTTGATTCAAAGATTCAAAACCAATGTGATAGTCATCATTATTCTGAAAATACGGCAGGGAATCGAATGTTTCTAATGACCATTTTCCCGTTATGCGTAAGGCAACTTGTCAATTCTGTTTAAATAATGTCTCCGGTGATCTGAATCATCTGTTTCTATATCTAGACAGTCTCCGTTTATATCGCTACAGTGATCACTCTCTAACAATGATTATTTTATTGTTGTCGATGAGTTAGATTCACGATTCACTGAATCTATTCAGAGCATTGTAGAGAATCCGGTCTTAGCGTTAGGTGAAAACGATTAGTTTGGTCAGACGGTCTACAATAAATGAGTCATCTAATTGAAAGTGTAACATTTACGGTATATTGAAAAATATATATATACGGCTGGAGGGGATAATGAAGATTTTACCTGTTGATATTTGTATAGTTAGTTGTTTATGAAGAATTCTAAGCGCGGGACAAAATTATTTATGCTAGTATTTTAAAGTAATGAAAAATTTTGTCTAGAAACGGGAGGAGAGGAATTATAGAAGCTTTACATATTCTAAAAAAAGTTTTTACTAATTTTCATAACCCACAAAAATAACTGTTTTTAATCTTTGAATTAATATTTATGATTTTCTGTGAAGTCTATCTTTGATTTTTCCAGGAATGAAATGTTATTTATTTATTTATTATTTTTTTTTTGTTCCTGAATAAAATAAGTAACAGTAAAGTATCATCTTTAAATATCTTTATAATTGTTTTTGAAAAAAAAAATTAAGGTTGTATCAAAACTGTTTATGGTAGTACCTTAAACTAATATAAAACTCTATTACAATTCGCAAAATTTTTTATTTTTTTTCGGATTTTTAGCAATTTTAGAAGTCTATCGGAACAATTACTTTCCAATTCTGAAATAGTAGTCTGTACATTCTTTAAAATTTGAGTGATGGTTAGCGTGTGGATTTTGAAAACAATAATGTAAAAATAAAAACTATAAACAAAATAAAAATAAATAAATAAATGAATAAAAACAGTGCATGACAAATTTGAGTCAAAGTCATCTATGACATGGAAAAATTTGTTTAGGTATTCTCTCTTCTTAGTTTTCATGAAGTTCGTCAAAACAGTCTCTCTTTCGCTGTTTAATATTAACTTTTAATATACGTTTTTCAAAGTTTTTCTTCTTCAATATAACAATTTTTATATAAGTTATTATTTAATTGTGGAAAGTCTGTCATTTTCATCCATAGGGAGTTTTTCCTGTTACCCTACCCCAAGAAATATCTTCTTCTGACGTACTATTTCCACATTAGCAGATTTATTTTGTTTAGTCTCGTCTATATCCCTGCGTATCTTACTATTTAGATCAAACATTTAAAACTTTCTGTTCAACATTTGGTTTACGAATATTCTGTTCAATCTCGAATTAATTAGGGGAAAAGGGGCAAAACGATCAACATATGTTTTCTTTCAGACAGGTCGCGCTATCTACAGGGTAACACATAAACTAGTTGCGATAAGTGAAGAAGAAATTATGGCGCTATTCAAGCGATCACAGTATTACGCGTCTGAATAGGATTTTCTTAAAAATTGGGTTTTATAACATCTGTTGTAAGGTAAGCACTAACTTTCATATTTATTTAGATATACAGTATTTCATGCCCATAAATATGACATGGTTTACTTAATGGAAAATGTTTTTAGATGTGAATTACACTTATGTATTGTCATAATTACTTTTATAACCTTTATTTTGCCGATAAAAAACAATTTACAATTATTTTTAAATGAAGGATCATTTTGCCCTTTGGTGAAGGTAAAATGACCCTTTGGACACTTTTAGAAAAATCTATTTTTCTCATTACTCAATTTGGGTTTAAAATATTATTCAAAATAATGTTTATAATTCAAAATATAGTGCAAAACATACTAGCAAAGGGCCAAAGTTTTATTTAAACAGTTATGTTATTTTACACAAGTTTTTCCCTTAAGGGGATCATTTTAAGCCACTTTCCCCTACTATTAAAATTGTGTATCTTTTCTTCCTTTCTTTCTTTCTTTCTTTTTTTTTTTTTTGAGCCGAAATCGGAGTTTACTGTTAATTTTATCCTCTAGTTTGATGAATTTTCTTTATAATATAGTTTATTACAGCGTTTTTGCAGTACTTACTTGCCACTAAAACAATTACAAAAGCAAGAACTAAATTTCCCCTCCCACAAACTAATGTTTTACTTCAATTTACGACAGTAAAATTCACCGAGGAAAAATGCTAACAAAACCACCAAGACAACCGATAACTTAGCTTATTCTGAAACCAATCCAAATTTGAAATAGGTCAATCAAAATAAAGCAAAATTTAAGTCAAAATGTACGTATAAAAAGAAATCGAAAACGAAACAAGCATTTTGCTTGACCCAATTTTCGCGTTGATAAAAAAAGGGCAGTTTATAATATGGCCATGATACTGATGTGGCGGCTAGACGACTTAATATCAGCAATTTCATTTAGGGAAATCCTTTAAGGTTTTTTGTTTAAATGGCACCGACCTCGAACCAGACCTCGTTTGCGAGATACCGAACATCTATGAAAGGCGGAATGGGACAGTTTCCAGCGATTGTGTACGCTTGTTTATCACTTGGCAATCGAGACAGAGACAAGAAGGTTCGTGATTCAGTGAGGTCCTGACTCACCGGGGGTTTTCCCTTACACAAGATGTATCTTACCTTAATTTTATTTCCTTGTGACATCGACACAGTTTATTTTGAAATGAACAGACAGAATATATAGATTGATGCGAAATTCTGTAAAATTTTATGAATACGTGCATTTTGTGGATCTAACCACATTTTGAAAATTAATTTATATGTCAAAGTTAACGCTCTGAACTCTTATCCCGCCATTATTAAGACATTTGTAGAAAAAATTATATAATACGTATATTTTGAAGCATTTTTTTTTTTTTTTTTTAAATTCCACAGTCAAAGGAAAAATGCAAATGATAAATTTATCACATATTTCAAATACAAGATTATTTCAAATATGTAATGAAAGAAGTGGTCAATTAAATATTGGTCAAGAGGATTTTGAAAAAAAAAATTGAGTGGTCAGAGAGTATTGGTCAGTGAAGTCTCAAATTCTCCTCACTAATGGAAGTGCAATTCATCAATTTTAACTTTTCATTCATTCATAACTATTCATTTTAATTTTTATTTTAACTTTTCATTCATTCATAACTTTTCACTTCATTCATTTTTTTTTTCTGCGTACTCTTGTTTAAGGACGTTTCTTTCTTAGTTCACAAAATATTTCTAAAATATATGCTTATTTAATATTTTATGTGTTAAAAGCTGATGAAGTTTGAGTAAAATTTTAACTCTTCAAATAAAATTAAATATATTTTTAAGAACTAAAAAAGAAACGTCCTTTAACAAGAAGAAGCAGAAAGAAAGTAGTTAAAAATATTAATTTCCCGAGGCTCTATTTTAAATACACGAATGTATTCCACGTCCATAGGTTTAATCATAGCAAGGGAAGTTTGAAATTCCACTGATTAACACCCTCTATAAGTAATATATCTATGTGAAGATAATTTCAATAAATAGTATATCAATGTGAAGATAATTTCAATAAATTATATAATCAATGTGAAGATAATTTTATTAACTCATATATCAATGTAAGACAATTTTATAGAAAATTCAAAACAGTTTTAAGATAAAAAAAAAAATTGTTATTGGTATGTTATTGTGTGTGAGAAATACAAACATGCTGTAAAAGCTAATAATATAATATAGTTTTTAAATATATTGTAAATTACCAATAATTTTTAATTTCAAATTAATAAAAATAAATATAAAAAAATAAAATATCAAGCATTTTACATTAATAAATGAATTCTATAAATACATCAGTTTTAAATTTTAATTGGTCAATTCTGTGTTTTATAAGAGTCAGTTTTTCTTTTGTAACTTTTAAAACGTTGTATTTATTTTTTAAATGATAAATAAATTGAATTCTATATAGAATTATCTTTTAAATGATTGATAATTTTATTAATTTTGAATTACAGTTAATTTTGAAAATATGAGTATAGGCTTGAAATACATGCTTCAAAAAGAGCTGCAGAACTTGCATCCGAAGTTATACATTGAAGATCATCCTAGATTACTTCTGTTGTCAACATAATTTTTTCTGTGCATTTACAAAAAGCGCAACAATGAATGAGGTAACATTGAGAAAGGTTTTTGAATGGGCTTCTGAAACAGTACACTCACATTTCATTAAAAATGTTTTTGATTAAAAATTTAAGTTAATTAAAAATTAAATCGCTATTGTTTTCATAAATGAAATGAAAGGTTTTCTCAAATCGATGTTGCCACAAATATAAAATATAGCATTATACCGTGCAAAGTTATACTCGGTACACTAAACCGGTTCATGACGTTTAAAACGTCACCCGGAGTGATCATTTTTATACAGCGATAGATACAAAGCGTTGCGCCCAACGTTTTGTGCCAATCTCCGTGTAAAGATTAACCACTCCGTGTGACATAACATTTTAAAAGTCATGCGGCTCAACAATGATTGCAATAAATAAATAAGTACATATAAAGTACAAAAAAGATAAAGTGGGATGTCTCCGAACGAGTTTATTTTATATTTAAGTTTGAAAATCAAACTTGAAATTGAAATGCTCAGAACAAAAAGACACCATCTATCGATCGAATCACTGGTATTTCACGTGTAGCCTAAAAGATATGCTTTGTTATATTAGATTAAATTGTATTTTATACATATTCGATTTATTTATCTTTGTCCCATGTGTTTTCCCTAAGCGGATGACGTCATCCTCTAATGCAGTTAAAGTAAGGTTGTTATTTTTTTTTTTCTCGCACGTGCCTTTTGCTATCTTCGATCAGTTTTTACTGTAACTTTGATGGAATAAATGAGATGCTATTCTGGCTTGACTAATGTTGTTTGCAGATATTTTTAGTCCTTAATTTTTCTTTATAAATATAAACCTGCAATACTAGAAATTGCTGAAAAAGATATTAAATGCCAGTGCGACATCTTCGCACGGGTACACTGGTATATTATAATTTAACAGACAACTCGGATCGTTTTTTTCACAATATCTAGGAAAAAAATACACTTAAACATTTGCATCATTAATTATATCATTCACAAATAAAAATATTTGAATAACTTTCTAAAATCATAACTGTGAAGTATATTTGAAACGAAAACGACTCAAATGGTGGCGAATTATGTCAATCATATATACCATATGAAAACGCCCTATAAATAAGTGAATTTCTTAGAAACTTGAAAAGTGGGGCTGAGAAAAAACTGCATATTTTTGAATCACTAATATGCTAATTCCAAATGACTATCCTCTATTCGCTTTTTCAACAATTTTTCATTCGCTTTTTCAATATAACAGCGCTACTACTCTGATCCTGATTAAAATAAAACTTATTTAACATACATTTAAATTCTTCAATTTGAATATCTATCTAGAATATCTTTCCTAATCTAACTGTCCTAATTTTTTTTAAAGCAATACATTTCAATCACTGGAAATAATAGCTACTCTGTCACCAATGCATATAATTATTTAATTTATTTTCTTTTTTCTTTTTTGTTTTCTTCATAATCAATTCGATTCAAAATAAGCAGGTATGGTATATCATCAATCCTTTCATTAGTATTTGAACGAACTGTTTTTTGCCAGTAGCGAGTGCAATTACATTTCCCAGTGAACACTACTTTCGTACACGGAACAGCTAGAAAAGATGCAGAGAAAATAAATCATATCCAATCTAGATTAAATACGAAATGTACGTAATGACAAATGTTCTGTTCGGTGCACGGGGGCATGTACTTTAAAACCTGTTCTGTCATGTATTTAGGAAAGCGATAAGAAAAAACATTACTGTCAGCTTAATGCGGGCATTTTGCAAATAATAACCCTTGTAAAAACATGGTAAAGGTTATTAGTAAAATGGGATGAGATTTATCTTAATGCAATCAGCGGATAACATGGCGATGTGAATGGCACGGAAAAAAATGGTGATGATTGCTAAGAAGGTTAGATCCTATTTCTCGGTACTGCTGGTTTTTTGACAGCTATCATTGAGGCACTGATGTGATTTTTTTTCACCCGTGAATATACTTTTATGTTCAAGATAGATTTACGTCAATTAGCTCAACAATGAAAGAATTCACAGGAATTTTTATTGTTGTTTACATAAAGCAATGAGAAATGGAGCATATCAAAATTTGATTTTTTTTTCAACCTTGCAAAAAGTTTTTTCAATATTTTTTTCTACTTTCGTCAGTTTTTCCACTTTTGAATTAGTCTTTGATAAGGGTTCGGGCGAAATGCATCGGTTCTGAAATGTTTTTATCATTTATCCAGTAAGCCTATATACAGGGTGATTTTTTTTAAAGTTGTGAAAGTAAAACCCTATAACAAGAGAACCACTGATCCAAATGACCTGAAATTTCACCAGTGTGCTCCCAAAGCAATGGGGATTTTTTAGGCGTAGTTAAAGAAAACCTTATAATCGCACCTACAGATGGCGCTGTAAGTTAACAGAAAAAAAACCGTTAGTGGGAGAAAAACAATGGACGGTACTTTGAGAAACCATCTTCCGTAGGTCGCCTGTCGTTATTGGACCTTTTCTTAAATTCTTAAGTGTCCTAAATCTCCTAAGAGCAGTTGCTGCGCTGTCATTATTCTGATAATACAGTTTCACTAACAACGCACTTTTGGTCAATGGTACAGTCATTGCCCGGATATCCGTAGAATAATGAACACGAGGTAATGAACAGTGTGCATACTTCATGTTTTTTCTCACCAACGTGCGTCTGTCGTGTGCAAGTTCGTCTCCCGACTTTACTGCATATACAGCGCCATCTATCGGTGCGATTTTCAGTTTTTTAACAACACTTTCAAAATCCCCATTGCTCTGGGAGCAAACTGGTGAAATTTCAGGTCATTTTTGGATCAGTGGTTCTTTTGTTATAGGGTTTTAATTTCACAACTTTAAAAAAAATCACCCTGTAGAATGCAAATCCAGATCTTTGTGGATATGAATCCTTGGCAACTCTAATTTTTGTGAATACGAACACTTCTTGATACGAATTCTTGCGAATAAGAATCCTTGGGAACCCGGATCATTGTGAAAACAAATTCTTGTGAATACGTATGCAAGGACCAGTGTGCGTACGAAACTTTTTAAACCCGAACTTTCTTAAACTTTAAAAATCCCTGTAAATACGAATCCTTGAAGGGAACCCGAACCCAATAATTCCATTAGAAATCAACCTGCATCATAATCCAAACCCCAAGCCTAATAAAATAATTTTCATTAGATCGCAATCGTATTACTCTAACCAGAAGCACTTCACCGCGCAACCGATCTGAACCTGAAATACTTAAACCTGAACTTGATCATAAACCAAAAATGACAGAAGATTAATACCATCTTTAAATGTAAATATGTAAGGATATATTCTACAATAATGTCCCACTCTCATTGTTAGTATAGTTAGTGAAGTTTTATGTGTCCCAGTAGTGTGAAAAAGACTTTTTGCTTCGTTTCGACATCATCGTTTTTATAATGAGCTAAGAAAATATATTTAAAGTAAAATAGAATATTCAAACGACTTATAAAAACGAAACCCAGCTACCCAAAAGCTGTTGCGGCGTTTAGTGTGTGGCGGGATCGTCAACTGCTAAAGTAGCCATAGACGGAAATTAACAAGGAAGAACAATTTATTTAAAATCAGTAGTAAAAGAAATCTTCATAAGTGCTATGGAGCAGGGTAGTTAAGTTAACGATGTTCAAATTTAAAGTTCAAGTACTAAAATAACGAAGGGAGAGAAGCTATCCCCAAGAAATCTTCCAAGTTCTAGCTCTAATTCTAAACAAGATGGCTACTCTAATTGTATTCTGAAACCTAAGAAAAGCTGCTATGAAAAAAATGTCACTAATAGCTCTGAAAATATTGTGCACAATATCACTAGAAAATACGTTAATGTCACTAATTAAAGGGAACCCCGTGGGTTTCAAATATGCTTTTGTTTTATTTGAACTAATCAATGCAACACCCTCGGCATACTCGGCTGAGGAACATTAATTCAAACTCAATTGAAGTTGAACGTTGCTACTAACGACACGAGGATCGATGAAAGTTCAGAAACTGTGGAAGCTCCGTAATGGACGAGATCCGACAAAATCCAGTGATACTCACTACTTCCACTGTATTTATACTAACTAGTCAACCACAGCATCCTAATTAACGTACTGTATAAAATAACTGCTGCAATCAGATTCCTGGAGATTCCACTATACTTTGCGAAAGTAAAAGTAATAACAGAATAGATGGCTCATTCATGCACAAATGTTAGAATCAGGACGACACGTTCATATCCAAAACTCAACAATCCTTTTGACCGTAGACTACCTTCATAAAGAGAACATTTAGGCACTGGTACAAGTGCTTTAGGATAAAGTGCCAAAAATTCAAGCTAGCGATGACTTCTGTTACGTAATGGGGCCAAAAAAAAAAAAAAATGTTCCAACTTAGAATCTTTCAGAGCTTTAAAATTTATAACTTTTAAACTTTGCGTTTTTCTAAATTCCATAAATGTATCAATTTTTTAAATTTTAATGTTTTTTAAACCAAAAGCTGAGGCTCTAAACGCCAACTGCTTCCCCGAAATTCTGAGGCGTTTGCTCATCTTATTGTTATGAGGTTCATGATCTGAATATTACGAAAAATGCATTTTATTCCGAAAATTCGAATAAATCCACTAGTTATAGAAAAGCATTTCTTGAGTTAAAATCTTTGAGAAAAGTAAATATAATTAAATTAAACAGAAATAAGAGTTGATTTTTTTTCTTCTCGGAGCCAAACTTTTTCGCTCAGTCTGGACACTTTTTCATTCAACTCATATGATTTTTCTACCACTTCATTGTGTTAAAAATAATAAAGTGTAAAAAGAAATAGATGCAATAAAACCATATTTAATCATACTGTATCCATTAAACATCTATTTCGATTTTTTTTCATCTACAAAATTGAAATAAAAGTCTGTTGCTCCTATTTAAGAACGAGTGATACATCACTTTAGAAATGCACAGCGCGAATTAGAAAACGTCACATGTCAGTGTTCACCTTAGATAAACTGAGGTTCCAAAAAAAGGAGCACGCGACTTCATTGTGGTGGCTTGCTGCCAGAAACGCGATCGGATAGTTCCATCTTTTCAGCACGAGACTGCCGCCGCACATGTATTTAACCCTTTCCTCCGTCTTTAAATAAACACCATAAACGAATTATGTTTGAAGTGAAACATTCCGAGTCAGAGTTGTAAAGTCTTTTAAAAGTCTATGGTCAGAAATTACATTTTGAAGTTGATGCTGGCTCTAATTTTAGCAACAATACCCTAATCATAGGAAAATAAAAGCGTCTTTTTTTTTTTTTTTTTTTTTTTTTCAGTTTGCACACACATATCATGATTACAATACTTTATTTAGACAATGTGTTCGTAAAAAAAACTTTATTGCAGCAATTGTTACGTTGTGGCTTAGGTTCATAGAAGATTCCTTATTAGTCTCTTCTACATTCTTTTTTTCAAAAAAAGGTTGTTACAGTTCTTGTATGTATTAGACCTCTATCATAAAAAAGTGACATATTACATAACTTAACTTTTACTGAACAGATTCCAAAGGTACTTGTACTATTAATTAATTTGGGGTGGAATTTTTCAGTTTATCGAACAGCTGTATAAAGTGTTTGGTTATAGAGTTATGGTTGACTATATTTATAAGGTAAGTCAAGGAAAAAACATACAACCGACTCACCAAACCAATAACCCACAAACACAAACATATTAATACCAATCCTCAACCACTGTTCCTAAAATCATAAAATTTGGAGGATAGGTAACTTTTGTAATGTAGGTACACTATAAAAAATATCACTTGATTTTATAGAAAAAACTGTCAGCGAAGACATCAACATTTAAAATATAATCAATTCTTATGAAATATATTTATGTAAGAATCTTCCACGATTTTCGTACTGCTAGATTTATTTTGTACAGCATGACATACAAGTTTTATCCACAAGGCAAAAGAAAGAAAATAAATGGCTTCTTTCTCAGTTCACAGTACAAAAAACTGTTGATTTTAGAGAAAAAGACTGTTATCCAGGACGACAGTAAAAAACTGTTTAGTTTCAGAAAAAAAATCTGTATTTCTTACGAACTTTCTGTAACTTTAACAGATTTTGGCCATAAAATAAACAGTTTACAGATTTCATACGAAATAAAACCTGTATTTATAACGAACTTATTTTATTACGAAGAGAGTCTACAGTAAAATAAACAAGCATTTGCAGATTTTTGCTTTCTTTTCTTTCTTTTTTTTTCTTTTCTTTTCCCTTTTTTTTTTTTGTGAAGAATAAACAGTTTTTTACTTGGCGTCCAATATTTCCAATAACCTAATTGTCCAAATTTGCCAATAAGCTAACAGATTTCATTCTTTTTATTTATTCATAAAAAAAAAAAAAAAAACATAAAGACAGCATTTCAGAGTTTATATCTATGAATTTCAACACACATTTTGTAAAGACCCAGTTACATCTTTGTCCAGTTTTAAGGTCACCATAGACATCTCCGTATCAGGTGGGGACGGCTTGATTTAAAAAAAAAATCAATGCATACCTTATCTAATGTAAAAAAAAAAAAAAAAAAAAAAACAGTATAACGTCGGACATTGATGAATCAGTATGCCGTTTTCATGACAGATAACTATTGAAGTGACAAAATTTTTTATATACCTCAGAGCGTATTAAAAACAAAATATTATGGGAGAATTAACAAAAAAGAAAGAAAGAGAAAATCCATGAAAGCAGACTTATCAACTATTAACGATATATATTGGCTAATAAATCTAGATATCCTGTTTTAAGTTACAAGCATTTTATTCCCTCTCATCCAATGTCATTATAAATATTTTGCCGTTGATCTATCCCAAATGAAGAATGTATTTTTTCCCCTTCTCTTACATTGAGTAATAAAAACTATGTTTAAATATTTGCTTGATATTTCATTGATAATTTACTTAGTAAAGTATGGTATAAAACTGTTGAAAACAGCTATATACATGAAGTGAAATACATGAAGAAGTACAACAGTTAAATGAACACAAATGAAGAATAATTCTAAATTTTAAATAATGAATAGTGACTTGATTAGGTTATTTAACATAATTTAATTCTTAAAGAAAGCAATGATTAAATGTAAAAAAAATAACAACGATCGACATTGATGAATAAGTATGATATTTCCATGATTGATAACCACTCTAGAGAAAATACTTTCTATATTTAATCTGTACAGCATATCTAAAATGACACTTAATATGAAAACGTTTTCAAAACTTTTTTCTTTCTCAAATTGGACTTATCAATTATTATCAATAGATATTGGTTAATAAATACAGATATCCCTTTTAGGTGCGTTCGTAATTATACAAATACGTTGCACTTATAGTCGTCTGTCTGTCTGTCTGCATATAACAGCGCCAAAACTACCCAACCGAATGGTTTGAAATTTGATATATAGAATCGTTGCAGAATTTTGTCAAGTTATTTCAAATTTTATGAAAATCAAATCAAAACTTAAAAAGATATCAATAAAAGTTTTCTTTATTCTATTAAACCCTATCATGCGTAAACTATATAGCAAAATAGCAAGTCATGTGACTACGGAAAACAAATACGGGCTAACCCCATCTTTTTCCATATGCCAAGCGGCCATTTTTATTCAAAAATATTTTTTCTAAAAAAATTGCATAAAAGTTACTGTTTTAGAAAGATCGTTCAAAAAAATGGTTTCCTTGAGAGTTACATTCAAAAATGCATTGATTCTGAGAGATAACTTCAGTGAAAATTAGGTTAACAGCCGAATATCTTAATCCATTAAAGTAAATAAACAAAAGTTTCATTCATCGTGGGTCATAGAAATATTAAACCATGGAGGTAATCATTCACAAAGCAAGATCTCCATGGGGAATTTTACAGCGCTGTCTGGTGTCGAAAAAAAAATATTCGCATCTGTAAACATGGCATACGCACCCAGAAAAAAGTTTTGTTGAATCAACAAAAATTTGGTTGACCCAACAAAACTTTTTGTTTAAATATAGGTCAATGGAAATTTTGTTTGAATGAACAAAAAAAATTTTTTTTTGCAATTCCAAAAAAAAATTTTGTATCGTCAGCAAAAAATGTTTTGTTAATTCAAGTAAAATGGTTCAATTTTACTTGAATTTTTCTAAAACAACCAAAATGTACTCAACAAAACATGTTTTGTAGTTTTAATCAATTCCTTTTTCTGGGTGCGTAATAAGAAAAAAAAAGTATCTTCATTTCGCTCATAGCAGACGATATAATTTTTTTTCACTGAAATAATAACGATGATTTTTTTACATTGTAAAACTACTTATAGCACGAAACGAACGCACTTCATTTATCACGTTTAACGTACAATTTCTAACTTGTTTTTTATAGTTACAAGAATGTTTCCCCCATCCAATATCATCAGGAACTTATTCTTGCAATTGATCCTCCCCCCCAAATGAAGAATGCACATTTTCTCTTCTCCTACATTAAGTAATAAAAAGTATTTAAAAATATATTTAATAATATTTCATTGATAATTTTCTTAGTACAGTATAACATAAAGTTGTTGCTATACAAACACACACATGAAGTGAAATATGAGAATTTTTTTTTATGATATACTGAAAACAAAAATCTGGAAATGTTACTCTGAATAATGGGGCATAAAAGTAGCTCTAAATATGAGAAATGTTTCTGTATATTTTGGAAAAGTATTCGAAAATGTTTGTGTATATTTCAGAAAAATATTCGCAAATGTTTCTGTATATATCAGAAATATATTCGTAAACCTTCCTGAACATGTTAACACGGTTTCTGAATTAATGCCCAACCTTTCCAAATATGGTAATTCGATTTCTAAATGCAAGTGGTGACCTTTACGAGAATGTTACTAAGGTTGTTGCATTTATCTGCAGCGTTATCAGATGAGTATTTTGATGGCTTTAAGTATTTCTATTTAATATATATATATTTTTTTAATTTAAAAAAGCAATACACTTGTTTTCATGAATTAATATTATCCAATTGAATTTCATTGCATGTAAGGTTTTAAAAGAACACAAATGAAGTCTAATTTTAAATAACGAATAGGGCTCGTTTAGCTTATTTAACATCATTTAATTTTGAAAAAAAAAAATTATAATGACTACATGTAAAGAATGAACAAGGACAGATATTGATGCATCAGTTTGATTTTATATGATTGATCACGATTTAGGAGACAAGACTTTTATTTGTTATTCTGTACAGTATATCTAAAATGAAAAAAAAAATAATTAAAACTTTTTTTTTTTTTTTTAATAGAAATGGACATACTGGGACCAATACATATTGGTTAATAAACCTAGGTACTGTATTCTAAATTACAAGCATGTTTTTCATCATCCAGTGACATAAAAACTTTTGCGTTGACATGCCTTTTGTGAAGATTGCACTTTTTCTCCCTTCTCATACATTGAGTAACAGAAACATAGACCTTCTAGTATCTTTTCTCTGAGAATAGAAATGAAATATTTCCATGACATATTATTGATAATTTTCATAACACAGTATGGTATAAAACTATGTTTGAGTGCCTCATTCATTTAGTGAAATTTACAATAAGTAAAAGAGCACGAATGAAATATAATTTTAAATTTTAATTAGGAAATAGGAAGTCGTTTAGATTAATTAACATCACCTAAGTCTGAAAAGTTTATTATCACAGAGAGTGGTTAGCTCCATATTTAATAATAATAATAATAATAAAAGCACTTTTTAAGAGTTGATGCGAATTTTATTTCCTATCAATAAAAATCTACATTATAATTTGTCTTGAAGAAAAATAAAAACCTAGAATTATTTAACTCTTTAGCCTTTACCATTGTTGTTCGAACTCAGTTTGGAAAATTCAACCGCGCATTAGTTGTAATTATTCAAATTCAATTTTATTTGTTTCTTTTGGGTGAAGGCAGAATTGAGTATGTTTTCTTTTCAAATAGATATTTAAATATATAATTCACTATTTCCATATTATTATTATTATATTTGGGGTGGGAAAACCTTGCTACCCTTTAAGAGGTTAAAGAGTTATTTTATTATAGTCGTTCAAATATATAATATTTGCAGTTTTTTTTAAAATTATTATTATTTTTTTTACATTATTAGATATGAATAAACAGTTAAGGAATAATATGGCATATATTAAGTATTACATTTTCGTTAGACGAAGGTATTTTTTTTTTTTTATCTTAGAATCTTATATAACAGATATTTTTTTTTATGTGGAATGACTAATAAAAATTATCTTAGTTTTCTTCAGATTTACGGTAAGCTGTAAAAAGTTTCGTTATCCAAAACACTGGAAAAGTGTAAGTTTGAACCACGAAATTAGACTTAGTAACTAGTAAATACCACAAAAATAGATGGTTTTTTGGCATGCAATTAATGAACCTAACGGAAATAATACTTTTCAAATTATAAAAAATAGCAAATAAAATCTCAAAGTTTAATAGCTTTTATTCACCTATGTAGATCTCAGAGTATGTACGCATTTTCATTTCATTTATCAAATTATGGAAAAGAGGGAAGTTGCTTAAAAAGAATTACTGATATAATAGTTATAACAAGTTTTATAAAGAAGTGATACGCTATAAGGGGAATAAATGTTATATTAAAATATATAATATTTACAGTTTTCTTAGCGCTAATAGATATGAATAACCAGTTAAAGAATAATGCGGCAAACGAGTATAATAATTATTAAATTTTCGTTGTAGACAAAAGTTTTTTTAATTTTAATTTTTAATTTTTTTTTTTTAAAATCTTAGAATCTTATATAACGGTTATTTTTAATGTGTAATGCCTAATATAAATTATTTTGGTTTTCTTCACATTTACAGGAAGTTCTTAAAAGATTCCTTTAGCTAACACAATGGGAAAGTGTAAGATTGAACCCATTAAATTGGACTAAACAATGGGTGGCTGTTTGTATGCAATTAATGAACATAACAGAAATAACACTTTTTAAAATATAAAATAAAATAATAAATAAAATCTCAAAATTTAATTGATTTTATTCACTTATGCAGTTCTCTGAGTATATACGCGCATTTATTTCATTTATTAAATTAAAGAAAACGGGGAGGTTGTAATAAAAATAAAATAATAGTAAATAGTAATTAATAAAGTTATGAAATTTTTTGAACAAAATTTAGCATTAAAGAAGTTCTCATTATTTAACATCATAAAAGAAATCTAAGTTAATGACTCCATAGTTTTAATTATGATATTAGCATTACTATGTGCCAAAAAGTATCATACGATTTCTGTGAAAAACGTGTAAAAGTCTAGCATCTAAAATTCTTAAAAAAACAAAAACAAAAAAACGAATTTGTTACTTGATTAGGCATATAAATTCATCAAAAACCCAACGTTCAAAACCCATGCTTAAAAGAATGTCTATAATGTATACCCATAAAATCTAAGTTGTCTATGTTACAGAATAGTTTTGTATCAAGAAAGGCTGAAACTTTATTATTTTAATAACACAATTTTCTTTTCTCGAATGTTTCTTAGAGCATGCCCAAGTAAACACCCAAGAAAAAGTGCTCGCAAAAATCTCAGCTAAAATATATAATCAAGGTATGTATCCCAAAAGTAATCATTTATCCTTAATCACCGTAACATGGTAACTCTTTTGTGTCTCGGTGTGGTTTCAACATTGTTCAGACTTTCCCAGTGAACGCCCGAATATGAGACCACAGGAGAAACCCTCCCACGTGTAAATGACTAGTTATCTCCCACAAAATTTTAAAGCTAATTATGTGGTAAGTGCCTAACCTCTCAACTCGACTCAACTCACTAATTTGGGAAATTACTTGTTTCATTTTTACACCCTTCTTGAAAAACACAGTGGATTTAGAAGACTAGAAGCCCAGAGAAATCTGAGTTCTGTGGTATACCATTTACATTAGGACCTCGATTTTATAAGGACTTCAGCAGTTTTGAGGGAATAAGTTCAAGGTGAAATTTTTCCATTTTGATACATTTAAAAAGGCAAAATGGTTTGTGAAATGGCAATTGTTTTATGAAACTTGGGTAAAATTTCCCGAGGTTCTAGTATTAAAACTTGTTCGTAATTGACGTTGGATTTATTCCTGAAAAAAAAAAAAGACTAAATTTGATGCTTCTGACAAAAACCTCAACCTTGCTACTGAATAAATAACTTCTTTCATCCATTGCAGGTCTATAAATAAAGCAATTATTCGCACTTATCAATATTTATTCGCCCTTGTCATCTTAATTTATTATTTTATGTGTATTCTTACCTTTATCTGAATAAACAGACCAACTTCAGTTCTCTTAATAACTCTATTAAAATATATCAAAGTGAAAAATCTATCTTTATCTGTTAACCTATTACTTTAAAATCGTCCTCTATCGATAATGAATTTATTACAGATAAAATAACGCGTCACTGGATGCCGCTGACAAAACAATTCGACACCACATTTGTTTTTGACTACAAGACTTCTTTTACCTTTCACAGATTGCAAATAAAATAATTATTCCCATTTCTTCCTACCAATTAGCATTTACTCATCCCTATTGCCTTAATAAATAATTTATTATTCCACTCGTACTAATGAATTATTCTCCTCTTTATCTGAATCAACAGATTAGCTTTATAGTCTCTTCATTTTTTTGTTAAAGATATCAAAACGAAAGATCTTCATGCGTCAACTTATTCACTTAAGACTGCTAGCTTTCGACACTGGATTTTTTTACTGAGAAAACATTTTGACTCGAAAATGGTTTTCTCTTCAGACAAAAAAGCGATTTTTAATCTCGTCCACGCAGCAATTAAATAAAACAATTGTTTTGATTTTTTCAGATAATTAATATTTACTCATCTCTATTGGTTGAAGACATAATTTATTTACTTTTCTATAGAAACTAATGGATCATTTTACTTTATCTGAACTGGCAGATCAACATAAATCATCCCATTTTGCTTTTTTAAATGTATCAAAATGGAAAATTTTCACCTTGAACTTATTCCCTCAAAACTGCTTGAAACCAAGACCAACATTGCAATTTGCTGACAGAATGTCTCGACACCGGATTTAATGACAAAAAAAATGGATTTATCCTATATATTAAAGCGACAAGCTAAAAATTTCAGCGCATATTCGATGTTTTTGTGCATGCGTGAGGTTAAATTTTAAACCTGTTTAGTTTTAAGGTA
Source organism: Maratus michaelseni (assembly GCA_963931845.1). Classification (NCBI taxonomy): domain Eukaryota; kingdom Metazoa; phylum Arthropoda; class Arachnida; order Araneae; family Salticidae; genus Maratus; species Maratus michaelseni. Next base: position 409,926,387 of record OZ007591.1, on the reverse strand, counting down.
CACTTGAACGTGATCAGCGAAGCTGTGTGGTTTAGTGCGTTAGTTTAAGCTCAGACTCAAAGAAATTGAGTTCGAATCTCGCTTCCGACAGTTGTGATTTCTGCATTACTTTCGGCTGTAATTCTTTTCAATTACTTTCACATTTTCATGAAAAGAAATTACGTATATAATTTGTATTTTTTCTTATTCGAATGCTTTTGAATTAAGTAAAGTTTAACACCCAGCAATATTTTTACAAATTAAATTTGTATTAAAAATATATTTAAATTAAAAAAAATGCCTTCATGATCTACAACTTTAAGTCATACTAGAAAACACTTTTAGTTTACATTTTATTTTAATGTTTTATAAACTATAAAGATAGTGAAAATCATTATTTGAAACGGAGAGGAGAGAGAAATTTGAAATAGACCTTCTGATTGAATCGGTAGTGCTGCCATCTATTGCCTAATACTAAAGGTATCCAAATGTACGTGAAAAAAACAAGGAAATGGCTTCATACGAGCACTTTTACCACTAAATATAATTTTTTTTTTCGGAAATTTTTCATTTAAAAATATAAATTCATACAAAATCGGGTTAAAGATATAAAATAATACAATTTTGTGGTTTATTTAAAGTTATTATCATGGGCCCGGCAACGCCGGACAGGTCAACTAGTTTCTGACTAAACGACATCTATTACCCCTTTTAAATAGTAAATACAATTGCATTCGGTTAAGACTCGTCTCAAGTGACTGGGCAAAAGTGGCATATTAAGCGGGATCACATATTAAATGTGATTTATATAATGTTGCAGGAACTGAGCTTATTTACACATCAACCGCCTTAATGAACTTAAAAGCTTTCGTTTATATGTTTACGGTTTAAAATTGTATCTTTTATGCTTATTTAGATTGAAATTTAACCGTATTCAAACTTAACTCATTGTTTGTTTTTATAGGACCGACTCAAATAATCTATATATATATTTGTCTTACGTGGCGCGAAAATAGGGCTGAATTTGTAACTTATGGTTTGGCAACAACCGTAGTTTCCAGAGCTCAGACCAATGAACAGACTAGATTGTGTTAGATTAGCTCCACCTCCAATATGGCCGTCAGTGTGAGAGCATTGAAACCATAGAATGAAGCTCAAACTGGCAATTATTAAAAATAAAATAACATGTACGTAATCCAAAGCGTCTGAGATGATTCCTCATTTTAATTATGAGCAATATCGTTAATTTCAAATGAATTCTCAACTCTTATTCAGAATTCATTTACGAATTTCACTCACTCAAAAGTCGGAGAAGAAAAAATCAACTTTGTAGATTGCACTTGGCGCCATCTGTTGATGTATTGAGGAAGTAAAAAATAATTTCTACGTAGTTTTTTTTTTCTAATTAATTTAAGTCGTGCTGTACAAAAGATCCTTTTTTCATAGTATTTAAAAGATGTATATGCTCATTGGTAGCGCCAACTAAATACATTTTCAGTTGTGTTTTCAACGGAGAATTAATTTTACATTAAAAAAAAATTGTCAATTTCATATGTTCAAATGTTTTATGGTAGAACACATTCCGGCTAGAATTGCTGAAAAAAGGGGCGAGCCAGCGAAGCGAGCTGTGACCGCGTAGCGGTCTCAATGTGAATTGCTTCGCAATTCACGGGGGGTTGGCGAGTGTTAGCGAGTAGGGGCTGAGCCCCCTAGTATCTCAAAAATATATAGATTTAAATATCACTTTATTGTCGATTAATGCGTTGCAACCAAAAACAAAACTACAAAAGTAATTTTACTGCTAGCCTTTTTATTTAACATATACCAAAAATGTGAAATCTTTGCAAGACAACCCAGTTATTAGAACTGTATGTAGTAGTACTTGTGATATGTATTGAAATATCTCACAATTAATTCATTGACAATTCTTCACTAAAAAGGTGTTTAATACGTACATTGAAATAAAATAAAATAAAATATAAAATAAAATAAAATATCTAAAAACCTAGCACTTTCAAGCACAATCGTGCTAGTCTTCAGGGTTGAAAAATAGACAATACAAAATTTGAGGGACTGTTTCTTTTTCGAAATCAAAGCTCACTGGACCGTTCCATATTGAACCGCAGAATAGGTGGTGGGTTGGTTGTTCAATGTGGGGATGGTCCAGCGAGTTTTGATTTCGAAAAAGAAACAGTTCCTCAGATTTTGTATTGTCTATTTTTCAACCCTGATAACGAGCACGATTGTGCTTGAAAGTGCTAGGTTTTTAGATATTTTATATTTTATTTTATTTTATTTTATTTTAATGTACGTATTAAACACCTTTTTAGTAAAGAATTGTCAATGAATTAATTGCGAGTTATTACATATAATAGGTGAATTTGGATTCAACATAGTATTTTTTATTTATATCATAAATATTGTTTATTATTATTGAAATATCTATCACTATTTCCAATTAGTAACATTAGCATTAATTAATTGTCATTACACAATGAGAATATTATTATTCGGAAATTGTGGTAGATATCTGAATTTATCATCAATATTGTTTATTATTATTGAAATATCTATCACTATTTCCAATTAGTAACATTAGCATTAATTAATTGTCATTACACAATGAGAATATTATTATTCGGAAATAGTGGTAGATATCTGAATTTAAAAAATCTCACTAAATTTGCAAAGAGAGAAGAAATTCTCATCTTAGTCTATGAATTCGCATATTAAGCGAAATTTTTTGCTTCTTGGTGCCGAAACTCTATCGCGTATTAGGCGGGATCGCGTAATAACCATTCGCGTATTAAACGTGATGTTTTTACGGCGATATTCAAGTGACCGGGAAAAATCCACGTATTAAACGGCATCGCGTATCAATCGTGAGCGTCTTAAACTGATCCGACTGTAAATCAATTATTCTCATTTCTTCGTCGCAATTAACATTTATCCATCTCTATCAATGTATTAGAATTTACTCAAATCTATCTGTCGTTGGATTTATTACTGGCAACGACTCGAAAATGACGTTTTTGCGAAGAAATCGTTTATTTTCACACTCTTTCATGCGACAAGCAAATACGTAAAATATTTGTTACAATTTTTTTCCTAACAATTAATATTTATTCATCCCTATCGACTTAATAAATAATTTACTATTGCACACTGTTAAATTTTTTTTTTTTCCTAGATTGAGCCAACTTTTGGTGCTACAGTAGCTGCAAGGTGAAATCTCGTCTCAATATTTGGAGCTATATGGTTCAACCGAATCTCCAAATGTTGGACCAAGATTTCACCATCTTATGGGTGCAGCTACTGAAGCATCAAAAGTTGGTTCAATCTAGGACAATTTTTTTAACAGTGTAAGTGCACCAATGAAAAATTACTCTCAATATCTAGAGCTTTGGTTCAACCAAATCTCCAAATGTTGGACAAAATTTCATTGTTGCTTCAAAATTTCACCATCTTATAGTTGCAGCTACTGAAGCATCAAAATTTGGTTCAATCTGGGACGAAGTTTTTAACAGTGTAAGCATACCAATGAACACTTTCTCTGTTCATATGCACAGACATATCAACTTTAGCTCTATTAATTTACTCTTAATACATCAAAACTGAAGATCTTGATGTGTTAAGGCTGTTAGGTCAGTGAGATATCAAATTTCCCTGTTTAATGTTAAACCTATGGACATGGGATGCATTCTTAATTTTTAAAATATCACATCGTATAATTAACATTTTAGACTTTTTTTCTGTGATCTCTTATTAAAGGATGTCTTTCTTTTTTTAGTTGTCAAAAAATTTCTAAAAGCCATTTCCAACAGCCTTAACAAATCAAGATCTCCCGTTTTGATATATTAAAAGTAAATAAATAGAGCTAAAGTTGATCTATTGGTGTACATGAAGAGAGGACTTATTTATTGGTGCACTTACACTGTTAAAAACTTCGTCCTAGATTGGACCAAAGTTTGATGCTTCAGTAGCAGCAACCATAAGATGATGAAATCTTGGTCCAACATTTGGAGAATCGGTTCTAGATTGAACCAACTTTTAGTCATTTTAGTAAAATATATAATTAATTTTATTTGAAGTGTTGAATTCTTACTCACAGCTTGTCAGCTTTTAACGCATAAAATATTAAATTAAGTTTATGTTTTAGAAATATTTTGACAACAAAAAAATATGAGACACATGCTTTAAAATGAAAACACAGAAAAAAGAAAACTATATTAATTTCCTAGTGAGATATCTCTATAATAAAACCGTATGTCATGTGACTGTCCTCAACAGTTCCGGGATGCCGCTTCACTTTTTCATATGCCAGGCAGCCATTTTTATTCAAAATTATTTTTTCTAATAAAACTGCATAAAAGTTACATTTTTAGAAAGATCGTTCAAAATAAATTAATATTTGAGAGATGACTTACGTTCAATTATGTATACATTCTGCAATAACTTCAGTTTCAATTAGGTTCGCTGTTCAAATTCTCTATCCATGAAAGTAAACAACAACAAAAAAAAAAAGATTCATTCGTTGTGAACGTTTAAAATATTAAACCATGAATTTTTGGACCGCTGCCTGGTGTAAAAAAAAATAATCAGCACCAGTGAGACAGTCAAAGTTTACCATAATTCTGTTCCATACAACTCAACTTCCTTCGGATCGTTTCTTGATGTAAGTTGAACTCCGTGGTTGAACTCATGTAATAATATTTAATGGATCAAATTTCGAAACAAATTGTCAGCTTTTATTTTTCGTGTGTATTAATTAGAAACGATATTTTAATTTTGAAATCAAATGTTTTGATTTATGATAATATTTCTTATTTATCTATTTTCTATTTTAAAGAAAAATGTGAACGTCATGTATTTTAAATTGGAACAGCTGTCACGGACGCACCAGGGTTGGCGGAATTTTTGTTTTGCGCCATTTTGGCGAGAAAATCCCATTTTCAGGTACCTATTAGAGATTACTAAAACAGCATATACTTTTATTTTATTATGAAATAGTTTATTTTATATTAAAAACACACACACAATGATTAATTTATTATAAAGTGGGTTAAGCGGTTTTTGTCAAGAAAGATGAAATACATAACAACAAAAAATATGCGAAATGCTACCACGATCGCAAAAGTTCTTGATTTGTCTATTAGATTTTTCCGGTTTGGCGAAGGATTAAGGAAAAAAATAAATTATGAATAAAAATAATTTGTTACAATGCTTAACATACATTTAAGGGCGACCAAACTGGTCGCCAGTGGCGGCTAGTTAAAAAAATAATAATAAAAATAATGCATTCCACGCCCGTAGGTTTAACATGAGCAAGGGGAATCTGAGATCACTCTGACCAACAGCTTTAAGTTATTCTCTTGAAAAGTCTGTAATTGATTTGGTTTTGTTTCTGCCTAAATGATATATATATACAGTGTGTAACAAAATAATTGACCTCGGCTTTTATTCCTTAAATGAGGGGGTCGGGGCAAGAAAGTGCCAAGTCACATTTTTGGTGAAATAAATCTAACACTGTAATCGGTTGCTTAATATTGTTAAGTATAATATCCTACATATAATTTGTTTCTAATGTCACTTGGTGGCAGGATATGTGATAGATTTCGTTTTTGCCCCACATATTTATGCCCCAATGAAGATATCTATTTTACAAAAAAACGTAATAGTAATATCATTAAAGTAATGCCATATTTTTACTAAGACATTGGCGAAAAAACTTTTAGGTTATATATCTTGATTTGAGTATTTGATCAAATTTTTAAATTGAAATATCGCAGAAGTTCAAAAGTGTAGCTTGGCACCCTCTTGCCCGACCCCTCAAATATTGATTATAGACATATATTATAAATCACAAAGTTACATAAAAAGAGGCACATAATTTTATGAAATCGTTTACAATTTTCAGGGAATTAAATTTGAAGAAATAGAAATTTTAAATTTTTATACGGCCCCTGTACAAAAAAACTTTCCAATGAGTAAAATGTGCAACATACACTAATAAGATCATATGCAAAAATTCAGCATTCTTTCATAAAAAGTCGCAGGAAAATATGAGTTCGCAAAGAGGAAAAATCATGTCGGATGATCGCGTTTCAGGGATCGTATACAAATTACGAAAGAAAACAATGATTGCATAAATAAATAATAATGATCCTATTTATTGGTACAAAAGTATCTAAACTGTTTAGAAATAATACCTTTACGCAAAGATTACAAAGCTTGTTCAAAATGTCTTCCATCCATCAGAGGCAAATATGCAAAGATTTCTACGCCATTTTAATGTTTGCTGACTGTGCCATTTTCATATTTTATTCTGTAATTAATCATGTAAAGTTTTAAGGTATATTTCAGGAAGAATAGTTTTGAAAATTTCTAAATAAAACTAATATATTTTATTTGCTTGCAATGCATTTCTGCGTCGCGCCATCAGCACTCTAGCTGTAAACATTTACATTTTAATTTATGATTAACCCCTCGCCAACTTTTTTTAAACATATCTCTGCGATTTTTTATGATAAAATGCTGAAATTTTGTACAAAATCTTATTAGTGTATGGGACACATTTTACTCATCGGAAGATTTTTTGTACGGGGCCGTATAAAATTAAAATTTTGTAGTTCTTCAAATTTAATTCCCTGAAAATTGTAATCGATTTTATAAAATTCTGTACGTTTTTTTACATGACTTTGTAATTTATAATATATGTCTATGAACAATATTTAAGGAATAAAAGCCGAGGTCAATGTTTTTTTGGACACACTGCATTGGATTTAGTACTGATGAACTTCTTGCACCAGGTAAATAAAGTAAATGTTCTTATCTTAACCTTAATTGATATTCATCTCAATTACTCAAAGAAATAATTTATTTTTTGCCAGAAACTAACGAATCAATACTCAAGTAATCCTCTACTTATCGTAATCAGCAGATCACCTTTAGCTTTCATAACTTTTGAGAAAAAAAATGTTTCAAAACAAAATATCTTTATTTTGATGGTTAACTTATTATTCCTCTAAAACTGTTCTCAATTGATATTGATTTGTTGCTAACAAAAGAGATCGACACTGGATTTATTTCTGACTAAACAATTTCTTTCATCTCTTGCAAATTGAAAATAAAACAATTATTCTTATTTATTTCCTCGCAGTTAATATTTATTCATTCCTACCGTATTAATAAATAATGTATGCTATTGAATAATTCCTTTCTTTATCATAATCTAGAGGTCAATTTTAGATATCTTCATTTCTTTTTTAAATGTATGAAAATGAAAGACCAATGCTATGTTATCCATTCTCTTAATTCGCTCTCAGTTGTTAGATTTATTTCTGACAAAATGCATATATTGGACATTAAATGTTGCTGGCAAAACAATTCGATGTTTGTTTTTGTTCTAACTAAACTACTTTCATAAATCAGAAAAAAATGTATTAAAACAAAATATCTTTATTTTGATATGTTAAATTTATTATTCCTCTAAAACCGCTCTCAATTTGTATTGATTTGTTGCAGACATACGAACTGGACAATGGATTTGTTTCTGACTAAACGATTTCTTCCATCTCTTACAAATAGCAAATAAAGAACTTATTCTTATTTCTTCCTCGTAGTTAATATTTATTCATCCCTATACTGCCTTAATAAATAATGTATAATTCTATGTATGCTATTGAATAACTCCTTTCTTTATGACAATCAAGTACTCAATTTTAAATTTATTTATTTATTTTCTTAAATGTGTGAAAAAGAAAGAACCAATATTATGCTACCTATTATCTTAATTCGCTCTCTGTTGTTAGATTTATTTCTGACAAAATGTCTATATTGGACGTTAAATGTTGCTAACAAAACAATTCAATAATAGATTTTTGTTTTAACTGAACTTCTTTCAACTCTTGCAAATGAAGTAATTATTCTCATATCTTTCTCACAATTAATATTTACTTATCCCTGTCGCCTTAATAAATAATTTATTACTCTAAACAGATTAATAAATAATTCCCCTTTTTATCTAAATCGACAGATCAACTTTATCTTCTCTTCATTTCTCTTTTAAATTTATCAAAACGAAAGATGTTTATCTTGATGTGTTAACTTATTTCTTTATATTTCTTTTTTTTTTTTTATGTATGAAAAAGAAAGACCAATGCTATGTTAGCTATTATTTTAATTCGCTTTCGGTTGTTAGATTTATTTCTCACAAAATGTCTATATTGGACATTAATTGTTGCTGACAAAACAATTCAATAATAGATTTTTGTTCTAACTAAACTTCTTTCAACTCTTGCAAATGGAGTAATTATTCTCATCTCTTTCTCACAATTAATATTTACTCATCCCTGTCGCCTTAATAAATAATTTATTATTCTAAAACAGACTAATAAATAATTCCTCTTTTTATTTGAATCGACAGATCAACTTTATCTTCTCTTCATTTCTCTTTTAAATGTATCAAAACGAAAGATCTTTATCTTGATGTGTTAACTTATTCCTTTAAAACGGTTCGGAATCGCGGCATTTTACTGCGATGACTTACATCATTTTGCTAAAAACCGACAGAGGCCCGCTGGGTAATGGTAGGTGCACGTTCAGAGGCGGGCTAGACCCCTTTCTAACTTAAAAAACGTGATGCAGGGTGTATTGTGGGCCCCATACAAAAGGAACATGAAAAGGTTAAGTTTTTTTACTCCAGCATTTGCTTGTATAATGTGTTGTGCATAATGATCCTTAAGACCTTGCAAAAGAAAGCTTTGCCTTTATGGTGTATAATCTCCACATAGGATATGTTGCTGACAAAATGCCTTTTTTTTTCTCCCACCTCTCTAAACTACCGACGTTTTTTCGGCTTCATCGCTTCGTATAGCTGGTATTTAGGATAATAAATGTGAACATTTATTCCACTTGGGTGAGTAGAGTTAAAGAGAAATGCTTCAAATAACAACAGTCTGTCAGTAAATCAAAATCAAGACTTTTTTTGTATTCTTTAACTCTCAGTGTTCGCATTTAACCCTTTGTGCTAAAGTTCTATTCAAGAAAATTTTACGTAAAATTTATTTAATACGTTTGTTAACTTTCTGAACTTTTTAAAAACCAAAACCGTTTCGACTGAAATATGGTAGCACATTATCATTTACTTTTTCACTTTCTTCCATCTACAACAGAAGAAAGTATTGTAATCGAATTTTTTTCGACTTCCAGTTGTCGACGGATTTACACGTTTTAAAGGTCAGAGATCCCGAAAAATAACCTTTTTTCAAAATGTCTGTCTGTCCGTGTGTCCTCTTTTGCATAATCGAAAAGTATATGAAGTTATGTATAGAATATCTTAATAAAAAAGAGAAAACTTCTAAAAATATATTTTTTTAATATTTTGCTCTTCAGGGTTCTAAATTGATCTTTATTTATTTATTTGTTTATATATTTTTATTAGTAGTAATGATCTCTCTTTCTTTTTCAGAATGCCTGTGACTCAAAACCCTATAATTACAAATACACACATAATAATTGATAAAAGCCATATCACAAACGTTTATCAAATCAACACCGCTTGTTTTAAATCAGTTTACATCAGAGGAATTCTTATATTGTAGTTTCTGAAATATTATTAAATGCATATCAGTACGTAAAATTATTTATTTATAACTAATCAACATATTCTGCTTTTTAAATCTGTTTCCATGTTCATGAATAAAGCTGCAAACAAACTCTCTAATTAATCAGTTAAATATGTGAGCAGTATAATACAAATAAAGCAATTTTATCTATTGTTGTAATGACTTACAAGAAATAGGTAAACTAACAAATAAACAATTTATAAATAGTGAATTGCAAACTGAAAAACTAGGTTATTATATACTGTTCAAAATAATTAGGGGAGCAAGCAATAAACTGAAGAAAACCATGGGAGACAGCCATGCATGGACATTAAATGGGAAATACACATGTATTAAAATATAATACAGAAAACAAGACACCAAAATATCATATATAGGAATTTTAATTTTTTGAATTGATGTCAAGAATATGAAGGGACGCTCTAGGGAACTAATTTGAATACCTGTAAATGACCAAAAATGTTATTTGAAGAAGAAGTAGTATTTTTAATATGGTGTGTTGTCCCTTTGAACAGCTTTTGCACAGATGCTTTCTATACATTGTTGAGGTTGTCGATTAGATTTTGGGGATTTTGTTTCCCGCATCAAGAAATGCAAACTTCCAGTCCATTACAGTCAACAGAGGCATTGGTCTCGCTGCAATGCGTCGTCCGAGTGTTTCCCAGACATGCTTGTTTAAATTAAAGATAGGAGAGCATGGTGACCACTCCATACGCTGTACTGTTTCTGTTTCAAGAATGTCCTGCACAAGTGGAATTGCATGAGGTCTGGCATTATCATGCACTAAAAGAAAGAAATCGCCAATGGCTGCAGCATAAAGTACGACTTGAGATATGAGCATATCTTTCGGTCGTCAAAATGCTATCATGGATAATGTCCATACTTCGATCTGTTGCTGATTCCGTTCCCTACCATCAATCCATCTCGTTTGTACTGTGATCTTTTCTGTATGAACGTGGGGTTATTTCGAGTGCCTCTTTATCTCCCTTCCAGAACATTCCGAGTGTTAAACTCCACACTGAATCGGGACTCGCCACTTGAATTTAATCACGTTGCGCCCAATCTCGCTGTTCAGCAGCGCAACTTCTTCGAATTGCACGGTGTCTTGGGATTACACACCATTGGACTACATGCATAAAACCCAGCTTCATGATTCCTCTTTCGGACTGTTTGGCCTGGCACCCTCCGTACTGTTGCCAAAAAATCTTTCTTTAAAGCTGAGTAGCATTGTGTGACGAGATGTCAATATCAGATCCAGTCATCAGTGGCTGTGCTATCACGTGTGAGACTTTGTCCTGGAAGACGTCAAGCATTTCTTTTTAATCGGAATGGATTCCAAACCCGTGAAATGACATTCCTTTCCACTCCAACAGATTCCTCTAAGCTACTTTAGTTTGCTCTGATTCCAGTTTTCCGAAAATTCGGCAGACCATGGAATCCGGTAAATCACGTTGTTTTGCGCCCATTTTTTAATCATCTTTCCAAAATAATAATAATAATAATAATAATTGAACAATTGAGTTTTACGAAAGATACAATGAAAGAAAAAATATTCTGTGAAATCTTTTTTCTGGTATATGACGTCATGAATGTTGATTTGCATATGAAGTTTTTTTCTTCAGCTTTTTGCAGCACCTTAGACTACAGCTGTTTCATATTAAGCTAGTTATCAGTAGGCTTATTTGAATAATTTCGTTAAAACCACGTGCTCTTCTAATTTTTTTAGCCGTTTTCTCTCAATTGTACATTTTTAATTAAAGCTGAAGCTAAAAGAATACATTTCTCAAAAAATTAAGCAGCTGGTGCTAAGTAGGTCAATGGAACCAAAATTAATTTCACACCATATATAAAATTCGCATGCAAATCACGATCCATTATGACTCCATATTGTTCGTGCAAAGTCCCTTTTACGTGAAGAATTCATGCATTTCGATTCATGAAATATTTGATAATTACTTCAAAAAGAAAAAGCTAGACTCTCTAAGTTTTAATATTTAGCGGCTTCACTTCATTTGATTGTCCGGGATCATGTTCGTAATAAAGCCATCCATCTTCAAAATAAATCGTGTAAAACTGACTGGCAATAAAATTTTGGATGCAGACTGCTCAAAATCACGATTTGTCATGTTTCCGTGAGACAATTTAGGATGGCCATTCGCGCCTCCTGTAATAACCTGGAACCTCGACCACAACTACCTCTTGTTTTTCAAAAGAAGAAAAAAAAAGAAATGTTATACACGAATTTAAAGATGATATATGCTTCCGAGATACAAGCACCTGTCATATCTAGTTTCGGATTATTAATACTCAATGGAAAATGGCTTTTTCTTTTTTGCTGGCATTTTCGAGCAATTAGTGGGCAAGGTTTATTTCATCAAGGAATGTACCTACACCTGGTTTCTCAGACGTTTAGCAGATGTTCTAGTTGACCGCTTAATTTTGATGGAGAAAGTTAGTGAAAGAACCATGCTAATAAAGATCTTACAAGAAAACACTTTCTAGTGAGAACTTCCTAATTGCTTGAAAAAAGTACAGAGGTTATTCAAAAGTAAATCTTCTTCTTTTGTTCCATGTAATGATTAAATGACACAATTATAATTTCACGAGCAATTAATTATGAGCTGTCATCATCAGGTGATTAGTAGCAGAGAACAGTTACATGAGCAAAGATAAAAACATGTTCGGGATCTGAAAAGAGATATTTAATTCTTTGATATAAATATGAAATTGAAAAGAGAAAGCGGGCGACATCCTAAGCAATAAAACTATCGGTACGGAGAATTCAAAGGAATGCCTGTGAGGGTCAAACATTGCACCACATGGAATGCAATGGGAGGCGAAAGATACACAGAAAACTTTTTGAAAAATGACCTAGATTGAAATATCGTAGAAAATATACAGAGACAAAGGAGTCACATTGTCATTTAAAAAACTGATAAATTAAAATATGACCATAATAATACTAATTAATAAAAGACTGAAATATTGTTAATTACTGACAAAAGAAGAATGTAGAACTGCAAAATAAATGTCCTATTTATAACAAAGAATCAAATATTTTATTATATTTTTAATAGTTATCTACATTTTAAGGTTAAAACAACATTTTATTTTTTTAACATTAAAGCTGTGTATTGAAAGGCTTAACTTTAGATAACGACAGTAAATAGGAACTTTTATAATTTAAGAACCTTTTGAGAGCTAATATTTTAAAAAAGTTAGTGTGTCATTGCGTAGCAATGAAAATAAATCTTTCTTTAAAAGCATGACTGACATTATTACTTCTCTATAAACTAAAGTTTCTATAGAAGTCCCACAATGTAAGCAATGGGGGACATTCATCTCGAAGTTCAACTTTTGATTTATGATCTGAACAAGATAGATTGATTGCTATATAAAGCTGAGCCAAATATCGATAATAAAAAGACCTATTTTTTCTTATACCGCTTGTAAGCTTCGTCATAGAATTTGTTGGTCCAGGTATAAAAATAAAACCGCTTTGTTATATATCTATATTCAGCCTTAAGGAGGCCTTAAACAATCTGATGAAGTGTTCTTTTGTGCAACGGTTTACATAACGTGAGCATCACAGGTTTTCTTTTGAAGAGATTTATCGCCGAAAATTTTATTTTTATGACTTGTAAGCTAAACGGAGCAGTATATTTTCGTTAAGAATTGTATAAATGTTAAGAAAGCTCTAAAAACAACATAATGGTATCATTTCCCAGCTTTTATAAGACACATCGTTACGACTAAAAGCTGTAAGCAGTATAGGTCAAGACCTTTAAAGACAATTAACAACAATAATACGCTCGGTGAATTTATCTGCTTCTTCCTTATCATAAAGGATTTTAACAGAAAACACCATGAGAAAAAAATTTTTTTTTCTAAATGATACTACTTTCTTTGTATTGTGCTACTATAAACGTCTCTAGGACTAACTTTTTCTTAACTTTTTTTTTTCCTCCACAACTTGGTAGTTCTTTAGTGACCTATGATTACAATTTATCTAAATAATGTTTTGATCATGAAATGCCCAAAGCTTTATCAAAAACGTTCATTGTTGAACAAGACTGGAAAATATTTTTTTGTCAAAAAAAAAAAAAAAAAAACAGAACACTGCTGGCAACACAATTGGTGGAACTCTCGGGGGATTTCCCATATAATTTCCGTCGTTTGCTTGAAAATTTTCAGGTAAATTTTAGCTTAGATTGGAGAATTGTCCGTGATTTTAGGGAAAAGGGGCATATATTTAATGTAATATGAGAGAAACGCAGCTTAGAATAGAGAATTTTGGATCTTTTGTAGCTTAGTCAGATTGCCGAAGTTTTCATAGTTTGAGGAAAGAGCAAAACAAAACGGAAAATGTTCAATTATAATGAACGTAAAGAATAGATGTCTTAATGACTTTTTCTTCCTTTTTTAGCACAGGTATAAAAATAATCTATTTATTAAAGCAAAGGCGCATTCTGTCAAATTCACACTCTCTTTTTCACACGAAAATCATCTCTTTGCGCATGCTTCAACTATTTTTTTCAAATGCTTCTACCCTCAGAAGCGGGAAACGTGTTTAGCCCTCACCTCTTTAGCCTAGAGCTGTTTAGCCTAAGGGGATTGAAAAGGGTTGATTGAAAACGGATGACGCAATATGGCCATTGCGTTAAAAGCTTTTTTTTTTTTTTTTTTTTTTTTTTAAGAACTTATGTTTTTACTACTAAATATGCATATTTTTCCGTAAAATTTTAAAGAGAGCTTGGATACAGTTATATTTATAACCGATTGAAATTTCAAAGAGTTCGGAAGATGAGAACTATTTTTTTTTATTGCTGTGTTAAAGGAGCCAACGCGAAAACAAACAACCAACCAAAAAAAGAGAAGAAAACATTCCTTTTACAACTAGATAACACTATGTTTTCACGAAATTTTTACACGGGTTGTAAAATCTTTTTATTTATAATCAATAAAGATTTCAAAGAGTTCGGACAAAAAGAACAAGAAAATGAGCTCTTTTATCACTAAACATCAATATTCTTTCGCGAATTTTTTATTTTAAAATATAATTTCATACAAAATTCGGTTAAAGATATAAAATAATAAGATTAAAAAAAAAATTATTATCACGAGCCCTGGCAACGACGGGCAGGTCAGCTAGTACTATATTATTACGTATATGTATGAACTATTATAGAAGACTTAAATAATCTGATATTGAAGAATAGTTAAGTGCAACGGAATACATAACGAAAGGAGACCACACATTTTGTTTCGAGGATATATTTATCGCCAATTTTTATATATTTTTAAAGCTTCTAAAAAAAACGGAGCAGTATATTTTTGGTTGGAATTGAATAAAGGATAAGAAAGCCTTAAAAAATTACTATCATTGCTCCGCTTTTTTATGGCTTATCGCTAAAGCTAAGAGTTATAAGCCATGAAGGTCGGAACCTCTAAAGGCGATTAACAACAACAATACGATCCCCCCTCTCCCCGCGTAAATCCAACTTTCTCTGCGTCAAGAATTTTTAGAGTAAAAGATATTAGAAAAAAAGATGTTTTAGTTAATTTACATTGCTCTTTTGTTTGAATTTAAACGTCTTTAAGAAGAGTATACCAATTAATAAGGACTTATTTATTTATTTCATTTTGTTGGACGAATTTTAGTTTCTGTAGCAAAATTTCAATTTATTTAAGTTATATTACGATCAGTGGCGTAACTAGGATGTTGGAGACATCAGTGTGAGTGATGATTTTGTACCATTCCCCCAACTCTTCTACTCCTATAATCATTAAATGGACTATAATTAATGTTTGTAGTATTTTTTCCTACATATACAAAACTATTATACTTTCAATACAATATTGGATTAATAATGCGTTTAAATGCTCTTTTAGATTAAAAAACAAATTCAAACACAAAATTCCATATTTTTTCATTGATATTTAAATTTAAAAAGCGTAACTTTTTGAAAATTAATGGCAAGACTTTGTCATCAAGATAATCTTAACTTCTACCTTATTTTGAACACTTTTGCAATTTACATTGCCTACGTATCTCCAACAAGTAAAAAGTAAAGCGCATTTCAATTCTGGGGTACCCTGTCTAAAAAAGTTGAGAAAGCTTTTTTAAACATAACACTATCTTTGCCCAGCTTTTCCACTTTAATTGCTAAGAGCTGGAAGATAAACTTATTACGCGAAGAGATACAAGTTCCTTGAATATTACAGGTATTTATCACAAAAATGACAATACATTAAGCTAAATCAATTTTGTTTAATCAGCCAATCGTTTTTCAATGGAAACATCTAAAAAAAATTATATTTAAAGTGTCTTTTCTTTCAAATTTAGTAAAGAACTATTTCTTCTCACGGACGTACATTTTTCTCTTAGTATAAAGTCAATTGACAAGTTAGCTCTTCCCAGAGATTAGTTTGTTTCTCTCGCTTCCACTGTTGATGTTATAGGTCGAGGTCTTTAAAGACGATTAGTAACGATAATTTCATTTATTTTTATTTCCCCTGAAAGTCTAGCATATACTTATCCTTGTCATAAAGCATTTTAGGGGAGAAAATACTATGGGAAAATATGTTTTGGATAATATCTATCTATCTATCTGTCTATATATATATATATATATATATATATATATTGTAAAACTATAAAGTTATTTAGAGATAGAAGGAATTATAAAGTGGATCAAGTACATTTTTCCGTTCAACTGAGTTTAAGATGAAGTCTAGACCATACCCAGAAAATTATTTCGGGGATTTGTAGAGATTTAAAATGTTATTATTATTATTCTTATTTTATGGGGTTTTGCTTTTTTAATACTTTGACAGAGGTGAAATTAGTTAAAAGCTAGTTATTACGAATTCGGATATCGCATACTTATTATAAAAGAAAATTGAATATTTGAGCCTCGTTCACTGCAAAGAAATTTATAATCTCGTTTGTGTTCATGTTGATTCCACTATGCCGATGTATAAATATTACTATCAACCAAATTAAAGATTTCTGAAGCTTTTTACACATATTTTCAAATGTTTTTTGTCAAAAATGTCTTCCCACGAACATTTTTCAAAACGGTCACGTTTGCCAATGCCAAATTTGCCAATTTGTGGATATTTGGAATTAGCCCCTCGTCGTATTCTTCAAGAGTTTCAGTTAAACAAGTTGGAGAATCTATATAAGAATATTCTAGAAATTGCATTAATCTTTTCAACATGCTGAGGGAATCAAAGAAAAAAGATATGCGTGGTATAGAATTTCGATTTAAGATGCTTGATTGTCCTTGATTTTTGAATTTTTACTGTCTTGATTGATACTTAATGGCGTATTTATAAACATTTTGACAAATATTTCGGAGGGGAATCAAAACCTGGCGATTTCCACGTTGCCTAAGACCTTGGCCAAACCCCGTTCCTAGGTTGAAAATTTGAGCGATAATTGACGCTAGTCTCTTTTGATTCTGAATGAAATGCAATGAATTCCAAATTAATTTTACCTCCAAATACCTCTGGATAATATTTTAAGGACTTGATATACTTTGATTCTGTATGCCTCATAACAACCTTATTTTTCTCAAGAATAAGTAGTTTTTTCAATCATTGTTCAATTTATCTAAATAATTGTGCGCATTAGAATATTTTGAAATTCCGTTTTGCATCCATAGTCCCTTCAAATAATTGAAGTTCTAGGAAATAATAATTGAAAGTTATAATTGGTAGCAATTAATAAAAAATAAAAGAGATAGATTATTTTCATGGAGTTCTCTTAAAATCACCCTGTTTACTTTAAAAAATACTGAAGCTGATTTACATATCAGTTAATATATAACAGTTAAAAAATTAAGTACTGAAATAATCAATAAAATCAACCACTGTTTTTCGACATTCATTAGCTACATGTGGGTTGCAAAAAATGTGAAGAATAATATGACAACGTAAGACGTATTGAATCGAGTTTGTTATCCATGTTTTAAATTTACATTTTGTTCAACAATACATCTTCTTAACCCATCAGCAAAAATTTCAAATTTGCGTTTACTACTATGTTAAAAGACAGAAATCTCACGTTTGACATTTTAAATATGCGTTGCACACAATATACTCATTGAAATCCTTCTAAGACCTTTTTTTTATGATTTGGAGTATAACATAAATCCTGCTCAAAGCTGCAGACACACACTATTTCTCATTAGATTTTGCGATAAAAATACATGTCTTCATGACAGACCAACAAAAACATGGCAGGCACAACCCACGTCATTCGTCAGTCCTTATGTCAAGTTTTGTCATTCAGCTTAATACATTCACAATTTTAACCAGCAGCTGCTTGATGAATCTGTGCCAGATCCATCTTGGTTCTGACAAGCCAGCGACCCTGACAACTTAGTTACCCTATAAGAAGATGAACGCTAAAAAATAAAAAAATGTCAGCTAACGCCCTTCTTCAGACATTAATTTCCAACACAATGGGTAGGGTACACTATGGTAGTGGTGAAGCAGTAATAACAGGTTTGTGAAAATAAAAGGGAAAAGAAATATCAATATTGGTGACTTTAATTCCGATTTTTCGGGTAAAAGGTGAAACGTGTAGGTGGAACAGTATGTGGTACATATATTTTTCGCAGAATTGTAAGAATATTTTCTACAGTGAATAATTTAAAGGTACTAGATGACCCGCCCGGCGTTGCCCAGGCAGACTGTCATTGAAAAATATAACAGTGGAGTGGGCTTCATAAAAAAGACTGAATAATATTTATTTATACTAAAAACTTGTAAAAAAATTAAATGAGAGCTAAAATTTCAAAAGTATATAACAGTTATGTTTAAAAAATGAAACGGTCAGGGGAAATTATCACACTTAATTTTCCCTTTTTAGGTGCGTTCGTAATTATATAAATACGTAGCACCTATAGTCGTCGCTTGGTCCGTCCGTCTGTCCGTCCGTCTGTCTGTCCACATATAACAACGCAAAAACTACCCAACCAAATGGTTTGCAATTTAAAATATATTATCTTTGCAGAATTTTGTCGAGACATTTCAAATTTTATTAAAATCGAATCAAAACTTTAGGAGATATTAATAAAAATATTTATTAAGAAATTTGATTTTTTTTTAAATCGGTGCTTTTTTGTTATAGGAGCTTCCGATGGATGTTAAATCGTCAAGCGACCGAGATACTTATTTTATGACAGAAATTAATCTGCAGACGATATAATTCATTTCACAGAATTCAAAATCATCAAGATCTGAATATTTATATAACTAGCTGATACATACATATCTGAATATTTATATAACTAGTTAAGATATTTGTATGAACAGTGTCATAAAATATATACTTAACTAGCTGTTTAACCCGTTCTACGCACGGGATATCATGAATTTAATTCTAAAACGTGCGTACGAACGCACCTCGTTTGTAACGTTTGACGTACAATTTCCAACTTGTTAATTTTATGTTGCTAATTGTATTTTTTAAGGTGGACCTGAGTAGGCACCCCCAGAGATATAATTCATAGGGAACTTGGAGGACTTTGCACCCACGACGGATTTTACATGCACCAGGCTTCATTAGCGTACATAGATTTACATATTTACCATGTCTGTTGGCTTGTCACGTTCATGGTGGGTTGTCGCTGTAGTGCTTATCGCCAAATAAATGTTTTCATGTTCAACAAACATGTTTCACAGACAAACATGATAAATTGACAGCATTAATAGTAACATCAAAATTACTATTATTCTGTTACTCTTGCATGTATAATTTCAATTACGCAGCTGAGACTGTTTAATTGGCAATGGCCAGCATCCTAAAGACAGATATTGTGGGTTGAGAAAATTGATTATTAATACATTATAAAAACTTCTTTGAAACGTTTCCGAAAATCAGCTGCAGCAAAATAATTTTGTTTTTATAAACGCTTCTTTAAATCTCGAAAATATGATGGATTCTGACGTTTTTAAAGATAAAGAACGCTTTTCGAAATTGTGGGGAACTCGAAAGAGGTTATTGTATATTTTCGGTTGTCGTTATATTACATTTTCGTAGATTAAGAAACATTTGTCTTTTTATACAGTGTATCTAAAATTTATAAGTATTTTTAATTTTGATTATTAGCACAAGATGGACTGTAAGAGATAGAATGTTATAATTAATGAGAAGGTACTTGAGGTCGGGTTACTGAAAACCTATTGCGATTTTTTACCAAATTTGGTGGACATAAGTTTGAGAGCACCAGAATATGATTGGGATTAAAAAAAAAAAAAAAAAAAAAAAAAAAAAAAGGTCCAAGAAATGGCGCATCATGGGTAAACAAGCATTTACATAGTGTGTAAATTGGCATATCCACACGCTGAGGCAAAAGGGAATAGAAGAAGGGACTAGATAGAAATAGAAGGGACTGAAGAACAACATATTGAACGCAATTTGTAGTTAGGTCTGATTTGAGTTTTTGTCGACCGCAATCATCTGCTTTCCTTGTTAACTTTTTTAACAGTTCATCTTCAGAATTAGCTGTACCCTGGTGGGAAATTTTTGAAGTTTTTTTTTGTGGCAATTAACTCTAGTATTCTGAAACGTACGTCCACTAAATTTGGTTCCATTAGCCATAGTAGATTTTCAGTAATCGAACACCAAACACTACTTCATTGTTTATAACCACCTTGTTGGTAATTAAGATAGTCCCAAAGAAAAAAGTCCATACCATTTAAATATAATATAATTTTTTTTTTCCAGACTTCGGGAAAATTTCTGATTTTTTTTTTCTTTTACCAGAGCAGAGCTCTAAGTGAAGTTACAATTTAAAACTAGTTGTTGTGGGCCACCGCAATACTTACCCATCATGGATATGCATAATATAAAATATGAAAATAAAACATGTTCAAACTATTTATAAAATGCATTGCAATTCGATTAAAATCCTGGCTTGATGACGTCCTAAACTTTAAATGCTCTATTACTGAATTGGGTGAAAAAACATCCTTATAACTCCAAAAATGATAATCACATTAACTAAGAGTTTACTGCGTTGGATTCAGCGTCTCATTTCCAATTAAAATATATCTTTGAATTGAAATTTGAACGAAATACAGGGTCAGGAAAAATCGAAGAGTGTGGTAAATAGGATTACAAATATCTCGGCAACTCATTATCCGATCGACTTCCTCCTTTAAGCAAAATCTATGTTTTTTAATTGTATTTTATATTTACTCCTTAAAATAAACAATTTCGAAACTTTTTATATACTTTTTATCAGAACGAATATTTCGAGAGTCCAAAAAAAAAAAAAAAAAAAAAAAAAAAAAAAATAGTTCCAGGTAATCGAGGTTACTGAAATTTAATAGGCTTTTTCTCATTATTACATGCTAGGTACATACCAAATTTCAAGTCTCTATCTCAATTTGTTCGGGAGATAGAGCGTTTACAGACACACGGACGGATGACAATTTTTTTTTTTTAAATATGTTTTTCGGAATCTCCAGTGTCTGAAACGTGTAAATCCATCAATTGTTTTTTTTTCTATTTTTAAAATGATCACAAGACTTACCGTATACTATATATGATGGTAAGTAAAAAAAATTGAGGAAGAGATGGTGCAGCGTTTTAAAGTTCCTGCATTTTGGCGCTGTCGCACACGAATGTCTTACACTTGTCAGATATAAGAAAATGTTGGACTGCCGTTTAATATCAAGTAGACATCCCATTACGGAGAACAGTGCTTGAAATTCTAAAAAAAAAACTGTCACGTTAATTCTAGTTTACTGCACGTATGGTGCTCCTAAATTAACTTCAATATCCAAAAACAATGCACTTCAACCCGCTATCTATCATCGAAAGTCATTTCAAATGAAGACCCGTACCTTAAGAGAGACGCCAATTAGCATATTTAAACTGACAAGCTATTCAAATGTAAATCTGAACTGAAGGCATAGCCCCTTCGGTTACAGAAACGTTTATTTCGGCTACAAACTTGAGGATGTTAGCTGCTATCAAGGTAATCGGTCTTTAAGCGCGGAAAGTATCAACATACAAAAATCGACTCAAGTTGCGTTGAGGGCTGAGATATATTTCAGAGGCTAACAAATCTGTCAGACGGCTGACAAAAGTGAGTTTTCGCTTCATTTCGAATGATGCATGTTGTGGAAGAGGTGGTAAGTGAAGAAAAATAATATAGCGATGGACTATGCATAAATTATCGATGATAGAATTAATTAAGCGGAAGATACTACTTTGTAAAAGTACGTGTCAGCATTTAATCTGATAATTACGTCAAGATCTGGCGCCAACCGCAGGTTAATTTTGAAAAAAAGAAACTATTGATTTTGGAAAAGATTTTTCAGTAAATATATATTTTTTAATTTGTTAAAGAGTTACGAGTAATTGAATGTAATAATTTGATCGTAGGATATACTACTCTATCTTCTTCTGAATCTTAAAGAGATTCCACTTGTGTGAAATTATCAACTAGTTGATGAATTACATGCTTCTATTAAAGAACTAATAATATCCTTACTGAATATTAATTGACTTTATGATGAATGTAATTTTAGAAAACATAAAATGTCTATAATATTGCGTAGAAATTTCATTCTTGTAAAATGTAACAGATTTAATAGCGACAAAAAGTCATTTCAGCATTTAATTTCCACGAAGAATGTTTAAGTGGTTACACGGAATTCAAATAGAAACCCTGTGCTTCAAGCATTTTAAATTTTGAAATTAATTTTTAATATTAAGTAGAAGAAATGATAAGTTATAACAGTATATGCCAGCGTACCAGCCTGATAATTGTGTCACGATTTCGAGCCAACTATAGATAATTTTGGATGAAAAAAAAAAGATTGATTCTGTCTTTAGAAAAACATTTGGTAGATAATAAAATTTGAGTTGATTAAAGAGTTACGTGTAATCGAATGTAATAATTTGATCTCAGAATAGTCCAAACATAGCCCTAAAGAAAAGGGTCCATATCATTTAATTACGATGTTAATTTTCTTTTAACAGATTTTTATAAAATATAAAAGATTTAACAGCGACAAAAAGTCATTTAAACCTCTAATTTCGATTTCGAAGAAAAATGTTTAACTTAGGTACACGGAATTCAAAGTACTGTGCTTCAAGGATTTTAAAGTTTGAAATAAATTTTTAATATTAAGTAGAAGAAATGATATTTTATAAAATTATATGTCAACGTTCAATCGGATAATTGTGTCACGAATTCGTGCCAGTTACATATAATTTTGGATTAAAAAAAGATTGATTCTGCATTTAGAAAAACATTTGGTAGGGTACAAAATTTGAATTTATCAAAGAGCTACGTGTAACTAAATGTAATAATTTGATCGCATAATATTCCATCTTCAGTAGGATTATGAAACAGTTACACTTGTACAAAATTATTAACTTAGTTGAACAATTAAGAGTAGTTGAAAAGTTAGTCTTCGTACATGTTTTGATCAAATAATTAATTACATTATAGTCCTAAATATACGGAATGACAATTAAGTTTTTAATGCGTAGATTTTAAGAAAATAAAATCTACCAATAAGACAGTGTTATTTTTAATTATTACGACAGTAACTAAGACAGTCTCAAAGATAGCCCTAAAGAAAAAAGTCCATACCGTTTAATTACGATGTTACTTTTCTTTTAACAGATTTTCATAAAATCTAACAGATTTAACAGCGACAAAAAGTCATTTAAGCCTCTAATTTTCAGAAAGAATATTTAAGTAGGTACGGGAAATTCAGTACAAACCGCTGTGCTTCAAGCATTTTAAATTTTGAAATTGATTTTTAATATTAAGTAAAAACAATAATATGCTATAAGAGTATATGTGACAGCGTTCAATCTGATAATTGTGTTACGATTTCGTGCCAACTGTAGATAATTTTGGGTGAAAAAAATTATTGGTTTTGTAGTTAGAAAAGCATTTGGCAGAGGAAAAAAAATGATTTATTAAAGAGCTACAAATAAGTGAATGTAATAATTTGATTTCAGAATATATTATCATCAGTAGGATTATAAAACGGTTACACTTGTACAAAATTATTAACTAGTTGAACAGTTACGTATTTCGATTAAATAATTAATTACATTGCAATACTAAATATACGGAAGGGCAATTAAGTTTTTGATGTGTAGAATTTAAGAAAATAAAATCTGCCAATAAGATAGTGTTATTTTTTAATTATTAGTATGTTTGACAGTAACTAAGATAGTTTCAAAGATAGTACTAAAGCAAAAAGTCCGTATCGTTTAATTACGATGTTAATTACTGGCTTCAGGCCATGTTCACGTTTGGGCACGAGTCGTGCTTGAATAAACTGCAGCGAATTAGGGTAAAACAAATAAAAAGAAAAGGGCCCAGTTAAACTGATGGCATTGAGCTCGCAGGCTATTCATCGGGGAAGTAGGAATAAGAATTGGAAGGAAGACGAGGGTGTTTTACACACGAACTTCCCTGCTGCCTCTTTGCCACCGGATTTTTTTTACTTAGTACTTGCTGCAGAAACTAATTCCAAGCCGGCCAATAGTGGTAAGAATTCACCATTATAACCTTCCCATCAGCCCCGGCGCGCTTCAGAGCTAAACCAGCTTGTCATCCACCTTCTGGTTTCTTTTTTATTCTATGATTCACGCTAACTGTACATTATACTCTTATTTCAAAGAATTATGACCTCAAATAAAGAAATCGACAATAAATTAAGGGGGGTTGTCCCCCCGTTTCCCCCTTTATACTTAACCAATGAACCCCCAAAACTAATCAAGGAAGCGCCCTATCACAATGAACCTATGTACAAAATTTGAAGCAAATTGGATAATTTTGCATGAATAAATTAAGGGGCATTAGCTTCCCCGTCCCCCCCTCCTTTATACTTAACCAATGAACACCCAAAACTAGTCATGGAAGCGCCTTATCAGAATGAACCTATATACAAAATTTGAAGCAAATCGGATAATTCTGCATGAATAAATTAAGGGTATTCCGCCCACCCCCGTTCCCCTCTTTATACTTAACCAATGAAACTCCAAAACTAATCAGGGGAGCGCATTATCAGAATGAACCCATATACAAAATTTGAAGCAAATTTCATTCAAGAGTTATCGCCTTACGTACATACATAAATACGTACGTTACATACAGAACCTGCGGGCACGGAACATTGCGTCTCAGGCTTTGATAGCCTGTGAGCTAAAAAAGAAAAAAAAATCTAATTAGCATATTTCAACACAAGCTATTCAAATGTAAATGTGAAATGAAGTAAAGTCACAACTCCTGTAAGGTCGATAAATGTTTATTCTGCCTACAAACCTAAACCTGGTGTCTGCTATCAAGTTAATCATATAAATTATTTCTGTCGTCAACATCACTTTTTCTATGCATTTACAAAAAGCACAACAATAAATGAGTGATCATTCGAAGGGTTTTTAAACAGTCCTCTGACATAGTACACTCACATTTCGTTCATACATGTTTTTTGATTAAAAATTGCAGTTCATTAAAAATTAAATCGACATTGTTTTCATAAATGAAATGAAAAGTTTTTCTCAAATCAATGTTGTACAAAAATGAAATATATCGTTATATCTTGCTCAACAATGATTATAAAAAAAAATAAATAGTACAAAAAACATAAGTGGGACGTCTATTTTTTTTATAGATATTTATCATTAAAAAGCAAAATTTAAATTCAAATGTTTAGAAGAAAAAGACATCATCGATCGATCGAAGCAGCAGTATGTATGCTAAAATGTATGTTAAAATGTATGCTTTGTTACATTAAGTTAAATTGTAATATATATATATATATATATATATATATATATATATATATATATATATATATATATATATATATATATTGTCTTCTGTTTTTCCAGAAGCGATTGACGTCATCCTCTAATATAGTTAAAATACGATTGTTATCCCCCCCCCCCCTGGTGCAAGCCTTTTGTTATCTTCGATCAGTTTTTACTGTAACTTTGATGGAATAAATGAGACTCTGTTTTGACTAATTTTTGTTTGCAGATATTATTAATTCTTAGTTCTATCTAAAAGTTTAAACTCGAAATTAAACAAAAATAGATATTGGTAAAAAATGTTAGACAGCATTGCGAAATACTCGCACGGATCCACTGGTCGCGTTCTTTAAACGTGTAAAGTATTAACGTACAACAACTTAGAAATTGTACGTTAAACGTGACAAATGAGGTGCGTTCATTTCGTGCTATAACTAGTTTTATAATGTAAAAAGATCATCCTTATTATTTCAGTGAAATGAATTATATCGTCTGCTATGAGCGAAATGAGGATGCTTTTTTTTTTCTTATTACGTATAAGTAATATTTTCTTATTACTTATTATTACGCCACGTTTACAGATGCGAATTTTTTTTTTTCGACACCAGACAGCGCTGTAAAATTCACCATTGTGATCTTGCTTTGCGAATGATTAGATCCATGGTTTAATATTTCTATGACTCACGATGAATGAATGTTTTGTTTATTTACTTTAATGGATTGAGATATTCGGCTGTAAACCTAATTTTCACTGAAGTTATCCCAGAATCTATACATTTTTTAATGTAGCTCATCTCTCAAGCAAACAATTTTTTGAACGATCTTTCTAAAAATATAACTTTTATGCAATTTTATTCGAAAAAAAAAATAATTTTGAATAAAAATGGTCGCTTAGCATATGGAAAAAGATATGGTTAGCCCGTATTTGTTTTCTTCAGTCACATGACTTGCGCTTTTACTATATAGATTACGGATGATAGGATTTAATAGAATAAAGAAAACTTTTATTAATATCTTTTTAAGTTTTGATTCGATTTTCATAAAATTTGAAATGATTCAACCAAATTCTGCAACATTAAATTTCTAACCATCCGGTTGGGTAGTTTTTGCGCTGTTATATGCGGACAGACGGACGGACCAGATGACGACTATAGGTGCTATGTATTTATATAATTACGAACGGACGTATAAAAATCGACTCAATAGCGCGTAGGGGGGTGAAGTGTTTTTCAGAAGCTGACAAATCTGTCAGATGCCTGACAAAAGCAAGTTTTCGCTTCATTTCCAATGATGCATGTTGCGGAAAAGACTGACTTCAATGCTAAGAAAAGGGAAAAATAAATAAATATATATTCTATTAAATATACATAAATTAACCATGAAAGAGTTAATTAAGCGTAAGATCACATTTTGAAAGAGTTATATGTCAACTTTTAATCTGATAATTCTGTCACGATTTGGCGCCAACTGTAGATAATGCGGGGGAAAAAGATTGATTTTGGATTGAGAAAAACATTTGGCAAAAGTAAAAAAGAATTTGTTAAAGAGTTACGTGTAATTGAATGTAATAATTTAATCGCAGAATATTTTCTCTTCTGTGAGATCTTAAAGATATAACATTTATGCAAAAATACCAACCAGTTGGAGAATTACGTGCTCCGATTTAAAAATGAATTATATCTAGGAATAAAAATTGTTAAGGCAACGTGACTGCTTAAAACATCGTCATTTATACATGTTTCACAAAGTTAAAATATTTATCTAATACGATTCATTGACATCTTCGATATGTTAGGAAATTGTGTATTTTTAAGACATTGAATAATAGTCGACAAAACTTCCAATCGAAATATAAAAAATCTAGCGGCGAAAAAATATATAATGTACAAAGATGGAGAGGGGTGAATTCCAATTATTAAGATTCACTATTCATTATTGTATTTTCAATTCATTTTTTAATTAAAAAAGTATATATTTCACAACTCAAACTCTGTAATCCAAATTAATCTGTGGATTGAGTACGGGCTTTTTGAACTAAGTCTGGCTGACCGTATACCCATGCTGACATAAATATACTCATGCTAACATAAATTAAAAATAGGCCGACAGTAAGTATTGTAATGATTAGTCATGTCGTTATCAATAAATAATAATTATTTATATAATATTATTATTTATATTGTAAAAATAAATAATAATAATAACTCTCAGTTTACAGTAATTAAGATAGATCCAGCACTCTAAGATAAATAATAACCGATTAATAACGTAAACCGTAACATACACTAAAGGCAAACAAACTTCTTAATAAAACCATAAATTTAAGAAAACTGTAAATATCATAATAATAATAAACTTTATGTGAAAAAAAATTAAAAAAGCCACAACATCAGCTATGTTGTTATCAATGAATAATAATTATGTTATACGATATTTTTATTTATATTATATATAATCAATTTATATATATATATATATATATATATATATATATATATAAAAACTTATTGCAAAAATTAACCATTGAAACAGAAATAACTGACCAAATGCAATGAAATTATTATCCCAAATAGCTATGTCAAATTACTATATATGTATATACGAATAATTTACATTATATACAATTAATTTATATATATATATATATATATATATACGAATAATTTATATATGTATACAAATAATATATTTATATAAATAATTAATATATTATGTATACAAATAAAGCGCATATCTTAATTTTATAGCGTTATTAAGAAGTTTGTTTTGCTTGTATTGTATCTAACCAGTTTGTTTATTATTTTTATGTAACATAGACATCAGATTTATTTTTGACATAAAACATAGAAATATTTATTTATTTATTTTAAATTAAAAAAAATAAAGCCAATCTATCTAATAAAAAGGATTGAATAAAAAGATATAAATACAGAAAACTAAAATTTTACGGATTTTTACTAAACATCTTTTTGTTTATCCAAGGAAACGTATTTAGAAAACTAAAAGATAATAGATAAATCCTAAAAAAAAATAAATAAATAAATAAAATAACCGATAAACCTTTGTTAACGCCTATGAACAAAAGGATTCGTTCCCTTCAGTGAAGATTGATTCTAAGTCAAAAGGAGACACTTTAATATTCAAGTCATGTCAAGTAAGAAAGGAGGTATATTAAATACGTCCGCATGATATTTATGCGGATTTACATTCTTACTTGAATCTTCATCTGTACCTTATCATGAAATTTAATCTTCAAATTGTCCTTCTATCTGCAAATTACATTCTCACAGTAGTCTCAAATTTAAAGTGTGCCTAATAATATAGATTCCATTGCTAAAACGAAAGAAAACATTTATAATGTATGTCATTTTGATGCAAATATTTTCTGATTCTATCTCGATCAGGAACTTGTGATTATTAAAAAAGAAAAGCCATCCACCTTACAAACAAATGGAAAGAAGTTCTGGAATAAACTTATTGTCATTACTCCACACCCATCAAAAGTAATCCTGTACGCAAGTTAAATTCGTTATAAATAAAATAGGTTTAGACAATACTCATTGTTCAATTTGATTGCCCTTTCAATATAAATATGATATGGATTCGAAAATGTAAAAATACAAAAGGAATAGTTATAAGGAGAGAAGGTCAGCTACAGTGTACATTCATTATGTTAAATATATAAATACTAAAATGACATTGAGGTCAAAATAATTTAACAACGTGGTTATTATTATATCATTGCAATTTTTATACATGGCCTAACATTTTGAAATGATTCGGTGTTTTGAATCTGAAGTAGTAAGAATTGTATGAACAGGGCCTCGACCTCGAACCGTAATTTTCTGTTTGTTTGTTGCAGTTATTGTCCAGGTTCAGTTAAAATAAGATTTTTTGTTAAACTAAAGATGCAATTAATGCTTAAAGTGGTAAAAAATTACACAAAAGGCTTAAGAGTACCTTTTAATATAAAGATGACATGTTTCATACGCTCAAACGGCGACTTCTTCAAGATCGAAAATGATAAATAAACTATTTTCGCAAAGTTTTTGAAAATTATATATATAAATCACGAGATTAGATGCATAATGAAAGCAGGTGCAAATGGACAAACTGTAAACGTGAAAATTATCATTTTACTTATTGCTTTTTTAATTTGTAAATCATCTTGTGCCAAATTTTAGGTAACTCAAAAGAGGCTGATTCATTGCATATGTTCTTGTTTCGCAAATATATTTCTATTGATTCACGGATAATGGATGGGAAATAAACTCTTGATGGAGAAATTATTTTACTATTCTTGAAGTTTTGAGCGTATGAAACATGTCATCTTTATATTAAAAGGTACTTTTAAACCTTTTTGTGTAATGTTTTTATCACTTTAAACATTAATTGCATATTTAGTTTAACGCTAACAAGTGATTTTATTATATTATTCGTAAGATTTTTTGATGATATCAAAATTTTTTATTTTAATTGGAAACTAATTTAAATTTTCAAACTGAAAATCAACTTAAATTTTACTATACCTGCTTTTGTTCTCTAAAAAATAAGAGTTTTCAGTTTAGCTCGAACTTTCGTTTTATCAAAAAATCGGTTCCTGTTAGAATACCGAATTTCAATCCTAATTTCAAATTCAAGAATCCCTAATTTCAAATTCAAGAATACCTAATTTTAATCCTAATTTCAAATTCAAGAATACCTAAGTTTAATCCTAATTTCAAATTCAAGAATACCTAATTTCAAATTCAAGAATCCTTAATTTCCATCCGAATTTCAAATTCTAGAATCCCTAATTTCCATCCTAATTTCAAATTCAAGAATCCCTAATTTCAGTAATATAAGATGTATACTTAAGTTGATACAAAATATCATCAAGCTAAATTATCAAGTTATTGTTATTTTTTTTCGCCCTGACCAGGTTCAATGTCGCAAAAAGTGAGACAGGGAGACAAAAGAGCGGGGCAGTGACTATAAAACGGGACATAAAAATACAGTAAATCCTATGAAAACGGAACCTGTCTATAACGGAAACCTTATTTAAACGTATTAAATTCATGGTACTTATGGCAAGAATACCTGCTAAGGAGGAAACCTTTCTAAAACGGAATCTTTTTCAGGTCATTTCAGATTTCGTCTTAGAACACTGAGAAAAATGACTTTCAAATCTGGGTAAATCGATGTTTTCATTTTGTTATGAAACTTTTTGTTTCAAATAGGAAATACCAGAAACACTCATAATATTGAGACAGGGACATACTCAAAACTGAGCACATAGAGGAGGTATGACAGCCCGTGTATGAGAGGGGGAAAAAAATCTCATTTTCGCCCTCTTGATGAGGGCCAGGTTCTGGTAGAAAGTGCTCAGGACTCCGACGAAAATTTAAACATCTATAGAAGGATTTTAATGTTTTAAAACCCTTATTTCATTTTACACCTATTTTAGTAATAGGTAATAAATTGTGATTCATTTTAAAAGTTTTCATATCTTTTAATTTAGAAAGAAATGAGTTTTTACATTAACAAAAAAGAATCTCCTAAAAACGATGCTCAGTCGCTTGCATTTGTTTTTGATCAAAGAGGCATTTTTTTTCCTTTCCGTTATCAGAATCAATCACGATAGCGGCCTGGACATCTTGGAGGTTTGCGTTTTTTCATTCATTGATAAAATTATCCGAATCAATCATGGTAGTGGCCTAAACATCTTGGAGGCTCGCGTGTTTTCATTCATTGATAAAATAAAATTTGGCGCTTTAACAGGCTGTCTATTGTTGCAATTTTTCTCTTTCTTTTTCTTGAGGTTCATTTCCAAGAATCGATTATGAAATTCATCCGAGGCGAAACGAAACATGAGCAGCAACAAAAGATTGATCGAGAAAAAAAAAGGGGGTTGAATGCCAGCTTTTCAGTGAAAGGAAAATCAACTGAGGAGTTCTTGATACAAAGTCATAATCATAGCATGTTAAGAGGTATTATTAAGTGATCAGGCTGGCAAGGAAAGAGTTCCGCTTCGTAACAAGTGTTTTAAATTTTAAATTATTTAGAAACACGAGAAAATTTGAATGGAGAATTCAGAATAAAGTTCAATATACTATATTGGTAAATATAAAGCTTAACATGTGACAAACTGTAACATGAGCATACATTAAACACATTTCGATGTTTGCAATGTAAAAAATAAATAAATAAATAAATAAAGAAGAAAAAATAAAATAAATAAAAAATAAATAAAAAATAAAAGAAAAGAAGAAAAAGAAGTTTTCCAATTTTTTTTCCGCAACAAACATTTAACAGCATTATTAGCTACAAGATAAGTATAAGACGTAATAATATTACAAATGCAACATTTCCAAGTCCTTAAAAAAAAAAAAAAAAAAAAAAACAGGAGATTTTTTTTAATAAATCAGTCTTTTGCTCAACACAAAAAACTTTTTTTAAATATATAGCGCAAATTTAATCAATTTGGAATAATGTTTTTAATTAGCGTTAAAGATTAAAAAATGTATACATCGCTGTAACATAAATAGGACTACACGTAAAAGAACTTGTGACTAAGAAAACAGCATTTAAGATGTTTTAACATAATTTTAAATTAGTATAATTATAAATAACAGGACAGATTTTGTCTTCCCGTGAAAACATAAAAGAACAGTGAAGATCTTAAATATTTTATGCACATCACAATTAATTTTATAAATTGGTCAGCACATAAAAGCTCGCTGTGCCGCAGGTTCAGTATAGCTGATTTAAATTATACTTTTATGATTTCTGAATTGAGTTCTTGACGTATAATCATAATTTAATTAATATAAAATTATTAATTAAATAAAGCATATTTTTTAAAAATATATTACGCTCTTTATTATTTATTTATTTTTTATACTTTTTAGTGTTAAAAATAGTTCGTTGTTACAGCTCAGCTTCACAGCCAGTTCACCTTTTTTTGGCGAGCGTGGTTTGGTACATCATTAAATACATTGTTATTCTAACTCGTACTGAATTGTAAGCAAAAAGAATATTTGGCGATTTATCACATATGGCGGCCTATCGAGAAAATATCTTAACATTTACGTATTAATTTATAAATAAGTTCTAAAATTATTAAAATGTTGTCTTATCATCAAAAATACATTTCCAAACATAATTTTTATAATTCTAGCTTATGAGGAAATGAGTTAACCCTTCGCTGCTAACCACGAGTATACGCGTGGTTCTTCAATCTAAAATTACGAATTCGTACTGGAAATTTAGTTTTTTTTTTTTTTTTTTTTTTTTTTTTAATGTAATCACGAAATGTTTGTAATTAAATAAAGTAAATATTGTAAAAAACTAATCCATTCATTTCAATCACTTAATATTTTCCACTCAAAGTAAAATAAATAAATAAAGAAAATGATGAAGCACGCAGATAAAAACCCAACGATAATTTTTCTCTCATCTCTTAAAACAAGTGACCTAATTTATGACTCTTAAGTTTCAAGTTTATCAAGCAATAGAGATTTATTACCTCGTTATAATCGTTCTCTTCTAATAATGTGAAATATGTTTATAATTTGTTATTTGTGATTATGCCATTATAAACTTATTACAGAACTAAAACATTTAAAAGGACAATTATTCAACGTCAATTTGTTTCAAAGAAATGATGCAACTTTACTCGTAACTTTCCAAACTTTGTGAAAATGAGTCAGTGTATTACTATCCTTCATTCTGTAAAGTCACAGGAAAAAATGTTTCCTGATGTTAAAATTAATCTAAATGTAAACCTTTTAAAATTTTAAGTAATGTAAAATATAATTTTTAAAATCAATCCAAACGTGAACTTATTTATTCAATGTGAATTGTGCATTAATATAATTTTTTTACAAGTTTTATTTCAGCGGTGGTGCATCTAAATAGAATTATTCAAGAAGTGATTATAATAAGTTATCAATTATTGGAAGTATATAAATCAGTGGATATTTCATAAATTGGATAAACCTTAGAAAAGGTAAGCAATTCCTTTTCTTTCTGCATGTTGAAGACCAGAGTTAATTTTAATTTGAAGAATTTAATATTCTGATGTTACGCGCTTACCTCGTTGGCCTCGCCCCTTCAACAGTGATCATGAGACTGATGAATATATGAACTCAGAATTTATTCTTAAGGATTAATAATTGACTCTAATTAATAAAAATAATACTCAGCTCTTATGCTAGATTAAAAATTCAAGAAAACATAATTGAATTTAATAAACTATTTAAACTAATAAAACTTTAAAAACTGTATAAACAAGTTCTCCGAGATGGCGACAATAAAGGAAATGCAAATAGTAGATAAATTAAACAATAATAATTATTCTATATGGAAGTTTAAAATTAATATGTTGTTAATTAAGGAAGATTTGTACGAACTCGTAACTCAGGAACCCCCTACACCAATTAACGAAGATTGGAGAAAAAAGGATGCAAAAGCTCGCGCTTTAATAAACCTGAGTATAGACGATACGCAAATAGTTCATGTAAAACATTTAGAAACAGCAAAACAGACATGGGATAGTTTAAAAAATATTCATGAGAGAGCCAATTTGTCCAGTAAATTGTATTTGTTACGAAAATTGTATAGTGCAAAACTTCCCGAAAATGGGAACATGCACAAACACATTACTAATATACTGGAAATAAAAGATAAGCTCTCCGCAATAGGAGAGAACATAACCGACTCGCATTTATCTGCACTTCTATTGTGCTCGTTACCTGCGAGTTATAATACTCTAATAACAGCTCTCGAAGCCCGAAATGAAATTGAATTAACTCCCGAATTCATCAAGAGCAAACTTACTGATGAATTTAATAAACGGGTAGAAAATAGTGAGCAAGTTGAAAACTCACAAAAGGTGTTTAAAACACAAAAGAAATACACTCAAGATTATAAAGGGCAAAACAAATATTGTACCTACTGTAAACAATCAAATCACACTTACAAACAATGCTGGCATCTCAAGAACAGAAACACACAGACCACTACACCTAAAACACAATACAAATACAAAAAGTACACATCGTTGTGTTTTGAAAATACAAAAGGTGATAGTAAAAATAAAATGAATGAATCAAAAACAAATGAACAGGTACAAATAAATAAAAGTGAATATAAAGATGCAGCATTCATAATTGTAAATCCCGCTAATAAAACCTGGTTAATTGACTCAGGAGCGTCTTCGCATATAGCGAACGATAGGGATATATTTACAAAATTCAACGATACTGAAAAAACTACAGTAACAATTGCTAATGGGAATACATTAAATTCTTACGGAACCGGCGAAACACAAATAATGACAAAAACATCTGATGGATGTATAAATAGAATTACACTTAAAAATGTGTTATTTGTTCCACAATTGGAATCAAATTTAATTTCCGTAAGTAAAGCCACAGAACATGGCTACAAAGTATTTTTCGAAAATGAAAAATGCATACTATCGTGCAATGGAAATATATACTTAGAAGCATTTAAGAAACATAACTTATATCAAGTTGAAACACTAGAAGAAAGTTCTCAAAATAAAATAAACATTGCACATGATTGCAGAAATAAAGATTGCCTCGAAAGTTGGCATAAACGCCTTGGCCACAGAAATAATGAAAGTATAAAAGAATTAGTCAAAAATGACTTGGCCAGTGGGATAAAAATAAATAACTGTAATCATAAAACAAACTGTGAAACCTGTATAAAAACAAAGTCAACAAATGCACCGTACTCTAAATCTATCGAAAATAAAACAACAAAAGTATTAGATTTAGTACATACTGATTTATGTGGGCCTTTTAAAACACCCACAATAGGAGGAAAAAATTACTTCCTTACATTCATAGATGACAATTCTAGATTCACAGTTATTTACTTATTAAAAAGTAAAGATGAAGTTTATGAAAAAATAAAAGACTATGTACAAATGGTCAAAACCAGACAAGGAAAATATCCGACGGCGATTAGATCGGATAACGGTGGGGAATACATAGGAAATAAAACAGAAGCCTTTCTAAGGGAACATGGTATAAAACATGAATACACAGTTCCATTTTGTCCCAGCCAGAATGGCATTGCTGAGAGAAAAAACAGAAGTTTAATTGAAATGACACGAAGCCTATTATCCGAAGCAAATTTACCTCATAGGTTCTGGGGTGAAGCGATAAATACTGCTAATCACCTCCAAAATAGGCTCCCCACTAAATTGACAAATAAAACGCCATATGAAATTTGGTTCAAAAGAAAACCAAATCTCTATTATTTACGTGTATTTGGCTGTAAAGTATACACTTACATAAACAAACACAAAAGATCTAAACTAGATGACACAGCAGAAGAGGGTATCTTCATGGGCTATGATAATAATACAAAGGGATACCGCGTTTTCACTAAAAATGGTGAAATAATAATTTCCAGATCTGTAAAATTTCTGGAAGAAAAACTGAACAATTTAAACGAGAAAATTAATGATCACGAACAATTAATTGAAGATAAAAAATACATTGAAATAGAAATAGGTGACACACCCTGTACACCTGACGCGCCCAAACAATCAGAAACACATCAACCTCGTAGATCTGAAAGACAAAACAGAGGAGTACCACCTCAAAGATATACTTCCGACAATTTTATTGCTTTAGCAAATGATTGCGATACAACAGAACCTGAAAACTGGAAACAGCTTATCAAAATAAACAATCCACTAGAAAAGAAAAACTGGCTTAAAGCCACTGAAAACGAAATACAATCGTTAATGAAAAATAATACATGGGATCTAGTCGATCCTCCTCTTAATAAAAGAATCATAGGAAGTAGATGGATTTTCAAACGAAAAATTGATAGTTCAGGAAATACACAAAAATATAAAGCACGTTTTGTTGCCAAAGGTTTCAGTCAAAAATATGGGGAAGATTATCAAGAAACATTTTCACCAGTAGCACAACATTGTACCATCAAAACACTTCTTTTAGCAGCAGCTTATAATAATTTGAATGTGCGACATGTAGATATTGACACCGCTTTTCTTCATGGGAACTTAAATGAAGAAATATATATAAATCAACCTGAAGGCTATGTAAACGAACAATTTCCTGAAAAAGTTTGCAAGCTCAAAAAGGCAATCTATGGCCTCAAACAGGCCGCCAGAGCTTGGCATATTAAAATCGCTGAAACACTAGACAACTTGAACTTTATCCAAAGTACAGCAGACACATGTCTTTTCACTAGAAAAGAAAAAGATCATACATCATATATAATAATATATGTTGATGATATACTCATCGCCAGCAAAGATGAAATAATAGAAGAAATCGTAAATTCTCTAAAACAAGAATACGAATTAAAGGATCTAGGCAATATTAGTAACTATTTAGGTACTCAAATTCAGAAATTACCTAACGGTTATTCTCTTGATCAAAAAATTAAGATTGAAAATTTAGCGAAAAAGTTCAATCTTGAAAACTCCAAACCGTGCAAAACTCCAATGGAACCAGGATATAACAAATTAAATGATGATGATAATTTAATGCCAAATAATATTAAATATCGCCAGGCACTTGGTTCATTGCTTTATATAACAACCATAACGAGACCTGACATTTCAGCAGCAGTAAACATTTTAAGCAGAAGAAATGAGAATCCTCGCGAAAAAGACTGGCAAGCCGTAAAAAGAATAATAAGATATCTATATCATACTAAAGAACTAAAATTAATAATTAACACTAATGAAGAACCAATATTAAAAGTATTCGCTGATGCCGATTGGGCAGGTGATACCAAAACCCGTAGATCAACATCGGGAATATTATATATGTTGGGCAACAACCCAATTCAGTGGACGACGAAAAGGCAAAGTTGCATTGCCTTATCTTCAGCAGAGGCTGAATATGTGTCCGCAGCACATGCTAGCCAAGAAATAATTTGGTTATTGAAGTTACTTGACGATCTAGGCTTTCCACAGCAAAAACCAATCACTTTATATGAAGACAATCAAAGTACCATAAAAATGGTTGAATCAGAAAAATTCACGAAAAGATCAAAGCACATCGACGTCAAATTTAATGCCATTAAACAATATAGCGAAGAAGGCATAATTGAGTTAAGATATCTTCCAACAGAAAAAATGATAGCTGATGCACTTACCAAACCTTTACCCAAGCCTCGATTCATCGAACACAGAAATTCAATGAAAATATTAGTTAATCCCCATGAACGGATTAAGGGGGAAATTGTAAAAAACTAATCCATTCATTTCAATCACTTAATATTTTCCACTCAAAGTAAAATAAATAAATAAAGAAAATGATGAAGCACGCAGATAAAAACCCAACGATAATTTTTCTCTCATCTCTTAAAACAAGTGACCTAATTTATGACTCTTAAGTTTCAAGTTTATCAAGCAATAGAGATTTATTACCTCGTTATAATCGTTCTCTTCTAATAATGTGAAATATGTTTATAATTTGTTATTTGTGATTATGCCATTATAAACTTATTACAGAACTAAAACATTTAAAAGGACAATTATTCAACGTCAATTTGTTTCAAAGAAATGATGCAACTTTACTCGTAACTTTCCAAACTTTGTGAAAATGAGTCAGTGTATTACTATCCTTCATTCTGTAAAGTCACAGGAAAAAATGTTTCCTGATGTTAAAATTAATCTAAATGTAAACCTTTTAAAATTTTAAGTAATGTAAAATATAATTTTTAAAATCAATCCAAACGTGAACTTATTTATTCAATGTGAATTGTGCATTAATATAATTTTTTTACAAGTTTTATTTCAGCGGTGGTGCATCTAAATAGAATTATTCAAGAAGTGATTATAATAAGTTATCAATTATTGGAAGTATATAAATCAGTGGATATTTCATAAATTGGATAAACCTTAGAAAAGGTAAGCAATTCCTTTTCTTTCTGCATGTTGAAGACCAGAGTTAATTTTAATTTGAAGAATTTAATATTCTGATGTTACGCGCTTACCTCGTTGGCCTCGCCCCTTCAACAAATATTGCTATTAGTATTTTCTGGTATGAATTCGAACTTTCTAAATAAAATAAATTTCTGTTAATTTTAACCCGGCAGTGAACGTGTTAAAAATTAATTAGAAAATCCCATCTTAATGTACAAAAAACAAGTTGAGTTAAATAAAATAGTGTAAAAATGTCCCTATTTTTCAATTCCTATACTATTAGCTCACACTCTCTCTATATATTTATATATCTTGTTCAAATTTTCAATAGTTAATAAAATATTTTCTATTCATCCAATCAAGTTCAAATACATTTTTTAAAACTTGTCGTGGATGACACTTGATGTTAATACAGTTTTTTCAAATATTAATTTATTAATTAAATTTAATTAATTAATTTTTGTTTTATATGGGAGAAAAAAAATTCTTCCATTGTTTTCATGAATGAAATGAAAGATTTTCCTCAAATTCGTGACGCCACAAAAATAAAATACCGCAACGATGATTATAAAAAAAATGTTCAATAAAGATAACGTGGACATTAATGCTGCACGGATTTATTTTATTTATTTAGAATTAAAAAGTAGGAATTGACTTTTTTATATTTTTTTTTTATATTACTTGTTCTGATAATAATAATAATAAAAAGCTGCTCCTATTTACGACTCAACGGTCGAAGGATAATTTATCAATTACCGAATCAAATCACGTTCGCTACATAACATATCGCAAAAGCTCGATAATTTTTTCATTGATAAAATAACTTTTGGCGCCTTCACAGACAGTTTGTTGTTACACCTCTTTTTTTCAAGGCACGCTTCTCATTTTCTAAGAAATATTTGCATAATTCATCGCTCGTGAATTTAAGCATTTATAATGGCAATAACAAAAGGTTCTTCATGGAAAAAAAAAAGCTTGTTATCCCCGTGTATTCAGCATTATAGAGTTGAAATTCCGGTACAAAGTAGCAATTACATCAGATCAAGAGGGGTTAAGTGATTGAATGCAACAGATCCGTTTTCGAGCGGTCTGTTTAAAGATAAAAATCATTCAGAGCATAATAATATCGGCTTTGTTCACGAGTTTTGCTACAAATTTGTAAGATAATTTTATTTTAAATAGATAACTTTCTCTAGAGAACTTTGGATTGAAACAAGCAAGAAAAAAAAAGCTTGTTATCCCCGTGTATTCAGCATTATAGAGTTGAAATTCCGGTACAAAGTAGCAATTATATCAGATCAAGAGGGGTTAAGTGATTGAATGCAACAGATCCGTTTTCGAGCGGTCTGTTTAAAGATAAAAATCATTCAGAGCATAATAATATCGGCTTTGTTTACGAGTTTTGCTACAAATTTGTAAGATAATTTTATTTTAAATAGATAACTTTCTCTAGAGAACTTTGGATTAAAACAAGCAAGAAAAAAAAAGCTTGTTATCCCCGTGTATTCAGCATTATAGAGTTGAAATTCCGGTACAAAGTAGCAATTATATCAGATCAAGAGGGGTTAAGTGATTGAATGCAACAGATCCGTTTTCGAGCGGTCTGTTTAAAGATAAAAATCATTCAGAGCATAATAATATCGGCTTTGTTTACGAGTTTTGCTACAAATTTGTAAGATAATTTTATTTTAAATAGATAACTTTCTCTAGAGAACTTTGGATTGAAACAAGCAAGAAAAAAAAAGCTTGTTATCCCCGTGTATTCAGCATTATAGAGTTGAAATTCCGGTACAAAGTAGC
The DNA here is from genome assembly GCA_963931845.1 of Maratus michaelseni. NCBI lineage: Eukaryota > Metazoa > Arthropoda > Arachnida > Araneae > Salticidae > Maratus > Maratus michaelseni. The sequence goes on along the minus strand of OZ007591.1, from coordinate 409,886,249 downwards.
AATTATATCAGATCAAGAGGGGTTAAGTGATTGAATGCAACAGATCCGTTTTCGAGCGGTCTGTTTAAAGATAAAAATCATTCAGAGCATAATAATATCGGCTTTGTTTACGAGTTTTGCTACAAATTTGTAAGATAATTTTATTTTAAATAGATTACTTTCTCTAGAGAACTTTGGATTAAAACAAGCAAGAAAAAAAAAGCTTGTTATCCCCGTGTATTCAGCATTATAGAGTTGAAATTCCGGTACAAAGTAGCAATTATATCAGATCAAGAGGGGTTAAGTGATTGAATGCAACAGATCCGTTTTCGAGCGGTCTGTTTAAAGATAAAAATCATTCAGAGCATAATAATATCGGCTTTGTTTACGAGTTTTGCTACAAATTTGTAAGATAATTTTATTTTAAATAGATAACTTTCTCTAGAGAACTTTGGATTGAAACAAGCAAGAAAAAAAAAGCTTGTTATCCCCGTGTATTCAGCATTATAGAGTTGAAATTCCGGTACAAAGTAGCAATTATATCAGATCAAGAGGGGTTAAGTGATTGAATGCAACAGATCCGTTTTCGAGCGGTCTGTTTAAAGATAAAAATCATTCAGAGCATAATAATATCGGCTTTGTTTACGAGTTTTGCTACAAATTTGTAAGATAATTTTATTTTAAATAGATAACTTTCTCTAGAGAACTTTGGATTGAAACAAGCAAGAAAAAAAAAGCTTGTTATCCCCGTGTATTCAGCATTATAGAGTTGAAATTCCGGTACAAAGTAGCAATTATATCAGATCAAGAGGGGTTAAGTGATTGAATGCAACAGATCCGTTTTCGAGCGGTCTGTTTAAAGATAAAAATCATTCAGAGCATAATAATATCGGCTTTGTTTACGAGTTTTGCTACAAATTTGTAAGGTAATTTTATTTTAAATAGATAACTTTCTCTAGAGAACTTTGGATTGAAACAAGCAAGAAAAAAAAAGCTTGTTATCCCCGTGTATTCAGCATTATAGAGTTGAAATTCCGGTACAAAGTAGCAATTATATCAGATCAAGAGGGGTTAAGTGATTGAATGCAACAGATCCGTTTTCGAGCGGTCTGTTTAAAGATAAAAATCATTCAGAGCATAATAATATCGGCTTTGTTTACGAGTTTTGCTACAAATTTGTAAGATAATTTTATTTTAAATAGATAACTTTCTCTAGAGAACTTTGGATTGAAACAAGCAAGAAAAAAAAAGCTTGTTATCCCCGTGTATTCAGCATTATAGAGTTGAAATTCCGGTACAAAGTAGCAATTATATCAGATCAAGAGGGGTTAAGTGATTGAATGCAACAGATCCGTTTTCGAGCGGTCTGTTTAAAGATAAAAATCATTCAGAGCATAATAATATCGGCTTTGTTTACGAGTTTTGCTACAAATTTGTAAGATAATTTTATTTTAAATAGATAACTTTCTCTAGAGAACTTTGGATTGAAACAAGCAAGAAAAAAAAAGCTTGTTATCCCCGTGTATTCAGCATTATAGAGTTGAAATTCCGGTACAAAGTAGCAATTATATCAGATCAAGAGGGGTTAAGTGATTGAATGCAACAGATCCGTTTTCGAGCGGTCTGTTTAAAGATAAAAATCATTCAGAGCATAATAATATCGGCTTTGTTTACGAGTTTTGCTACAAATTTGTAAGATAATTTTATTTTAAATAGATAACTTTCTCTAGAGAACTTTGGATTGAAACAAGCAAGAAAAAAAAAGCTTGTTATCCCCGTGTATTCAGCATTATAGAGTTGAAATTCCGGTACAAAGTAGCAATTATATCAGATCAAGAGGGGTTAAGTGATTGAATGCAACAGATCCGTTTTCGAGCGGTCTGTTTAAAGATAAAAATCATTCAGAGCATAATAATATCGGCTTTGTTTACGAGTTTTGCTACAAATTTGTAAGATAATTTTATTTTAAATAGATAACTTTCTCTAGAGAACTTTGGATTGAAACAAGCAAGAAAAAAAAAGCTTGTTATCCCCGTGTATTCAGCATTATAGAGTTGAAATTCCGGTACAAAGTAGCAATTATATCAGATCAAGAGGGGTTAAGTGATTGAATGCAACAGATCCGTTTTCGAGCGGTCTGTTTAAAGATAAAAATCATTCAGAGCATAATAATATCGGCTTTGTTTACGAGTTTTGCTACAAATTTGTAAGATAATTTTATTTTAAATAGATAACTTTCTCTAGAGAACTTTGGATTGAAACAAGCAAGAAAAAAAAAGCTTGTTATCCCCGTGTATTCAGCATTATAGAGTTGAAATTCCGGTACAAAGTAGCAATTATATCAGATCAAGAGGGGTTAAGTGATTGAATGCAACAGATCCGTTTTCGAGCGGTCTGTTTAAAGATAAAAATCATTCAGAGCATAATAATATCGGCTTTGTTTACGAGTTTTGCTACAAATTTGTAAGATAATTTTATTTTAAATAGATAACTTTCTCTAGAGAACTTTGGATTGAAACAAGCAAGAAAAAAAAAGCTTGTTATCCCCGTGTATTCAGCATTATAGAGTTGAAATTCCGGTACAAAGTAGCAATTATATCAGATCAAGAGGGGTTAAGTGATTGAATGCAACAGATCCGTTTTCGAGCGGTCTGTTTAAAGATAAAAATCATTCAGAGCATAATAATATCGGCTTTGTTTACGAGTTTTGCTACAAATTTGTAAGATAATTTTATTTTAAATAGATAACTTTCTCTAGAGAACTTTGGATTGAAACAAGCAAGAAAAAAAAAGCTTGTTATCCCCGTGTATTCAGCATTATAGAGTTGAAATTCCGGTACAAAGTAGCAATTATATCAGATCAAGAGGGGTTAAGTGATTGAATGCAACAGATCCGTTTCCGAGCGGTCTGTTTAAAGATAAAAATCATTCAGAGCATAATAATATCGGCTTTGTTTACGAGTTTTGCTACAAATTTGTAAGATAATTTTATTTTAAATAGATAACTTTCTCTAGAGAACTTTGGATTGAAACAAGCAAGAAAAAAAAAGCTTGTTATCCCCGTGTATTCAGCATTATAGAGTTGAAATTCCGGTACAAAGTAGCAATTATATCAGATCAAGAGGGGTTAAGTGATTGAATGCAACAGATCCGTTTTCGAGCGGTCTGTTTAAAGATAAAAATCATTCAGAGCATAATAATATCGGCTTTGTTTACGAGTTTTGCTACAAATTTGTAAGATAATTTTATTTTAAATAGATAACTTTCTCTAGAGAACTTTGGATTAAAACAAGCAAGAAAAATCATGCGTCAAGCATAGATTATGAAACACTTTCCAAAACATTCAGAATATTGTAAGAAAACTTCACAGTTTAGGAGGCTACTTCACTCAGGTGAAAGAAAACACCTGCTCGCTATCGTTAATCCTATGGGGGAAATATTTTACGATATCGCGTTCGCTGTTGAATATTTTTAAGAGATTTTTTTGCATTGGATAGCTGAGTTTGATCTCTATGCAGGCCCTTTTTTACTTTTCGATTTTGGTTGCAGTTTTTTTTTTCTTTTTTTGAGGATTCTTTCACTTTCAAAACCTGTTCAGAAAGTGTAAGTATCTGTATCTTAATTAAAAAAAAAAAAAAAAACTTGTAATCAAAATCGAAAACGTACAAAGAAGCGTGCATAGAGATCGACTTTAGCTATCCGATGCAAAAAAAAAAAAAAAAAAAGAAAAGAAAAAAGAAAAGAAAAGAAAAAAAAAAATAAAAAAATAAAAAATAAATAAATGAATAAATAAATAAAATTTAAAATATTGAAATGCGAACGAGATATCGTAAATTATTTCCCCCACAGGATTAACATTAGCGAGCGTGTGTTAAAGTAACCTCTTAATAAGATGAAAGAGGGTGTCTGAGTAAACAAGGTCAAGGTCAAACCAGACGAGGAGGCCTACCTTTCGGCGTAAGCTTAATTAGCCCCCCGTCCAGCAGGTTTGTTTCATTGACTATGTTTACTATGCGGCAAGGCCCCAGCCAAGGGAGCGATGCCGGGGACCCCTCACCAATGAAAATTAACTAGAAAAGGAAAAGGTTACAGTGGCAATCACTTTGGAAAGCGCATAACATATTTGGAGACACAATTTCAGCAATTACTATCTATAGTCGGAAAGAATATTAAAAATCTTTTATGCAGCCATATATATATATATATATATATATCAGTTAGATAAACACATAACACAGTTAAAAATTCTCCTTCAGCAATTTCCGCCAATAAGCGAAAATGTACTCGAATTATTTTGTGCAGCCCTGTATATGATTGATAGAATTTATGCACGCCAAGTAATATTTAAAGAAAACTGGATTTGACGGTAAATAACTTGAAATTTCCTTTAGAAATATCCTTTTATTTTTAATTAGATGCTTTAAATTAATTAAGTATAGAAAATTGTTTGAAATGTTATATTGTGTAAGCGATTCCTATAGATATAAGACGATAGATGGTGGTGTCAGTCCAGCCTACTCAACTAATCAAGTGAAATAATTTTAAGCTTGTAATTCACTTCCTATTATATTTGAATTAATTTAGCAAGAATTTAACTAAAATATTAATTGAATGATTTATTTTTACTTACTACAGTCACAAAATTTTTGAAAAATATATCAATATTTATTTATTTATTATTATTTTTTTAATTACGCGAATTTTAAAAATTTTCATTAATTTTATTTTTATCAACCTGACTCTAAAACCCAGATAAACCATAGATATGAAGGTGATTTCTTTTATAATTGGATATTTTTGCTTCTTTCTTTTTTCTCTTCTTTTCTTTTCTTTTTTCTTTCTTTCTTTTTTTGTTTTTTTAAAGGAGAATAATCATATACTTTTCTTAGTTATACAAATACATCTTATAAATAATGGTCGTACAAAATACAGATAAAAGTTTAAATCACTTTATTTAATCGATAACTACGTGCAAAATCTTTTAATTTAAATATTTATAATATAAAACAAGTAATTAAAGTAGTGATTTTAAGTAATATAAGTAAGTAATTTTTATCATTCTGATTCTAAAACCCTGAATTTAAACTTTGCTGTTTGCAGCTAGCGATTTATAATACATATTTTTTAATTACTTGAATTTTTATTTTACATTTTCACTCATTGTTTAATTGTTAAATCATGGATATCAAGATAATTTAGAGTTCCTGTATGAATATTTTTCCTTCTTTTTGTTTTCTCTCCTTTTATTTTTTCCTTTTTACGAAAAATAATCACATACTTATCTTATTATATATATGACATCTTGATAATGGTCATACCGAATATAATAAAAATGGCAGACCAGTTCAATTTATTTAATCGATAATTACATGCACGATCTTTTAATTTAAATACTTTTAATATAAATTTAGTAGAGTTGCAAAGGCTAGAAAAAACCCGGTTTAAACCTGGGAATAAACCGAGTTTTTTGGGGAATAAACCGGATTTTTTGGGAATAAATCAGGTCTTTTGGAAATAAACAAGGGAATAAACCGGATTTTTGCAACTCTAAAATTTAGTAATTAAAACAAAATATCCCTGGGTGTTAAATTTTACTTAATTATAAAGCATTCGAATAAAAAAAATACAAATTATAAAACTTTTCCTCCTGAATTAAATATGGCATTATTAAAATGAATTAATGTCAATAAAATAAGAAAATCATTCTGTCCGGAGTGTGTTTCGAACCGACACGATGATCGGAACAGAAACGCACCGCGCCTTAGACCAATCGGCCACCGTGAATGTAATAGGTGGTATTTCTTACGAAATCTACCTAACGTTGACACCGAATAAAATTGTATAGGGGACAAGTATTTTTTTGTGTTATTCACAAAATGAAATACATCTTTTTTAAGCGAGAACCACTTTTCACTTATGCATTTCTTTTTGAATAAATTACATGATTATAAATTTCACGCTAAATCTATTTTGCTGACACTGTCAAGTTGTCTTCTGTGCCCTTAATTTATTAAATAAGGTACTGACAATAAAAAATTAAAGTTTCATTGCAAATTCACCTTGTCTAACAATTTAAATTCATAAAGATAGAAATAAATTAAACATATTGCTTGAAGGTGCGTAAAAACACACAAAAACATTTAAAAGCACATTAAAGTCCTTTTAAAATCAAAACGTTTTAAACCGAACTTACTCGGTCCTCATCTTTGCTTGAAGGTGCGTAAAAACATACATAAAAAATGGATGATGACCGAGTAAGTTCGGTTGAAAACGTTTTGATTTTAAAAGGACTTTAATGTGCTTTTAAATGTTTTTAGGTATGTTTTTACACACCTTCAAGCAATATATTTACATTTATCTGTATCTTTAGGAATTTTAAGGTACTGACGTTACGTTAGAGTACATAATTACATGTTTTTGAATATTTACGCTCAAAATGCATGTTTCAAGAAATTTCACGGAAACTTTAGAACCCAACTGTAATCTTCTGAAATCATGAGGTACTACTCCAGTTATAATCAAATTTAAAGAGAATAAAATATCAACTTTTTTCTGCAGCTGTAACTCTTTTCACAAATATATATATTCTTTAAAACAACAAATACAATTTTTTCACCACTCAATCAGTTCGAAAAAGAAAACACCCAAGAATTAGCATAATCCCCGAGAAAAGGTTTAGAGAAATAACACTAGGAAATGGCATCGTAAAATCATGAAGACAATAAAATATTTTAACTCTGGAAAAATAACCTATGCTGTTTTTTTCACAGTCACGTTCAAAAAACACATAAAAATATTCATTCACTCGCAAACATTCAGTAAGCCATTTTTTTTTTAATTCAAAGTTATTCCGCTGACAACTTTATCTTCGGATCATGGAATAAAGAAGTCTGTCTGGCGAAATAAAATCGTTTCAGTGCGATATATCAGCCTTTTCTTATTTATTGAAGACGAATAAATTTTGATTTTGGCAACTGGCCTTTTGAACTTTTTTTTTCCATGTTTAAGAGTAAACGGTTATTTTAAATATATATGTAAGTTCAAATATAAAATTTGAAATGTTAAAAAGAACAGGTTATCAATTGTTCAGAATATGGCTGTCGAAGATAACAAGTTTGCATTAGAAATGATGTTATTAAAATAGATTAGTAATATGAGCGACCAAGCCCTTTCGTTAAAATGACGAATATAGCTCGAAACGATAAATACCATTTCGTGCCAAATGATACAAGTTGGCAAAGAAGCAGGTGAATATGACGTTATCAAAATAATTAAAAAGAAGATGAATATGACGTCATATTGAAAGCATAAAGGATTTTTCCAAATATTTGACAATAATGCATGAGCATGATTATGAGTAAGTGCAGAAAGCATGTGAATATGATGCCATTAAAAGAATTAAAAAGAAAATGAATGTGACGTCCTATTGGAAGTATAACGGACATTTTCAAACATTATATATATATATATATATATATATATATATATATATATATATATATATATAATAGCGCCATGTGTACGACACTTCCGGAGTGAACGCATCCGGATCTCGATAATCTTTCGTTAATATCAGCCATTTTATTTTAATTTTGAGAGATTTATTTTTTTTAATGAATCTGCATAAGATTGACCTTTTTAGAAAGATTGTAAAAAAACAAAAACAACTTGAGTGATGAGCTACATCGAAATTTGCATGTTTTTCGATACATCTTGAGTTCAAAATCGTTTCATCCAGCCATCAGCGATAGGGATAGTAAACAATATGTGAATCATTCCTTTGAGATTCATTAAAATATAGACCATGATGCAATAATTGAACGAACTCCATGCAACTTTCTGTTAAAATGCCAATTTAAAACAAGCGAAAGCGAAGGTGTTGCCATGTGGCGCCATCTGTTGCCGGTAAAGTTAATTATAACGCAGCGACGTTATCGATATTAAATATTTTATTACATTCCTCTGAAGACAGGCATTTAAAAAAATCTATAACCTCAATTTCTTATAAATAAAAAAAAGAATGCTTGAAAAAGTAGGCTTTTTTATAACTATTTTACCCCCCCATGATCTTATTAGTCAGATAAGATCAAATTTATCATTACTTCAGAATTCTTGCCATCTGTTGAGTAAAGTATAATCATAATATACCGCAGCTACGTTACAGATATTAATTTTTTTTTCACTCCTCTGCACACAGGCATTTAAAAAATCTATAATATTCAATTCCTTATAAATAAATAAAAAAAAGAATGCTTGAAAAAATGGACTTTTTTATAACTATTTTACTCCAGCTAAAGCGAATTTGTTGCCATGTGGCGCCCTCTGTTTCCATTAAAGTGTAATCATAATATACCGCAGCTACGCTGTCGAAATTAAATATTTTTTTTACTTTCTTTTGCCCACAGGCATTTAAAAAATCTATAACCTTCAATTTCTTATAAATTAGAAAAAAAAAAAGCTTGAAAGAATGGGCTGTTTTTAAAACTATTTTACCCTACTTGATCCTATTAATCAGATAAGATTAAATTTATTACTTCATAATTCTTTTTATAATGCAATGCTATACCCTTCTTTTAAAAATTCAAACACGTCATTCTGACGGGCTATCTTCTAGTTTTACAATAATACAAGAAGTATGAATATGTGTAAGTACAGAAATCCATGTCTGAAGTAACCCGTTGATTAAAAATTTCCTTAAAAATACTTACTAACATAATCACTTTAAACAATATTCTCTAACACGAAAACATAAATAAATATGTTATTTTTATTTTTTATTATTTTTTTAATTATCTATTACTTTTCTTTTTTATTTCATAATCCATGAACACAATGAATGTAAAATAGAATAAATTGAAGTGATAAATATAATAACAAGGAAGTAAATTTACTCAACACACTTAATCTTTGAGAAAGCGTATGAAATTTCAAGCACATGAAAGAAGTTTAAATGATCTTATATACAAAAACCTAACTATGCAAATTGGGATCATCAAAAATATTGTCTACTATAAATTGTGATATGGAGTTGTTTAATTGTATATGTTTCTAATTATCATGAGTAAAATTTTTGCTTAATTAATGCATTGATTCTTCTTTAAATGTTACATGAACGAAGTCGTTGGTAACTATTATTTCTACTCCTCTAGTTCTTAAACCATTAAAAAAAATCATATGATAATTCTTTTAATGTTATTTCTCTATTTTTTAATTAAAAAGTTTGCGTATAATATATTATGTTACAGTTTCTTATTTTCATGATCATTAATAGGTTATTTATACATTTTTCTTTTAATTTTAAATAATATTTTTAGCTAATTAATAATATATATCATTTTTATTTCTAGTTCTTAAACCTTTAAAGTATCACATGACAATTCTTTTAATGTTATTTCTTTATAAGTTTTTTTTTAATTGAAAAGTTATCGCATAATATATTATGTTACATTTTCTTATTTTCACAATCATTAATAGTTTATTTCTATTATTTTTTCTATTAATTTTAGCGCATTCTGCTTTGAAGTGTCGCAACATAATTTGATATAATTTCCGCTTAAGAAAAGTAAACGAAACAGATATAAATATTCAAGTATTTTAAAAACATCACTAATTACTGATGATGAAGAAAAGAAAGTTGTAACCGCTTTCTCTATGCATGAATGACTCCTTTTAAGATCCTGAGGTTTCATATGCTAATAACGCAAGGTTATTTATTCACATCCGTAACGTAATATTCCGGAAGGGGTGTTAATTTAAAAACACTTGCATAATAGAGCTGTATTAGAGATGGTCCTTTTTATGCATTCTCCGGCCTGCACATATTTCAGGTTACTGTGAAACTCCATTCGTGAAAATGTCGTAAACTTATAATTCTAGGTAATAAAGAAAGCTTAAGATGCGGTCTTTTTACGACTTATTATCATTCACTGTTGTTTTAATTTCCTTCAAGTTTTTTCACCTGTATTACCTGATTTTGAAGGACAGAGTGCAGTAGTTGTTTTAGCTGTTCTAGCGGAAATATCTAATTATTCAAGTTAATTTATATAATCATCAGCATAATATAACTTACGATTATCTATCTCTAATTCTATTGTACGACAAATAACTATCCGTTTTACAGAATATGATGGAGCCACAGAAATAGAATGAATGAAGTTATTACTGACTAAAATAGGAAAATTTGAAATAAGATATAGTCTAAATTATAGGTATTATGAGCCCAACAAAACATTTTAATAACATGGTAATGTTATTTTTATTTTTTATTATTTTTTTAATTATCTATTACTTTTCTTTTTTATTTCGACATGTAAAACATGCACTAAAACCATTTAATAATTATAAAAAGCTAACATTAATTTTTGTAATTTTTATCATTTTTTTAAATGTACAATGACTTATTTGTTTTTTCCACTTTTATTCCTGACTGACGGAAGTACCCGGCGTTGTCTGTGTTTTAAGAATCTTTGTGTAGAGAAATCAATTTCGAAATTAAACATGTTGTATAGAGAATTTCCAAACGTTAATATATGTCAATATTTCCATAATCGGGTTTTTATCATGATTCAATACGTTCCTCAAAGAAATATGACGTTATATTCACCTGCTGATGTCCTATCTACTTGCTTTCTCTATTACTCGTATTGATACTCTCTTTGTATGATTCTCAAACATTTGAAAAAGTCCGTTAAACTTTCAATATGATGTCATATTAATTTTCTTTTTAATTCGCTAATAACGTCATATTATCCTACTTGCTGTGCTTACACATACTCCTACTCCTGGTATTATTGAGAAATGTTTGAAAATTTCCGTTATATTACCAATATGACGTCCTATTAATCTTTTTCCCAACTGTTAAAACTTTTTTTTTCATTTTCATTTTTCACGTGGAAATGTTTCAATAGAAAATTAATTATTGCAGAAAGAATTTTACTGTGGATTTTTACATGTTGGCAACTGTTATAACGAATAATGTTTAAATTTGATAGGTAAAGGTTCTTAGATTATTGTTTTTTTATTAATTAAAAATTAACTATACATTATTGCGATTCCGGATTACTTTAGTTTGACTCGGCCATGTTTTAATACACCTATATGTAACATTTGACAATTCTGGCTTCCAAACTGTACATTTGCATAGAAGTGCAGACAGACAGACAGACAAATTTTCATTTTTATATATTAGATTAAAAATTAACACTCATTTGGAAACACATCTAAAAATAGTATTCTTTTTATGACTTATTATCATTCACTGTTGTAATTATTTCCGAAAGGATTTCATTTTTTTTTTTTTACCGGTATAACCTGATATTGAAGAACACAGTGCAGTAGTTTTTTAGTTGCTCCAGCGAAAGTATGTAATGTAATTATTCAAGTTAATTTTTAATCAGTTTAATATAACTTATGATTATCTAGCTCTAATTCTATTGTACGACAAATAAATATCCGTTTAACCTATTATAGAATAGGATGGAACCTTAGAAACGCATTTAATGAAGTCATTACTGACTATGATAGGGAAATTTGAAACAAGATATAGTCTAAATTATGGCTATTAAGAACCCAACAACACAAATTAATAACTTGATTTTGTGTTTAGGGTTTCGTTCCTCACGAAACCCCATTACTCCCGCTTCGTTGTCTGTCCGTCACAGAGGCGGTTCTCAAAAACTATGTAACTTACAGTCATGAAATTTTGTGTACTTATAGCTAAACACCTATTATGAATCTCAAAATAATAAAATTTGAAAAAATCGTATTATTTTAATCTATAGAGATGAAAAAACAAAAATCTAACAGCCTTTTCCTATTAAATTTAAACATTTTTCGTTATAACAGTTTCAGACAATTAAAAATCCACAATAAAATTCTTTCTACAATAAATAATTTTCTATTGAAAGATTTCCACGTGAAAAATGAAAATGAAATAAAAAGTTTCACCAATTGAAAAAAAGATTAATAGGACGTCATATTGGTAATAAAACGGAAATTTTCAAATATTTCTCAATAATACGAGGTGTATGAGTATGTCTAAATACAGAAAGCAGCTTAATATGACTTCATTAGAGAATTAAAAAGAAAATTAATCTGACGTCTAACATTTTGAAGGTCTGTATACAATATGTTTAATTTTGAAATTGATTTTTTTTTAAATATCGCATTTAGTCCACATGACAGATATTATTATGACTGAGTATAATAGCGGGCTTCGCCCGCTATCGGACTGGTTCAGATTTTCGAAAAGACTAGAAAAAAAGACCAGTAAATTTTTACTTTATAAAAAAACATGACTTTTTATTTATTTATTTATTTATTTTGGAAAATAAATTTATTTGGATTTATTAAAGAAAGGATAAAGTGTTTTGAAAGGAATATTAAACGGAACTCTTTGTGCGATCTTCAGTCACATTTACCCACTTGTTTATACTTATCAATTACTTTTCAATTTTATTTATTTGTGGAAAACATACACAAAAACCGTTTAATAATTA